>JANIJH010000225.1:44698740-44712652 GCA_024520975.1 Erythroxylum areolatum
CAGATAAGTGAAAGTGGGAAATGAACCCGCGAGATAAAATTTTAAATATTAATTAAACAAAAGGCTAGCTTCATTCATGACGTTTTATCCAACAAAACGTCGTGGTTTACACTTTGTGACGTTTTAATTAAAAAACGTCGTAAAAAGTGTTATAAATTTGAGACGTTCTCACAAAACGTCGCGAATAATTTAAATCTTTTGTGAAGTTTTTTAAACGTCGCGAAAAGTCTTTATAATTTTGTGACGTTTTATTAATAAAACGTCGCAGATTGTATTAATTTCTTGTAGTGCTTCTTCCAAAAATCAAGACCCTTTTTTGATCAGATAATTAAAGGAATTTGATAATACTTCCTTTTAGAAAAATGTTGCTCATTGTATTAATTTTCTAATGACACCAAAATCATTCAATTTGGTTTGGAAATCTAAAAGTTATACCTCAAACATTTCCAAACTATTCCTATACTGAAATAGTATTTTGTGCTCAATTTCCATCAGAAAATTGATATTCTTAGAGACTAAATTAGAACTAGATTTCAGTAGACAATTTATAGCCCTATCTCTCTAGTTTACTCCAAATAAAATGTCATCTCATTTGAATAATTAGAAAAAAAGTTATGGCTAAAACATCGAAGCATACTCAATGAACATGTTTTAACTTATAACTTCCAATATTTCACATACAACCCATCTTGTCCTAACTACCTTTTCTACTTCATTTCAAATTCAAAAATTCTTCTTTTCTTTAAACATGAATAATCACCAATAATTTCTCATTTCATATTTCTAACTTCCAAAAAAAGTTCGGTGTCCAACAATTCTCCCCCTTTTAAAGAATTTCATCCTTGAAATTCTTACCTGAGTAATCAAGCAAATAGAGGTAATGTTGTCTTATGTTTTAATCAATCTCTCAAGTAACTTCTTCACTCGAATAACTTCTTCCAAAAATCATAGTCAATAGACTCACTCAATCTTTCAATCACTCATTTAGTCGTCCACTTTCTTAACTAGTTCCTCAATATACATATGTCTTAGATTACTAGAAAGATCATCTACAACTTTTAAGAAGAACACTTTATCTAGCTCTATCTAGATCAGTCCAGCTTTTCCTCTAAATTCAAACACAATTCCTGTCTTTCTTTTCCATAATATGGAGTTTTGTTTTGGAAATGAATTGAAGAGTTGAAGAAGCTCCTTGTGTTCAAGATGATCTTTGTATAGTTGTTATGGATTTTTGGGGAATGGTACAAGCATTTAGCATTGTACGTTGTTAAGGGTCTAGGCGAACTTCTGGAACCAGGACCTAACATACATGGTATTGAAGTATGAAGATGAACCGATGATGGTTAAGCTCCCGTTCTCACGACCTCGATGTTGGGCTCTAGAAATGGGGTCCAATAAACAGGATCCAACAGTTATTGTGATAGAGATCGCGTTTTTATGACCTCTGAGTTGGACTCTAAAAACGGGGTCCAACAGTAGTTGAGGTGTCAATCCCACAAGGAATTGGCTAAACTAGTTGAATCCTAACTTTGTATAAGGTCTAAAAATTGTAATTAAAATGAGCAAAAAATTAGGCAATTGAATATAGATCGATTGAGAATGAAATTCTAAAATTAGTGCAAGGAAACCAAAATTGAGCTCAACCACTTAACAATAAAAAAATCACATAACGAAGATTAACCAATTATGAGAAGAGAGGATTTATCCTATTGTCAATTGCTAACTGAGTTACTTTTGAGTTAATAGGTATCGGTCCTAAAATTTCACAAGGTTGATTATCCTCTCTCGATACCTAATCATTAAACCCCAAGTCATAATCCCTAATTGAATCCAAATTTTTGAATTTACAATTTCTCAATTAATAAAATAGCTCATATTCCAAACAGTTCTTAAGCACTCTCAAAGATAATCGGGTCCTCACACGAGATATCTCTTCATATAATTACCGATTTGACTATTTATATGATCTATTAGTTTTTTTAACTCTCATTATCCAACCTAATCACGTCACTATTGATTCACTCTCTCAATTTGTTACCAAGTTATGCAAAAATTACAAACAATCACAATACCTAAACACATTAATAACAAAAGTAATTAAATCTCCATTGATTTAAGAAAAAATCCAAAAAGAGTTTACAACATCCTTAAACAAATATTCATCATTTTCAAATTCATTTCATACATTAAATTAAATAAACAACAAGATGAAATGAGAAAGTTATCTTGGAAGGAAGGCTAGAGTGGTTGACAGTAGTAGTTCCTCTTCTCTCTTCTTTGGCTTCTTTCCAAAAGTGGCAAATGAAGGCTATCTTGATTTAATGATCTTATATAGTCCTAGGGCCATTTAGGATAAATTAGGTTTTACCTAAGCCAAAAAGTCCAAAAAGTACAAAAAGACCGTTCAAAAGTGAAAATAGAAGGAGATCCCCGCGTCTGCTGTGCTCTTATCACGATCGTGACCTTTGAAATTTATCTTCTATCACAATCATGACAAGGGTGTCACGATTGTGACCTTGGCTGGATCACTTCTATCGTGACCATGACGAGGATGTCATGATTATAACCTTTTCTCTTTCTCCAAGCTTTCTCCAATTTCCTTCGATCTTCTTTGTCTAATCTCAAACAATAAGAAACACATCAAAATACCTTACGTGCATATAATTTAAGTCCAATAACATGCTCTGAAACACATAACACTAAAAAACATAAACATATGATAACATCGACTCAATTGCCTAAACATGCATAAATCATCTAATCAACACCTAAAAATATATTAAAACATAATATAAACTATAACTATCAATTAAGGAATCTCATATAGAGTTATATCTATAAAAAATTACTTAATACTCTTTTTATTATAAACTTTATGCAATTCTTTAGTTCTCTCAGATTGGAAGGTTATTATTTTAAAAAAGTTATAACTTGTACATATGTATTACCTAAAATTTCAATTTAGGAATTAAGGATCTTTCTTTATTTAAGATAGTCGAGCATACCCAACATCTTTGTTAGAAAAACATATAAAGATTACTTCAGACAATCTTTTAGTTAATACTCATATTTCTTATATTGAATGAACCTCTTATAAATGTAATGGCATAATGAAGAACTAGGCTTAGAGTTGTATCTAAAAAAATTTCTTACTACTCTTTTTATTATAAAATTTTTACAATCCTTTAGTTCTCTTAAATTGGAATGTTATTATTTTAAAATTATAACTAGTACATATTTATTAGCTAAAATTTCAATTTATAAATTAAGGATCTTTCTTTATTTAAGATAGTCAAGCATATCTAATGTCTTTGTTAAAAAAAACATGTAAAGATCACTTCAGGCAATCTTTTGGTGAAAGCAATTATTTGAGTTTTAGGATGTAAAATGAAAGTAAATTAGACCTTTCTAATGGATGTCAAACAATGTCATTCATTATTTAGCATGTTGTACCTTGCTTATCAAGTATGCACTTTAGCATTTTTGGCCTAAATGACTCAATGACTTGGAGAATTGAGTGAAAAATGGCAAAAGAACTAAATGACGTTTTGCAACCTAATGAGTGGACATATAGTTGGCTCGCCACTTAACAAGTGTCCTTAAACTCCTCTTACACCTACATCATATGACCTAGACACTTCCAGAATCATCTTCATTTTACTCTGCTGGAACCCTCTCCTTCTTCTCCCTCTCACTACCGAAACTTACTCCTCCCTCACATCCTGAGTTTTTTCTCTAAATTTTTCCCTTTACCATCTTAAAATCCTTATCAATTTCTTCAGAAAGATAGTTATATTCTATTGTCTTCTTCTTATCTGTGCTGAAACTCATCCTACTCCCTCATTGTTGCTAAGATGATGTTGCATGCATGTGAGGTAAAGTAGGCTAGATACATTGAGGTGGCATTTGAGCTAAACAAGTAAGTGAAGTACTGATCTATTGTGGCATGTGTTAGCAAAAATTATGACGACTCATTAAGGATATATTGAATGTTGTATTGGTGTTGAAATTATGCTAGAAAATGATGAATGAAAAGGGTACCTTATATTATATTTTTTGGATGATTTAAGTTAGGATTTGAAGTATAATTGATAATGAATTCATGCTAAAGATAGGTGTTATTCAAGTGTTTTCAAATATGGAAAAGTTAGGATTGCATGAATGATGGTGTAAAGTGAATGGTAATGAAACAAATGAGCAGATTTTTGTGAGATTTAATGTAACCAATATGGAAGCTAGACTAACATTAAATGAAGTAGCTTCAAAGGACATAAATTTTGGAATTTTAATTTTAGCCTTGTGTACATATTGAACCAACTAAGGAAAAGTCACTCTAAATTAGTGTACTTGGACTTGATTAAGGCTTGGAATGAACCTAGACTGTTGTTTGATTAATTGGTTAAGAATTAGTTGATGTCATAACTTAAAGAATGTATTGTTTTGATGTCAATCTATCTAAATCTGGAAATTATGATGTGTATTAGGCATAAAGGTGTTCTTATGAATGAAAACATGATCGTAAGGATATGAGTAATGTGTAATAGGCATGGAGGAATGAGCATTGAAGAACATGAGGCAATTATGAACGAGAATTGGATAATTGTATGAATATATGTTGCTAGAAAAGTTTGGTGAATGTATGATTGATGAATTTGGAGTAAATCAAGATTACTTAAGGTATAAACCTGATTGTAAACTAGTTGTATACAAGCTATAATGTTTGAATGGTCAAGATATTTGTATAAGAATAAATACCCAGAAAGTCAATTAAGCATGCATTGAAACATGGCACATATACATATCATGATTGTATATTCATATGATTAAACAAATTAGTGATTTGTATAATATGTATGTATTGCATGATGATAGATGGGCAAGGTGATCATCAACATCCAGACATTGTCGGAACATCGAGGCAATAACTTTTCTAGAGCATACTGTGAGTTAACTTAGATGTGTAAACTTATTTATATATGCTTTTGTATGAATTGTACGTGTAATATGGAATATGTGTACAAGTGATTGATAAATGTCAGACTTAGATCCGAGGAGTTTGATATATATGGCATGAGTACACAGAAATGAAAGGAAATGAAAACATAGCATATAAAATGATGCATCTCATCATATTGAAATGCATGATCAGATAAAGGAGTTATAACCAAAGTGACCGATGTGCAGAAAAAAGTTTTGAGCTCATGATTATGAAAAAGAGCCATAGACTCAGATAACATGGAGTTAGTATCCATAACAGATACGGGCCAAAAATGATCTCCGTATCCACAACAAATACGGGATAGTAAATTGGATTGATCGGCACTTGGTCATAACAAAACAAAATGAGAATGGAAACATATGTTCTTTTGCATATACATCCCTACCTATATCAAATGATTGAATTGAAATGAATTATTGAAATTTTCAAATAGTGAATTACAGTTGAAGTTAGTGGAGGATGTGTTTTGTGATATGCTAGTGGAAGTATGATAAACTTTGATATACTTGTTTTTGTGATCTGGCTTGAGTGAATACATCGATGATGGTTCACTTACTGAGTTTACAAACTTATCAAAATTGCAATGTTGTTTTTCAAGCTCAAGGAAGTTTTAACTACTAAGTGATATAATAGACGTAATATCCTGTTACCTATATTGAGGCAAGAATAATGTATATAAGAGATTATTCTGAAGTTAGAAAGTGCTTTTCATGATCATGCACAAATATAGCATACAAAAATACGTAAATATTGATTATTACACATTTAAATGATTTTACATGCATTCATTGACATTTTTCTAGGTATAATTGATTCTATAAATGCGATTATATTGAGAATTGTGGTTTTTATGTGTTGAAAATTGATTTGGAGAGCATATGTATTTCTTTAGAATTTTTTATGAAATTTGGAAAATTTATGAAATTTTAGGTATTTTGAACTAGGAAAAATGTCAAGTGGCAAGACAAGTGCTAAATGGTAGTAGAATTAACTATAAAATGACAGCCAAAATTTTGATAAATGACTTTATGAATTATTGACAAGTGTCATTGAAAATTAGGAGATAATTGGAGTAGGAATTGGAATTGATTGGACTAGTTAAATAAGAGACCTAGTTTAAATCCACAGTAATTGGACATGTTGTCACTTGCCAAGCCAATCCTTTGAACTCATGATTCTTTTAACTTGAAAGACCAAGTTATTATTTTATTCTTGCCCTTTTCTTCTTCTTCTTCGCGACTATCTTCACCTTCTTTATGAATTTTGTTGCCAACCTCTACCAATGTTGAACCTAGCTCTCTCATCTATCAATTGATGCTTCCATCTTGTTGTCTCTTTCATTGGCACAAGAAAACCTAACCTAATCCACCTCCATGATGACCATGAAATGCATGGAAAATTAGGGATTCTTGGTGTTCTTGTAGAGTTTGAAGTATTTGAAGCTAAATCAAGTAAGTTATGTCTTAATCATTATGGATAGTGTAAATGAAACTTTTATGATGAGTATTTTGAGACTTAATGATCATGATCATGGAGTTAGATATATGTTGTAACGTGGGTGTCAAAATAAAGAGGTTTATGGTCTTTCTTTTTAGTATATTAATGACATTTTTGGGTAGACTAAATGAAGACATTTATAATGATCATTATGAGATTGATTGAAAGTGTAAATGGAGTTTATTTTTATGTTAAATCGTGGATGAATAAATGAATATATTCATGGCTTGATTTTTGTGTGTTTATGATGATTAATAGTTCATAAATTGTTATAGAGATGTTTTTGAGGTAGAATGATCATTAAAATGGTGTTTGGATGAGTACAGTAAATTGATGAATGAAAGGACATGTTTGATGTCCTATTATATGGTTTTGATTAGTAGTCTTTTATGACTTGTTTTTTGACTATTTTGAGTTGTAAATTGAGGTGAGAATGAAGAGGGAATGAAGTAGAAAAGATGATCTATGCACAAGATGTGTTAGATTTAAAATGTAGGAAGTTTCAAAAATCTAGAAAAATTCGAAGAGAGTGGCTGGAATATTTTAGCTATAGTGCTTCCACTGGATACGCTTTTGTATTTTAGCCATAACTTGACTTGTAGAAATCCAAATGGGATGATTTTTGATTTGGACTAAACTAGAGACATATGATACAAATTTTCTAAAGAAGTTTAATTTTAATTTTGTCTCTAAGAATTCCAAAATCTGGCTTGAAGTTTAGTACAAGGTACTATTGTAGTTTAAGAATAGTCTGAAGTGTTTTTAGTATAACTTTCAATATAATGAATCAAATTATATTTTCATGGTGTCATTAGAAACTTAAGACATAAGAAAACAATTTTATAGAAGAAAGTGTTATCTAAATATTCCATTTTCCTTGTCATAATGATCAAGCGAAGTTGACCCGAAGGTTTGTTTGAAGCAAAAGCTAGAATGATTAATTGAAGGATGAACTTAGAATAAATTTGTTTTATTGAGGTGTAAACCTAAGTTCAAATCCTACGTATGTGAGCTTTGATAAATGAATTACCATGTGATGAGAATAATGGAAATATACTCGGGATTGTCATTGGGCATGCATAAAACATAATCCATATATACTTATGTGCATAAATGAGTATTTATATAATTATGCAAATTATGATATGTGTAAATGTATATAACATGACATAGAGGAGCATTTAAAGTGTCAACATCTAGACATTGTCGGGAGTTCAAGGCATTAGCTTTCTGGAGCAACCTATGAGTAACCTAGATGTTCTTACTTGATTACTTGCTTGTTTTAAATTATGTTCTGAAATATCTTATGAATGTGAACTTGATTGTGTTGATCACGGACTTTGAAAGTCCGAGGTGTTTGATGCATGAATGAGATATTGGAAGTGCTCCTTGTATGTACATCTAACTAAAATAAGTGTACAAAACAATTTTTTTGAATGTCAAACCAATGTTCAATGATAAATTTGTTTTGAATGTGAATAAGAAATCATGTGATTGATTAAGAATATGAGAATGTGATGCATTTCATTATATGAATGCATGAAAGATAAAGGTAATTGTGACTAGAGTCGCCAATAAAAAGAGCTTAAAGCTCAGCATGTGATAAGAGCCTCTAGCTTAGTTGCCATTGTACCCAATATCCGCTAAGGGATATGGGACAGTATCTAATATATGCTCAATATCCATAAGGGATATAGGCTAGTGAAAGGCACTCGGTCATAATAAATTAATAAATAAAGTGAGTCTCAAGAGCATTGCATTGATAATTGATATGTGTAATTTTTAAATGATTGAAGTGACTAGTTTGATTGCTCTGAATGTGATATGTGATGCTACATGATAAATGAGATGATGTGACTTATATGTTTACATGTATTGATGAGCCGTATGAATTGAGTGAACCATAGAGGATGGTTACCTCATTGAGTTCGCAAAACTCACCAAAATTGTAATGTTAACATTTCAGGACCATGAAAGGACACTAGTGATGGAGAGATTAGATTTGGAATCAAGAAATGGCTCAAAGGTCGATCATCTGAAACTGAAGGACTTAGTTAGAAACTTTGTAAAATTCCTTATGTATGTATCGTGTTAGGCATCGATGATGTACATGTATGGACGTTTTGAAAACTACCATGTATATACATTTGGTTTTCATGAAATGAAATGAGGAACTTTTGGATTTTCAATATTGTGATATTTTTACTAATGATGATGCCATGATTAAGTTAATGATATGAGTGCTCTAGCATGCCACCCTTATGGGTACATATTCGGATATCACTCAGGATGTCGGGTATGTGTCCTGTAAGAGTTGGGGTGCTACATTTTGGTATTAAAGCATGGTTTGGCATCTATAAGGACAGATTAAGCATATAGACATGAAATCTCATAATAAATGCGAGTAGTGATAAAAGTTATTGTCTATTATAGGTCATCCGATGTAGGTAATCATTAGGGACAATCAGTTGACTTAGGAACATCAAGAGCTAATAGAGAGTCAGTCGTACCTCAAACAGAGGGAATGCCTCCTAGAATTCCCAAGAGAAGGGAAAGGAGGTACGATAGCTGCAAAAGCAGGGGACTATGGACTTCTATGCAAGTATAGACCCTACAGAGGTCGAGGGATGGCTACAAAGAATGGAGAGGATTTTTGACCAAATGGACTGTGAGTCGGACGAGAAGTTTAGCTATGCAGTATCTTCATTGTAAGGCCTAGCATATCGATGGTGGAACACTGTTCCAGACAGTACCACCAGGCCTTGTAACCTGAAGTGGAGAGACTTTCTAAGGGTCTTCAGGGAAAACTATATGCCTAATATCTACTTGGACAAAAAGATGAGGGAATTTCTTGATCTAAAATAAGGCAAAATGTCTGTGGTAGAGTATGAGATCAAGTTTAATGAGCTGATAGGATATGCAACTGCCTTGATTCCTACTAAAGAAAACAAGTGTGGGAGATTTGAAGATGGGCTGAATATGGGGATTAGAACAAGGCTAGTAATCACCAACTTGAAAAATTTTATTGAGTTGAGAGTTGCTTCAATTAGAATTGAGTAGCTACTGATAGAGGGACAGACAAAGTATAAGCAGGAATAAAGAATGAAGAGGTCTGGGGAATTTCAAACTGAATCTAGCAGGAGATTCGGGAAGTACAATAGTAGATTGCCCCAATCACAGTTGAGATTGAGACAATTTGGGTTTATGTCGAGAGGTGGATTTGTTTACTCTTGTAGAGGTCAGGCATTTGGAGGGCAAAATTTTAGTAGGCAGTCACCACAGATGCCTAATTGTGAGTACTATGGAAAGAGACACGACAATGAATGTTAGACACTATCAAGGGCTTATTTCCATTGTGGTTCTCTTGAGCACCAAATTAGAGATTGTCCTGCTATTATTGGAACTCAGTCTGGTATGAGAGGAGGATCAGTAACTGAGACTACTATTTAATAGAGCTGGGCAAGTGGGGTTAGATAGAGAGGCCATGTCAAAGGCAGGATGAGTTATGGGAGTTTTTCTATTAGAACTAAGGTATGGAGCAACCAAATGTAGTCTTAAGCCTAAGTTTATGTGATATGTGTTTAAATTCTGATTCATGTGGTATGCTACACTTGAGTGATTAATGTCTTAGAAATGCTTAAGATATTCAATTTAACTCATACGTGACTTTAGGTACAATTTGGAAGCAAAGAAATTAAAGTGAGTCGAAAGCACTACATTGGGTCATTTTTTGAAGATTAGTATCTACTTGCCTTCATGGAGGAAAAAAATAAAAGAAAAAAAAAGTGGAACACAAAGAAGAAGGAAAAAAAAGGAACAAAACAACAACGTATATGGGAATCTGAGCAAGACCAAAACACAACGTCCAAGGAGTAGCACACGTTAAGTAAAACGGCAAAAGCAAGGAAGAAAATGCAAGGCAGCAGGATGGAACATCTGCATTCAACGCAGATGCATTGTGTCCATCAATGAATGCATTTAAATTAAAATGTAGAGGGAAGAAAAGAGTGAAGCATGGACAAGATCGTGAACAGTGTGCTAGATCAAAAACTCAACATATTAATTCATCCCACCAATACATAGTGCAGCGCAAAGTAGTGAAGAGAAGAGAAGCACAGTTTGACTGGAGACATTGGAGAAGAGTTGCAACAGCCGTGAAGAGAGGGTTGGCCCAGAAACTCACATCTTAAATTGTTACATCAATGAATAGTGAAGGAAATAGAGAAGAGAGTAGCGTGACACTAGCAAAGCATATGGAGAAGATGGCTCACGGTTAGAGAAAAAATAGAAATCGAAGGCTAGCTTCCTAATGCTAGTTCAACAAGAATATCAACGCTAAGTCACAGTTAAACTATATCTATCATTTTAAAGGTGTAATTTCTATTCAGATTGTTGTGAAGTTGGTGTTGATTTGATTGGTTTTGGGATGAATGATCTTAATATGATATTTTGATTGTTTTATTTTGAACCTACTGTTAAAACATTGAATGCAATCCATAATCATTAATTTTGATGTTTGTGAGTAGCATCTAATGATCGTTAATCGTTAGGAACAACATAACTTCGATTAGATAACCCGAACGTGTGAGGTTACTGCATATATTGATCATTTTATGATTCATAATGCAATTGCCAAATTGAATCTAAAGATCATATCCTAGGTTATTCGGTTGTTAGGTTTAATTAAAGATCATATCTTGATTAAATACAACCTAAGGGAAAACTGAGATTTGTATAGCGTTCTATTAGTCTCATATCAATAGTCCGAAAAGAGTTGTAATAATATTAGACTGATGGAATATGCTTAATCGTGTTTAGGCCGAGATTGACCCTAGTTTCGGACCTTACTTATATTTGATACTTTTCTTATTTTCGATTGTTTGTTTTAATCAGTTTTTGATAGTTTACTTTTGCTGTAATTTCTAAATTGCTTAAAATCTAAAAACTCCTATATACTTTCCTTACATCAATTAATTTTGTTACGGAAATTAACTAAATATTCCCTGTGGATTCGATCCTGACTCATCATAACTACAAATTTTAGTGTGCAGAGTCAGGTAAATTTTACAGTGCACTCGACACGTGCTACCAAATTTTGCCGTCATTGTTAAGGAGTGTGGTAGCTTAATTTTCAAATTTTATTTTATTTGGTGTTTTGTGAATATATTTGTTTATAATCATATGAATATATTTGTTTATAATCATTCTTTCTGTTACTTGTTAATTTTTAATTGTCCATTAGTGTTGGTGCATGGTAGTGACCAGATCTCCTCGTAGAGAAATTGGGTAACTTGATCCGTAAATCGAGAGAACATTGCAGAGATTGCATAGGGAAGCAAGGTCAACTTTGGTAGGCGAATTGGAATCAGAATCTGAATACATAATGGAAAATTCGAGAACTCAAATGGAGTTGGCTGCCAAATTTTTGCACCTGATTTAACTCAAAGACCATTATACAGAACATTTCGAAATTTCACTAAACATGTTATCTTTGAATCAAATTTTGTATTAATTCATTTATTACCTAACTTTTATGGCCTTATAGGTGAGGATGCACATAAGCGTCTTAAGGAACACGAAGTGGTGTGTTTAAGCATGAAGCCTCATGGGGTGACCGATGAGTAGGTCATATTGAGGGCCTTCCTGTTCTCACTCAAAGATGCAGCAATGGATTGGCTATTTGACTTACCGGCTGAAAGCGTGAATACTTGGTTGGAGATGAAGAGATTATTCTTGGAAAAATATTTTCCAGCCTCAAAGACAACAAATATTTGGAAGGAGATATGTGGTATTAAGCAACACAATGGAGAATCTCTTGACAACTACTGGGAGTGATTCAAGAAGTTATGTGCCAGTTGTCCACACCACAACAACTTCTCGTTCAGTATTTTTATGAAGGGTTTGTGCCGATGGAGAGGATTTTAGTTAATGCAATGACCGGTGGGGCACTTTGCAAGAAGACTCCCATTGAAGCTAGGATGTTACTTGAGTGGATGGCCACTAACACCTAACAATTCGGCACTCACAATGATGTTCGACAAGTAAATGAGGTAAGCACTTCATCTATTGAATATCGTTTAAATGAACTAACATCTTTTGTGAGATAGATTGTAGTTAGATAGGCACAAGTGAAAGTGTGTGAGATATGTTCAAACACGATTCATCCAACTGATGAGTGCCTAACGTTGCAAGATGGGAGTATGGAGTACGTGAATGCTGTAGGAGGGAACTTCCCAATCCAACACATCCCATACTCGCTGACGTATAACCCAGGTTGGAAGGATCATCCCAACTTGAGTTATGGAGGGAACCGATAACAAAATTACTTCCAAAATTGGCTGCAAAGAGTATAAGGATTTCAACCAAGGCAATAAGCAGCATAGGGAGTTTCTTCTTTCAGTTCAAGTTCATCTTTAGAAAAGCTTATTAAGAATCTTACTGCTAACAATTTGCAATTTCAGCAGGATATGCAGCAACAGTTGCAACAACTCCGATAGGAGACAAAACCAATCCAACAGAGCATGGGACACTAAATGGGTCAGATGGTAGTAAGGCTTAATCGCTTAGAATCACAAGGTGGAGGAAAATTGTCATCACAATCTGAGATGAACCTGAAGAATGTTAGTGCCACAACCCTGAGGGGTAGAAAGGAGATTGAGGGTCCCAAAAGAACCCCATTAAAGATTTCTACTGAAGAAGAGATTGAGAAGGAATTGGAAAAGGAAGAAAAGATGCCATTAAGTATGAAGGTAAATTTTGAAAGTCCTAATATTATTAAAACTAACCCTCCATTTTTTTAGAGCAAATTGACAAGACCGAATAAGGAGGACAAGGACAAAGAAATATTAGAGACTTTCTGAAAGGTAGAAGTCAATATACCTTTGCTTGAAGCAATCAAGCAAGTACCATGGTATGCCAAATTCCTTTAAAAAAAACTATATCCACATAAGAGGAACTGATGGGGTGATGAGAAAGTGATGATGGGTGAGAATGTGTCGGCAGTATTTAGAAAGAAGATGCCTCTAAAATGCCGAGATCTAGGTATGTTCACCATTCCTTGCAAAATTGATAATACTATGATCAGTAGAGCTATGTTGGATTTAGGTGATTCTATTAATGTGATGCCTCATTCGATTTATGCTTCTTTGAATTTAATCATACAACTGGCTTACCGAACTAATGCTTATCTTGATGGTGTGTTTGAGGATGTTTTAGTGCAAGTGAATGAATTAGTGTTTCCTGCAGATTTTTATGTTATGGATATGAATGATGACACCTCATGTAACCCGATACCTATCTTGTTGGGGAGACCGTTTGTAACACCCCACTCCTGTAAGACCCGAACCCGATATCGATGGTGATATCCGAGTCCGTGCCCTGCGAGAGTGGCGTGCTACATCACTCATTCAAATCACA
>JANIJH010000225.1:44712752-44727741 GCA_024520975.1 Erythroxylum areolatum
ACACAATTCAACCCCCCCTTCTAGTGCATTCCAAATATCGTTTTCTAAGTGTTGTATTAACGTGTGATTCACTTCAATGGCTAGTTCCTAACTAACTAGTTCTTATTGAACTAGTTCCCAAACTTTCATCCTTTCCTTACAGTTATCTCCAATTTCTCTCTAATTTTCACAACCATTATCTCAACATTCTAAAGTTGACTCCCAAATTTTTCTTCAATATCATTACACTCATTTCTATTTTCCACACATCAATTTACTTGCCAAGTGGCACTCTTCCTAGTCCAATAATAATTAAAATTTTCTGGAATTATTCCTATTACAATAATATCCCACAAATTTTGGACATTATTCCAATAATTTATGAAAATTCAAAAATTAACAATTACACTTACAACTAAATTTCCAATACAATGGATTCACAATTCTCAACAATATCACGTTATAATTCAATTATACCTGGAATGTCAATGAGTTCATGTACAGTCATTTTCATATTCATGTGCATGAGTATGAAACGCATTTCTAATCTCTCAGTGAATTTATCACATTTACAATTTTAACCTTAACATGGGTAACGGGATGTCCCAGACCACCCGTGAAAACGATCTAGAAGGGGGATTGAATAGATCTTTTAATCTTTTCGCAAAGTGCTACAAAACAGAGAATTAAAACACATGAAACAAACAAGCAAATCGAAATGTAAAAGAGTATAGAAGAGATGCAAACACAGTGTTTACAGAGGTTCGATGCTAAGACCTACGTCCTCTACCTAAGCTCCCACTTAGGATTTTGTCAAAGCTCTTTACTACACACTTTTTAGTTCAGTGTGAACTCTTCCAACTCAACTTGACTTCTGGCTCAAGCTACACCTTACAAACGATTTATTTTCCCGGCACAAATCCTACCTCCCAAATGATTCTTCTCTAATCACTCAGCTCACAATAATAACAATGATAGAAACGAAGTAGTAAAGCTCAGTACAGCTTAATACAATTAGGATATGCTAAGAGCAAATTGAGAGCAATGTGAAGATAATTTCAAACTATGGTAAGTATGCTTCACTTTCAACTTCTGTAATCAATCCTCTGAAGTTCCGTCATTTATTTGCAGGATTTAAGATGCTTTTAGACGTTGTAGAACTCTCTTAGCCGTTGTAGAACACTCTTAGCCGTTGTATGAAGATTTTCTCCCATTTGAAATCGATTGACATAGTCAAATTATGTTCAGCTGCAACTGATAGTCGACTAGTTGGTGTGTAATAGTCGACTAGTACATTATAGTCAACTTGGCTTCAAGAATTAGTCGACTAGCACTAATGTTTTTCATGAAACTTTCAGCTCTAGTCTTCGAATAGTCGACTAATATGATGATAGTCGACTAGTCCATTTAACCAACTGACAGTTCTAATTTTTAATAGTCGACTTGCAACATGATGGTTGACTTGTCCCAAGCTCCAACTGACAGATCTCACACAATTTCCAATCTTTGATTGTTGAGATGCTTATTTGAATTCTTCATACAAGATCTTCTCATGAAGTACACGTTGTTTAATTCTGATACTCATTATTGCAATCTTGATTTTCACAAATCGACTTTATTTAAATTTCATCTGACTTGAAAATCATCAACAACATAATAGTCAACTTGTGCCATCATTAGTTGACTAGTGTACCACCATTTTAATCCAAATACTTGAAATTATTTCTTAACCAATTCTTTAAGTGTTATTATTATCAAAACATAGAAGGATTTAATTTGTCAACCTCCATTAGTCTAACAACCCATTTGCATATATTGTTCGCTTTGGGCCCAGCCCTCTATAGGGACCAGTACCCTCATAGTTTTGTTCCTTCAGAAGCCCGCTGGGAAAATGCATCTACAAGGGAGAGGTTTCCAAAGCCTTATAAGGCCTACTTCGTTCTCCTCTCCAGTCAATATGGGATACTGAGTATCCACCCCCTTAGGAGGCTCAGCGTCCTCACTGGCATATGCCCGGGTACTGGCTCTGATACCAACTATAACAGGCCAGACCACCTATTTGCAAATATTATCTACTTTGGGCCCAACCCTCTATGGGGTCCAGCACCCTCAGGTTTTATTCCTCTCGAAGCCCGCCTGGCTTAGCATGGGAAAATGCATCTATAAGGGAGAGGTTTCCACAACCTTATAAGGCCTGCTTCATTCTCCTCTCTGACTGATGTGGGATACTGAGTATAATTCGGGCGGGCTTCAAGAGGAACAAAACGTGAGGGTGCTGGACCCCATAGAGGGCTGGGCCTAAAGCGGACAATAGTTGCAAGCGGGTGGTCTAGATATTCAGTATCCAATATCAGTCAGAGAAGAGAACAAAGCAGGCCTTATCGGAAACCTCTCCCTTGTAGACACGTTTTCCCATGGTAAGCTGAGTGGGCTTCAGGAGGAACAAAATCGTGAGGGTATTGGACCCTATAGAGGGTTGGGCCCAAAGCGGACAATATATGCAAGCGGGTGGTCTGGGTTATTATAGTTGGTATCAGAGCTAGTACCCGGGCATATGCCAGCGAGCATGCTAGGCATCCTAAAGGGGTGGATACTCAATAACCCATATCAGTTAGAGAGGAGAACGAAGCAGGCCTTATAAGGTTATGGAAATCTCTCCCTTGTAGACATGTTTTCCCATGATAAGCTGGGCGGGCTTCAGGAGGAACAAAACCGTGAGGGTCCTGGACCCCATAGAGGGTTGGGTCCAAAGCAGACAATATCTGCAAGTGGGTTGTCTGGGTTGTTACATTAACTATTCCATGAGAACTGGAGAATATGTAGTATACAGTGATGCTTCACGTTAAGGATTAGGATGTGTGTTGATGCAGTATGGCAAGTTGATAGCCTATGCATCGAGATAACTGAGGTTTCATGAGATTATCCATCCAGTATATGATTTAGAGCTTGTTTTTTTGTTTTTGCTCTAAAGATATGGAGAAATTACCTATATGGCAAGACATTTTAGATATACACTGATCATTAGAGTTTGAGATATCTATTGAGTCAAAAAGAATTGAATATGAGACAGGGGTGATGGGTAGAGTTATTGAAAGACTACGATTGTATGATTGAATATCATCCGGGGAAAGTTAATGTGGTGGTAGATGCTTTGAGTAGAAAGTCGAATAGCAGCGTAGCTCAGATTTAGTTATCGAGGTTACCGAGCTTAAATCAGTTGAGAGCTCTAAATGTGGAGTTGAATCTAGAGCAGAATGAGGCATTAATTGCTACATTAAAGCTGAGACCGATGTTACATGATAGAATCTAAAAAGTACAGAGTATAGATCCTAAAATGGTGAAGCTTATTGAGAGATTGAAAATGAATCTAGATTCTGAGTTTGAACTAAGAGATGAGACACTGTGGTTGAAGCAAAGGCTGTGTGTGCCTAATGTGGATGAATTGAGAAAGGAAATTCTAGAGGAAGCTCATATGGCTACGTATGCTATGCATCCTATTACCACTAAGATGTATAACATGCGAAAGCAACATTTCTAGTGGCCTGGAAAGAAGAAGCAAGTAGAAGAGATTGTTTCTAAGTGTTTACTATGCCAGCAGATTAAAGCTGAGTATTAGGCTCTAGTTAGGAAGATACATTCATTACCTACTCTGGAGTGAAAATGGGAACGAATTAGTATGGATTTTATTATGGGACTACCTAAGACTTCGAGGCAAAATGATGCTATATGGGTTGTAGTGGACCGATTGACTAAGTTAGCCCATTTCTTACCAATAAGAGATAATAACTCACTAGACTAGTTAGCTCAGAGGTAAGTGAATGAAATGGTAAGGTTGCATAGGGTTTCGGTGTCTATTATATCGGACAGGGATCACAGATTTACTTCGAGATTTTGGAAGAGCTTACTGTCAACTATGGGTATGAAGTTAAACTTCAATACTACATTTCATCCTTAAATAGATGGATAGATTGAGAAGCCAATTAAGACTATTGAGGATATGCTTAGGGCATGTTTATTAGAGTTTCAAGGAGCATAAGATCAGTATATACCTTTAATTGAGTTTGCATATAACAACTATTATCACAATAGTATCAGAATGGCCCCATATGAGGCATTGTATGGCAGAAAGTGTTGATCACCTCTATATTGGGATGAAAAGGGTTTGAGAATGGTTGAAGGTCTAGAATTGATACAAGATACTGTGGATAAGGTGAAACTGATCCGAAGTTGAATTAAAGTAGCTCAATATAGATAGAAGAGTTATGTGGATTAGCATCGAAGGGATATGGAATACAGTGTAGGAGACAAAGTGTTTCTGAGAGTATCGCCTTAGCGAGGAGTAAGGTTTGGTAAAAGGAGCAAGCTGAGCCTTAGGTATATTGATCCTTATAAGATCATTGAGAGGATAGGACCGTTGGAATATAAGTTAACTTTACCGAATGAGACGTCCCAGTTATACAATGTATTTCATGTAAGTATGTTCCGAAGATATCAATCTGATCCGACGTATATGTTATCGTCTCAAGTGATTAAACTTACTAGTAACCTAAGTAACGTTGAGGAGCCGATCAAGATAGTGGGATATCAAACAAAACAACTAAGAAATTGAGTAATTCTATTGGTGAAAGTCCATTGGAGGAAACACTTGACTGAGGAAGCAACTTGAGAAACGGAGGAACACATATGGAGACAATATCTCCATCTGTTCGAACAATCAGGTAAGAATTTCGAGGAAAAAATTCTTTTAGGATGAGAGAATTGTAATATCTCGTTATCCATATTGAGGCCAGAATAATGTATATGAGAGATTATTCAGAAGTTAGAAAGTACATTTAATACTCATGCATAATATAGCATACACAAACATGTAAATACTGATTTTTGTACATTTAAATTATTATAAATGCATTTATTAACATTTTCTGGGTATAATTGATTCTATAAATGTGATTATATTGAGAATTGTGGTTTTTATGTGTTGAAAATTGATTTGGAGAGTATATGTATTGATTTATAATTTTTGGTGAAATTTAGGAAATTTCTGAAATTTTGGGTATTTTGGATTAGGAAAAATGTCAAGTGATAAGAAAATTGTTAAATGGTAGTAGAATTAACTGTCAAATGATAGTGAAAATTTTGATAAATGACTTTGTGAATTATTGACAACTTTCATTGAAAATTGGGAGAAAATTGAAGTAGAAATTGGAATTGATTAGACTAGTTAAATAAGAGACCTAGTTTAAATCCATAGAAATTGGACATGTGGCAAGTGACAAGTGTCACTTGCCAATCCAAGCCTTTAAACTCATGATTCTTTTAACTTGAAAGACCAAGTTATTGTTTTGTTCTTGTCTTCTTCTACTTCTTCGTGACTATCTTCACCTTCTTCATGAATTTTGTTGCCAACCTCCACTAACGTTGAACCTAGCTCTCTCATTTATCAATTGCTACTTCCATCTTGTTGTCTCTTTCATTGCCACAAGTACTACAAGAAAAGTATGAATTAGCATCAAAAAATTACCGACAGTAAAGAAATTGTAGCCAATTACTGACGGAAATAGTATAACCATCGAAAAAGTTGTCTGGAAAATTGAAAAAGGCAGGAATAATAAATCTTAGTTTGTCGATGGAAATTTCTGTCAAGAATTTCTTCGGTAAAAGTAAGGCACGTTGTCATCCGTCGTCTAGCTCTATTGAAGGCTTAAATGTTTTTAATTATAACAAAACTAGACGATGTCGTTTTGTTATACTTAAAAATGTTGAAGCCTTCAGTAGAGCCAATGATGTCGTTTGGTTTAAAACCAGAAGACGTCGTTTTGGTTTTGAAGTCTTCAACATTTTAAGTAAACCAAAATGACATCGTTTTGTTTTAAGCCAAACAACGTCGTTTTGTTCCTAAAGACAGAATGTCAACACATGTACCAAAACGACGTTATTTGGTTTAAAACCAAACGACGTCATTTTGGTTTTCTTAAAACCTCTAACTAAGTCCCCTCCCCCCTCCCCACGTGCACACTATTTCCTTTGTTCTTCCTCCTCCAGATCTTCTCTGTCGTTCGTCGTCCGTCCAACTACTGTGTCATCCATCCAACCTGAGTCCTCTTCCATCATTTGCGTGTTCTCCGTTGAGTTGGTCTGTCTCCAACCATTTTCATTGTCTTCTCTGGCAATTTTGGTCAATGTAATCTCCTCTTTTCTGTGCTATCCTCTACTGCTGAAATCACCATGTCCGTGGTTGATTTTTTTGCTTGATTTGGAGTTTGTTTCATTATTGAGTTGGCTACATTTATTTTGGTTATTAATGGGTGATTGTTTACCAATGGCCTGTGTTATTGTTGGAGAGTCGTGGGAAAAGATTGGGATTTTGTGTTAAGTTAGGGATGAATTTACCATGCATATCAATTGTTTGATGAAAGTATCATAATGCTCTAATTATACACAAAGATGTTTTCCATCGCATTTTCCCTTTAAAATTTGAATATGGATGCCTATTTACATGTTGTTAAGTTAAAATTGTTGAGTTTAGTCTCGAACTTGAGACTTTTGAGTTTATATACTTCTAAGCTAAACTAAAAAGCAAAGACATTTAAATGTGTAAAATTTCTATTTGACAAGTTTAAATTAAGATAGGTAGTTGAGAAGAACTTTCTTTGAATTAATACTTTACATTGTAATTTTTTTAGTTACAAAGGAATCTAACGAGACTTCTCTTAATTTTTATTTTTTTAGTTTATTAATTTTTAAATTTTGTCAGAGAGTTTAGAATAATTCTTTTACATTTGAGAGTTTTTTATCATGTAGATTTTTTTTAAAGTTAAGGAGTTAAAGAGATTTATATTAGCCCTAAGATTTTTTAGCCTATTAGTTTTCAAATTAAGCCAAAGAGCCAAGTCTCCTAAAACTTAGTGACTTTTTAGTTTATCTGTTTTTTTGCTTAAATCAAGGAATTAAAGAGACTTATCTTTGACTTTGTGATCTTATGACCTGCAATTTTTTAAAGTTAAGATAAAGAGTAACGGAAACTTATTAAGAACTTGAAAAATTTTTAGCTTGCAAGTTTTTAAGTTAAGCAAATATTTGCATAGTGCCTAAAAATATAAAAGTCTTTACTAATCGTTAAGCAATATATAATAATCCAAACACATCCACCATTTATTTATTAGTGGTATTATCTAAGATGTGTCATATTCGGTATCATAAATCCTTTTTATGTCACACCATTACCTTAACAAAGCAGTTTAAGCCTTGTTACTCTTTTTAAAGATTGTTTAACATATTTCTTTTAACTTAAAGAAAAAACTTAGTATGTATCTCATCTTTAGATATCCAAAATTAGCAACTAAGTTTTGACAGGATAATTTTTTTCAATTGAATTAATGCTGAATATGAATTTATAGCATAATATCACATCTTTGTCTTGACTTGACTGTAAAAGACATATAATTTTTAATGCACGGATTGTTTAAATTAAATTGATTGTTGTAGTATGAATCATGTTAGTGAATGTGGCATCTTAATATACAATGCTGTGAGCATTTTAATATACAATTTTGCTTTTCTTTAATAATGTCGTGAATAATTTACTTTACAATTTCTCTTTTGTTTATGTAATATATAATGAAAGCTTTATGCAATGTCAATGTTATTTGAAAATTTCATTTATTATATTTAAAATAACATTTTATGAAATTATATGCTATAAGCTACAACTTTCAATTTTTGAATTAAAAACAAGTTTCTGTCTTTATAGAATTGAAACAATAAATAATTATAAAGAATTTTTACAAATGGTATAAAATTATTTGTTCTTATATTAGGTTGATTCCGTCTGGACCATATTTCAGAAATATGACTTCTAAATTTAAGGAGAGGATTAATCCTAAGGGTTATGTATGGAGGAATATCTCTCAGGCCATAAAGACATTTTACTTTCAAGAGTTTGAGGTACAATATAATTCATTTTTTTCTTTTTTAATTGATTTGTATACATTAAATAGATAAATATTATTACATTATAAGTTATCATTTTTTTTAATTTCATTTCAGAAAGAATTTTTCTAGGATTATGGAATTGACGCAGTCATATATAAATTAAGAGAGGCAAGCTCGTACACGTTATCACGATTTTATTAGTGCGATGCATAAGGCTGGTGGCCGCCTTATATTTCAGAGCAAATATGGACTCATTGGCAGGAATATTGGACATCATTGAGGCAATGTCCATCTCAGGGCATAACTCAAGCAACAGATGTGGAGGCCTAGGGGGAGACAAACTTCCCGTTCATACAGGAGGATCAATTACCCACCATGAGCATGCAGAGAGACTTGTAATTATCTAAACTTTACACTTATATTCTAATTGTTTTACTTTGCTGCATTTCAATTTATATTGATGTGTGAATGTTGGAATAAAAATATGTGTATTATGGATAATGATCATGGTATAAATGTCTGGTGTCATATATGGCTGTGTTGAGTTATTTTCTTTATTCAACGGGGGGTAAATATCATAAAAATAGGGAAGACTCTGTCAAAATTTTTATAAATTCTAATTAACTTATAACATTTTATTGTTATGTAGGAAAAGACTATAGGCATTAAGCCTACACCCCGTCAACTGTTTTTGCATACTCACATGAAGAAGCAAGACGGTGTGACATTCGTCAACAACCAATGTAGAGAACCAAATGTATGCGAAATTTTTGTTTTAATATTCATTCCTAATAATTATCACTTACTAATATAAACATTGCCTCCTAATAGGACCAAATACAAGAAAGCATTCAGCAAGAATCTCAGCACTCTCAAGCTATTGATGAGAGTCAAACATATCTTGATGCAGTGGGTGGTAAGGGACCATTGTGGAAGGATCTTCAAGTTAGGTTCATTTGTGAATACATGTTATTCTCAATCCTCCACGTCCAACACAACAGCATCAAGTAGACGACCGACAATGGAACAATACCATCAGCTTGAGAGCACAGTGCAGACATTGACAAGTCAGTTGTAATAGACGATGGAGTACATGGCTAAGCTCCAAAATGACATGGAGCAGTTGAAGGGGAGGGTTAGCACCTCAGACCATCCGTAGTCACCAGGACAATAGGATTGTTGTAGTCATTTGGTTTAAATTACCAAAGACTTATTATGTACAATTTAATGTTTTTATTATCAACGAAGAAAATTTAAACTTTATATGATCAATTAACTTTCTATTTAAACAAATTAAATATATAAACAAATAAAAAAATTATGCACAGATAATTCATAACTATTGAAATTATGCATTAATCATAAGATTATGAAATAAAATTTAATGTTGGGATTTTAAAAAGAAAATTTAACACCTTTATCAACGAAATTTTAGCTTCCATTGAAAAATTGTAACATATTTATGATACATTCATCAACAAAATTTTAGTGCCTATCGGTATAATGAGTAATATTTAATGTATCATATTTACGATACATTCATCAACAAAATTTTAGTGCCTGTCGGTATAATGAGTAATATTTAATGTAACATATTTACGGTAGACTCACCAACAGAAATTTACTTTCCTCGGTATAATAAGTAATATTTACGTTGAAGTTTACAATAAACCGTCAGAAAATATAACATATTTACAATATGCTCATTGACAGAAATTTTCTTTCCATCAATATAATGAGTTATCTTTATCAACGGTTTATGATAAATTGTTAAAAAATTGTAACATATTTACGGTAGACTCACTGATTGATTCATCTAACCATCTGTATATTAACAATTGTAACCGTCAGTAAATATACCAACGGAAATAATGCATGTCGACAAATTACTGATGGACACTTTAATGACGTCTTTGTCTATCAGTGAATTCCATTGATAAATTATATTTCTAACAGAATATTAACATTTTCTGTCAGTAATTTTCATCGCTAAATGACCTTTTTCTTATAGTGAAGAAAACCTAACCTAATCCACCTCCATAATGATCGTGAGATGCATGGAAAATTAGGAATTCTTGGTGTTCTTGAAGAGTTTGAAGAATTTGAAGCTAAATTAAGTAAGTTATGCCTTAATCATTATAGGTAGTATAAATGAATATTTATGATGAGTAATTTGAGATTGAATGATCATGATCATGGAGTTACATATATGTTGTAATGTGGGTGTAAAAATAAAGAGGTTTATGGTCTTTCTTTTTAGTGTATTAATGACATTTTTGGGTTGGCTAAATGAAGGCATTTATAATGATCATTATGAGATAGATTAAAACTATAAATGGAGTTGATTTTTATGCTAAATCGTGGATGAATAAATGAATATATTCATGGCTTGTGTTTTTTGTGTTTATGATGAGTAATAGTTCATAAATTATTATAAAGATGTTTTTAAGGTAGAATGATCATTATAATGGTGTTTGGATGAGTGCAGTAAATTGATTAATGAATAGACATATTTGATGTCCTATTTTATGGTTATGATTAATAGTCTTTTATGACTTGTTTTGTGACTGTTTTGAGTTGTAAATTGAGGTGAGAATGAAGAGGAAATGAAGTAGAAAAGATGATCTGTGTACAAGATGTGTTAGATGTAAAATGTAGGAAGTTATAAAAATCTGGAAAATTTGGAAGAGAGTGGAAGGAATATTTAAGCTATAGTGTTTCCACTGGATATGCTTCTGTATTTTAGCCATATCTTCATCTGTAGATATTCAAATAGGATGATTTTTTATATGGACTAAACTAGAGAAATATGGATACAAATTTCTTGAAGAAATAGAATTTTAGTTCTATCTCTAAGAATTCCAAAATCTGGGTTGAAGTTGAGTACAGAGTACTGTTGCAATTTAAGAATAGTCCGAAGTGTTTTGAGTATAACTTTCAGTATACATAATTAAATTGTATGATTTTAGTGTCATTAGAAATTTAAGGCATAAGGGAACAATTGTCTAGAAGAAAGTGTTGCCTAAATATTTCATTTTCTTTATCATAATGATCATGCAAAGTTTTCTCGAAAGTCTATTTTGAGAAAAATCTGAAGTGATCAATTGAATATGAACTTAAAATAAATTTGTTTTATTGAGGTCTAAACCTAACTTCAAATCATACGTATATGAGTTTTGATATGAATGATCATGTAAAGAGACTAATGGAAATATACTAGGGATTGTCATTGAGTATGCATAGTACGTAATCCATATATATATGTACTTATGTGCATAAAAGAGTATTTATATAATTGTGCAAATTGTGATACATGTAAACGTATATTGCATGATATAGAGGAGCATTCAGAGCATCAACATCCAAACATTGCCAAGACTTCAAGGCAATAGCTTTCTGGAGTAACCTGTGAGTAACTTGGATGGTCTAACTTGATTACTTGTTTGTTTTAAATTATGTTCTTAAATATCTTATGAATGTGAACTTGATTGTGTTGATTTCGGACTTTGAAAGTCCGAGGCGTTTGATGCATGAATGAGATATTGGAAGTGCTCCTTGTATGTGAATCTGACTAAAATAATTGTACTCAACAATTTTGTTAAATGTTGGACCAATGTCTGATGATAAATGTGTTCTGAATGTGAATATGAAACATGAAAGATAAAGGTAGTTATGACTGGAGTCACTAGTAAGAAGAGCTTAAAGCTCAGCATGTAATAAAAGCCTCTGACTCAGTTGCCATTGTACCAGGTATCCACTAAGGGATATGGGACATTATCTGATACAGGCCCAATATCCACAAGGGATATGGGCTAGTGAAAGGTACCCGGTCACAACAAATTAATAAATGAAGTGAGTCTCATGAGTATTGCATTTATAATTGATATGTGTATTTTTAAATGACTAAAATGATTGGTTTGATTGCTCTAAATGTGATATATGATGCTACATGATAAATGAGATGGTGTGAATTATATGTTTACATGTGTTGATGAGTTTTATGAATTGAGAGAACCATCGAGAATGGTTACCTCACTGAGTTTGCAAAACTCACCAAAATTGCAATATTGACATTTCAAGACCGTGAGAAGACACTAGTGATGGAAAGACTCTAGATTTAGAATCAAGAAATGACTCAAAGGTTGGTCAGCTAAAACTGAAGGACTTAGATAGAAACTTTGTAAAATTCCTCATGTATGTAGTGTGTTAGGTATCAATGATGTACAAGTATGGATGTTTTGAAAGCTACAATGTATATACGTTCGGTTTTTATGAAATGAAATGAAGAACTTTTGGACTTTCAATATTGTGATACTTTTACAAATGATGATGCCATGATTACGTTCGTGATATAAGTGCTCTAGCATACCACCCTTGTGGGGTACGTATTTGGATATCACTCAAGATGTGAGGCACGTGTCCTGCGAGAGTTAGAATGCTACAAAATTGTTGCCAAAAGGATACTTTTAGCGACGAATTTGTAATCGTTTCCAGTTAAAATGTTGCCAAAAAATGCATCTGTTGTAGTATCTCATGACTTATCTTTTGTATATGATGACTAAGGTATGAAGTTGCTCATATTAACATCAATAAACCTAATTAGTCGTCCCAGTTATGTTGTAATTTTTTTGTAATCTCAACATTTATAATTAGTAAACTGGTATCTGTATTTATTATTTTTTCCGTAAGAACTATTAAGGTTGTAATTAAAATCTTGTATATGATTAATATTCTTTTTGTTTGTATAATGTAATGATACTTTTTGTAACTTCCCATTACTAGTGGGAAGGGTAGAATGGTAAATGGGAGTGACTAATGAGAGTTAGATGCATTTCCATGTTCATGCATGATATGTCATACACTTATACATGAATAGTGAATTTGTTTGCACATGAAAATAATTGTACATGCATTCATGAATAATTCCGGGTATGATTGGATTGACCTATGAATTTTTATAGTTATGGACGTTTTACATTGAAAATATTAATGATTGGTAGAAATATTGTATTTGTATATGTTGGTGAAGTTATGGAGTATTGAGAAAGATATATATAATAGGGAACAAGAAATTAAAAAAAGTTTTGGAGATAGTTGGATTGTAAAGATGACAGTCAAGGAAATTAGTTCAAAAGAGACTAAGTTGGAATTTGGGTATTGGGCAAGTGACAAGTGTCACTTAGGCTGTTGTACTCTTGCTAGAAGTAGGTTACTGTTCTTTGATAGTTGACAGCTTAAGTGTTGTCCAAGTCCCCTTCTTTGCTATCATCTTTCTAAAACTCCTTTTTGAAACACAAAGTTGTCCATCAAATATCTTCTAAGAGACTTCTGTGTTTTCCCTTTTCTTTCACCAAACCTACTTTGCTATTGTGTCCTCTGTCCTGAGAAAAACGAGAAGCTAATCATTGTACTTAGAGAAGTACGTAAAAATGTGTGGAGTTTAGGGCTTGAAGATTTTGGAGTTTTCAGCAGGTAAGTGGTGGAGAAATCCCTTGCAGTTAGGGATTTGTGAAATAAAGTTGATAAATTACTGTCGTCTGCATGGAAAATGTAATTTATGTATTTGTTCATAAATACTGGGTAGTTGGGGAGAAATAAATTCAGTTATAGTGTTAAATTAGTTTTTTAGAAAACTTTTGGTGTTTTGGCGATGTAAAATATTGAAAGTTAGAAAATCTGGAAAATGTGCACTGATTACACTTCAGTCTTTTAGCCATAACGTTTTCTTTAGTTCTCTAAACGAGATGATTCTTGATTTGAATTAAACTAGGGACATATGGCTACATTTTATATGAAGACATTGAATTCCAGTTCTGTCTCTAAAAGTCTTAAAATTTCATGAAGTTATGGAGTTGGTCTGGTACGATGGTGTGTGTATGGAAAAATTCATCTTCGAACTTTAGGGATGAATTTGGGATTGATATGGAGAGATTTTAGCCAAGATTCCTCTGGAAAGTTGTAGATCTTTCTTTTAGCTTTCCAACAGTATATAGCATGAGAAATTTGGATATCAGAGTCAAAAGTTATGATCTTTGTAAGTGGATATGTTCAGACGGAGAAAGTAAGACGATGAAACTAAGACGATATAAATAAGACGATAGAAGTAAGACGGAGAAAGTAAGACGATGAAACTAAAACGATAGAAATAAGACCATAGAAATAAGACGATAGAAGTAAGACGAAGAAAGTAAGATGATGAAAGTAAGACGATGAAACTAAGACAATAGAAATAAGACGATAGAAGTAAGACGATGACAGTAAGACGATGAAAGTAAGATGAAGCAAACTAAGACGATGGAAAAACTAAGACAAAAGCAAGAACTGATTGGACTCTTTTCGTCATAACTTCTTCTCTAGACCTCCAAATGACCTGATTTTTAAAGCATTGGATTCCTAACACATTTCTTTATCTCTCCACAAAAATTTATGGTTTTTGGTATTAAATTAAAGATGATTTATTGAATCAAAATAAGGGTATCGGTGGAAAGAGCATGAACTAGATATTTTACTGAACATGTTTCAGTATTTCAATGATATCTTGGTCTGTAGGATTCTAATTGAGATGATTCTTGATTTGTAGAAAACTAGAGTAATAGATCTACAAATCATATGAAGACTTTGAATCTTTATCCAGTCTCTAAGGTGTTCAATTTCTAGATGGAATTCAGGTATAGTACACTGTTTTGGAGAGGAATAGTCCGAAAATGTTTGAGGTATATCTTCCAAATTGCTGAACCAAATTGAGTGAAATTGGTGTCAATGGAACGATGAAAAATAGAGGAACACTTTTCTAGAAGAGAGTGAGCTTAAATTTTACAAGTTTTGCCTTCTTATTGAATGTGAACAGTAAACCCAAAAGGGTGTTTCTGAAAGTCTGAAAGTAAACCAGTGACAAATGAATTGTGTTTCCAATGGTTCTAATGAGGCATAAACCTAAGTGTTAGTTACGTAAATGAATTTGGTATGGGGATAGTGTTAAGAAGTATTAAGGAGCGATACTTGAGACTTATCATGAACAGGCATTGTACATAATTCATTTCATACATGTGCATTATTGAATACTTATAATTGTGTAAGT
>JANIJH010000225.1:44898887-44909083 GCA_024520975.1 Erythroxylum areolatum
TGAAACAGTGAGTCTCATGTGCATTGCATAGGCATACGAGGAAAGGGTATTGAATACGAATACTGTGAATGTGCAATCGGGTGAGCCATCGATGATGGTCACTCACTGAGTTCGCAAAATTCACCCAAAATTTGCAATTATTTTTCAGGAATCAGAAGAATACCCCGTTAGGCAACGAGCGTATAATGTGAGAAGAGGTCGGGATCAGTTCGCGTCTGCATTAGCTACTTAAACCCATCCCCCCCGTTGATATTCGAAAACCAAATGAACCTCCTCATCTATAGACTTAACTTATACTCTTATGGAACCAATTATGCAAGGATCAACAAATTTGGATCATGTATTAGAACTAAGTTCCCTAGTTGCATTCTTCTAACTTATAACAAACTTTTATAACACTAGCTAGGAATTCTTAATATAATTCTTTCAATTCATGGCTTAAATTCATTATGTAAAGGTATCTTAGTGGAAATAGGGACTCAAAGATATTTTAAAGGTGGTTTAATAACTTTCATCCCTGTTATGCTCTTAAAGATAATGACAATAACTATAGCTCCCCTGGAAATTATTTTCTAACTCTTTTAGTGATTAACAACAAATCCTTAGAGATATTTGAATGTTCATAAAGCTGGAATTAGTATGCACACTAAGGTACAAAATGCCTTAGAGAAGAAATGAGGTCATCTATAAAAGATAGCTACTTTCAAATATTTGTATTTTATGTGGAACTTGAACTTCTTTCTAGATATATCCCCTTCTTAATCAAGCTTATCAATACCTCTAAGATGATAGTGAAAAGGTAAAGGAATAAAGGATTCCTTTATATTAGTCCCCTCACCCCTTAAATTAGTTTTGTAGGCTATCTATTAATTAAAACCCTATACGAAATTATTATTAATAGCTAAGCTATCTTTTAACAAATTTAGGAGGAAAGCCATAAGCCTACAATTGGTGTAAGATAAAACTCCAGTCTAATGAGCCAAAGGCTTTTTAAAGATAAATTTTAATGACATAATTCTTACTAGAATTCTTCCTATTATAATTCCTTAGTATTTCTCATACCATTAAAACATTATCTCGAGTTTTCTTCCCAAACTTTAGATTGTAAGTGCCTAATTAAAGTTTGCCCAAACCCATTCCTTTGCCGCCCCCCCTTAATATTCCAAAACCAAATGAATCTCCTAATCTATAGACTTAACTTATACTCTTATGGAACCAATTATGCAAGGACCAATAAACTTAGATGATGTATTAAAACTAAGTTCCCTAGTTGCACTCTTCTAACTTGTAACAAACTCTTATAACACTAACTAGGAATTCTTAATGCAATTCTTTCAATTCATGGCTTCAATTCATTATGTAAAGGCATCTTAGTGGAAATAGGGACTTTAAGATAATTTAAAGTTGGTTTAATAGCTTTCATCCCTGTTATACTCTTAAAGATAATGACCATAGCTATGGCTCCCCTGGAAATTAGTTTTTAACTCTTCTAGTGGTTAACAACAAATCCTTAAAGATATTTGAAAGTTTATAAAGCTGGAATTAGTATGCACACTAAGGTACAATATGCTTTAGAGAAGAAATGAGGTCATTAATAAAAGATAGTTATTTTCAAATATTTGTATTTTATGTGGAACTTGAACTTCTTTTCTAGACATGTCCCCTTCTTGATCAAGCTTATCAACGCTTGTATGATGATAGTGAAGAGGTAAATGAATAAAGGATTCCTTTATATTAGTCCCCTCACCCCTTAAAATTAGTTTTGTAGGCTCTCTATTAATTAAAACCCTATGTGAAATTATTGTTAGTAGCTAAGCTATCTTGTTAACAAATTTAGCAGGAAAGCCATAAGATTACAATTAGTGTAAGATAAAACTCCAGTCTCATGAGTCAAAGGCTTTTTAAAGATAAATTTTAATGACATAATTCTTACTACAATTCTTCCTATTGTAATTCCTTAGGATTTCTTATATCATTAAAACATTATCTCAAGTTTTCTTCCTAAACTTAAGATTTTAAGTGCCTAATTAAAGTTTGCACAAACCTATTCCCCCCCCTCCCTCCTCAAATATTTTTTGAATCAAAATATAGAATTTCCTCTCTATATGGAGAAGATATTTTGAACAAACATGGGGGGATGATCTATTAATAAGGAGTTATTAAAGCTTGCCTTGCTTTATGGGAAAGTCAACAAACAAAGATCATTTACCAAACCTCTATCTTTTTTTCCCCTTAAATTCCAATATCTTTTTTGTTTCTAATTCTAGGTATACTAATTCCCTTCCACGCTTAGATTAGCTACTTGTATATGGTTCACATGATCTCTAAGGTCCTCTATTTAGTTCCTAATTCCTACACTCCTTTTAGATTCAAAAGGGTTTGTAGAATTATTAAAGTCGCCAACTATCATCCAAGGTTCACTCATAAAACCCTCAATTTCTTTTTGTTTATTCCATAGAGGAATACATTAAAAAGCTAGATTAAGAGAATAAGTAAAAGTGATGGAGAATTTAGATCTTTCCTATTTCGTTTAGATAAGATGGTCTGGTATTATAGAGTCAAGCATCTCTACTTTGCTTAGATTAAAGGGCAGTACAATTCTTCTATTAAAGTGGTGACCATAGTTAGTGATATAATTCTAGTTACTCTTAAAAAAAAGCAAAAAAAGCTCATATATCTTTAATTATTTTCCTCGATCTTTGTTTCCAAATGGCCTATCAAAAAAGATTAGGTTCAATTAAGTAATAAAAAAATCATTTGTTTTTATTAAAGTAACTTAGTCGTCTAATATTCAAGGTAATTATAGTCATTTTATGGAGGAATTTATGGATTATTTTTCTTTCCGTTGGGTTTCTCCTTTTTACTTTTTAGAATTTCATTTTATAATCTTCATCTCTAGATATTGAAAATATACTTAAGAATGAAATAGATTGATATGCACGATTGTTATGTCACATGGCTTTTCCAAAGCTCTATATTTCTAAAGGAGCATTTTCTATCTTTTCATTGTGACAATCCACTTAATAATTTAGTTTAGGAGGATATTCAATATGATTATCCACTTGCATTTACAAAAAACTTCTTGATGCTTTTTCTTATTAGCATTTTCATTATCACCCCTATCTTAGTTCTCTATTTCTTGATGTGAATAATTCTTTATAAGCACTATATGCTCACTAGTTAGGAAAACTTTTCCTATTAGCTTCCATATTTGCTTTTTAGATGTAGTTTTTGTTAGGCCCGGGTCCCATGACTAGCCTAAAGTGACCACTTAGGGTGATCTGGTGAGGATCATGCCAGAGAAAAGGTTCAAAACCATTCAATTTATAAGTAATTCTGTGGCAACGATTGGCGGGTTTGCCACGGCAAACTATAGGAACCATTTCCAAATACCCTTTGGTAGATGTTCGTCGCGACGAAGTCCCAAGATCATGCAACTGTAAAATAGTTCCACGATCATGATCGCACCATCCAGCTCGCGATCACACCTGAAGCTACAGCCACCAATTTTTCCTCGGTCGCAATCGCACCTTACTAACTTACGATCTCATCTGAAAGCTTAACAGCAAATTATTCCACGACAAACTTTGGCTTCGTCGCGGCAAACTCCCGAGTTCAAAACCCAGACAACCAACATCCAAGAACAAAACATACAAATACACACACCCTTAATTCCAACCCTATCATACACTTCCACTTCTAACCTCAAAAATAACAACTCAATCATAAGATACATATGCACATACGCAAAAAGGAACTTCTTCAAATCTGAATCTCATTACTAAAACAAAGTGTTTAAACAACTTTAGTTACATATCAAAAGCCACACCATTGGCTCAATAAAAAATACAAAATACAAAATACAAAATACAATGAATGTTCATGCTGATATGCTTATAAAGCTATCCAAAATAGTCAGTAACTAACTTAGTTACAAAGTTACTATTTCTATCCTAGAGTTTTGCCAAACTTGCAAGGATCACCGATTCTCTTGTTCTGCACATAAAGGAGGAAAAGTAGTGGGTTGAGCTACACAGCTCAGTGGTTCATATACTTATAGTTAGTGATAACAAGCCACATGTCAAGCATACACATATATATATACATCTATATATGTATATATATAGATGATTCCAAACAAAATCAAGTATTCACAATTCTAGAACAAAGTTCCATAGTTCAAAATGTTATCACATAAATTATATCATGGAAAATATAATCATCATTAACACTCAATCTATGCATCATGCTCACAAATTGAAATGCAATGCACAAGTAAATGGCTCAAGTGTCCCATGAAACAAAATGAAGAAATCGAAGTTTACACCATGAATAAAATGAGTTCATTCTTCGGATCTCATATGCCACAAGCGAGCAGCCGGGAGAAGGCTTTAGTCAACGTGCACGTGATACACGAAATGGTTCCTCTCTTGTCCAATCATAAGTAAATTCTTATTCTCAAATCCATTCCATTGCATGTTCTTACTTTCATGCTTCTTATGATTTTTCTCTTTTTCGATTCATACAAAATATCATACATCATTCAATGCATAACATGGCAATAATTCATCATGCATTTTCTCAACATTCACAGTAATTCAAGACAAACAATTATACACACAAGCAAATAAGAATTTCACCTATCATCATAATAAATATAAACATATTACCCACCTAATTTTACTTGGAAATCCAAGTTCAATTGTGCCCTTCCTCTTGTTCTTGAGTGAGATTTCCTAAATCAAACCAATTTCTTATTCAATTCAAATTCAAATGTAAATTCATAAAACTTCAAAAATAAAAAATGCTAAAATTGAGTTTAAACGTAACCTACCTATAGTCCATCTAGGTTAGAAAAACCAAAACCTAGTTTAGAAACCCTAAAAATCAGGATGGCAACACAACCCGTTTCTCTCTCTAATCCCTTTTTCTAACCAAACAAAAAAAAAGTAATGGAGTTTACCTTAACAAGATGATTTCCTCTTCTTTTTCTTCTTCTTTCTTCTTTCTCCATGATTTTCTCTCTTCTTTCCCTAGCTTCCACGATTTTCTTCTTCTTTATCTTTCTTTCCCACGTTTTTCTCTCTTCTTTCTCTCTTCTCACGATTTCTGTTCTCTTTTCTAACTCCTACAATTTTCCTCTTCTTCCTTTAATTCTAGATAATATTTTTTTTCTTGACTTTCCCATTTTACCCCTCCTCTTCTAACCTAATGTCTTCTAACTCCTTAGTCTATTAGTGCCATACTATACTCTAATTTAATTCTAACATTTCCATTCTAATTTCTAATTTCATCTTACGCTCACTAAATTAATGGGCTCAATTATAAAATTAAAAAAAATAAATAAATAAGTAAATAAAATAAAAAGAAAAAAATTTTAGGGTCCAACAATTCTCCCCCTTAAAAAACTCCGTCCTTGAAATTCTTACCTGAGTCATTAAAGAGGTGTGGATACTTCTGCTTCATGGCGTCCAAGGGCTCCCATGTTGCCTCCTCTTTTACATGGTTCTTCCATAAGACTTTAACTAGTTTCACTGTCTTGTTTCTCAAGACCTTTTCCTTTAAATCTAGAATCTTCAGTGGTTGTTTTTCATAAGTCAAATCCTCTCTTAATTGAACCTCTGAAGGTTGGACTATGTGTGAAGGATCCGATTGGTATTTCCTCAACATTGATACATGAAAGATATTGTGAATCTTAGATAATTCTGGTGGCAAGGCTAACTTATAGGCTAAAGTCTAATCTTCTTAATGATCTCATAAGGGCCTATGTATCTCGGACTAAGCTTGTCCTTCTTACCAAATCTCAAAACTCCTTTCCATGGAGAGGGTCTAAGAAACACTTTGTCTCTAACTTCAAATTCCATCTCCCTTCTATGCACATCCGTATAATTCTTCATTCTATCTTGAGCTACTTTGAGTCTCTGCTTTACCAATTTAATCTTATTAATACTAACTTGTACCCATTCAGGTCCTATAAGTCTCCTTTTACCTTCCTCATCCCAAAAAATAAGAGTTCTGCACCTCCTACCATACAAAGCTTCATAAGGTGCCAATTGAATGCTCGAATGGTACAAATTATTGTAAACAAATTCAACCAATGGCAAATGCTCATCCTAAGCACCTTTGAAGTCCATCACACATTCCCTAAGCATTCCTTCAAGGGTCTGAATTGTCCTCTCAGATTGACCATCTGTTTATGGATGGAAAGCTGTGCCGAAATGCAACTTATTTCCCAAAGCCTCTTGTAAGCTTTCCTAAAATCTGGAGGTGAATTTGGGATCTCTATCCAAAACTATAGAACTCGAAATCCCATAAAGTCTGATTATTTCATCTATGTATTTCTTAGCCAATGCATTCAAAGAATCGGTTTGTTTGATTGGCAAGAAATGTGCTGACTTGGTTAGCATATCAACAATCACCCATATCGCATCATGCTTCCTGCTAGTCCTTAGAAATCCCATTAAGAAATCCATCATAATCTTATTCCACTTCCATTCTAAAATAGACAAAGGTTTGAGCTTACCAATAGGCGCTTGATGTTCTGCTTTAACTTGCTAGCACACTAAGCATTTTCTAGCATACTTTGTAACATCTTTCTTCATACCTCTCTGCCAGAAATGCTCTTTCAAATCTCTATACATTCTCATACTCCCCAGGTACATTACATAGGGAGTGTTGTGTGCCTCATCAAGAATCTCATCTTTCAATTCTGACATATCAGTAATACATATTCTGTTACCTACCACTATCAATTTGTCTTCTCTTATCTCTATTTCAGAGGGTTTATCATTTTTAATCTCTTCTCTGAGTTTGCTCAAGTACTCATCTTTTTTCTTTAATTCCTTAATCTTCTCATTCAACACTGGCCTTACTCTAAAATTAGCCAATACACAATCAGATTCAACTTGTCTCAATGTCACCTTAAGTCTGGCTAATTCCTCCAACAAAGGAAGATATACCGTCTCCATATGTGCTATAGTAGATTTTCTACTTAGTGCATTTGCTACTACATTAGCTTTCCCTAGGTGGTAGTCTATCATCAAGTCATAATCTTTCAATAGTTCTAACCACCTTCTCTGTCTCAAATTCAACTCTTTCTGGCTCATCCAATACTTGAGACTCTTGTGGTTTGTAAATACCCTAGTGGTGACCCCATATAAGTAATGTCTCCAAATTTTCAATGAAAAAATTATGGTAGGTGACTCCAAGTCATGCGTAGGATAATTCATCTCATAAGGTTTCAATTGCCTAAAAGCATAAGCAATCACCTTATCTCCTTGCATCAGCACACAGCGCAATCCCTTCCTCGAAGCATCACTATACACTATATATCCATCATTACCAGAAATGTAATTGTGAGCCTATTCTTCAATTCCTCCAAATTATTCTGACATTCTTCTGTCCACAAAAAATTCTGATTCTTCCTTGTCAATTTGACAAGTGGTGTCGCTATCATAGAAAAGCCCTCTACAAATCTCCTATAATACCTAGCTAAACCAAGGAAACTCTTAACTTCTGCTACATTCCTATGTGCTTCCCATTTCACAATCACTTCTATTTTCCTCGGATCCACATGCACTCCTTTTTTTCGAAATTACATGTCCAAAGAACACCACTTCCCTTAGCCAAAATTCACATTTATTGAATTTGACATACAACTCTTTCTTCCTCAATGTCTCCAACGTAATCCATAAATGTTCCTCATGCTCCTTGTCACTCTTAGAATAAACCAATATATCATCAATAAAGACAATGATAAATCGATCTAAGAAAGACTTGAAGACTTTATTCATTAAATCCATGAAGGCTGTAGGTGCATTCGTTAATCCAAAGGGCATAACTAAGAACTCAAATTGCCCATACCGTGTTCTAAAAGCAGTATTTGACACATCAGACTCCTTTATCCTCAACTGGTGGTAACCTGATCTTAAGTCTATGTTGTAGAAGACCCTTACCCCTTGCAATTGATCAAACAAATCATCTATTTATGGAAGCAGATATCTATTCTTGATAGTGACATGATTAAGCTTTCTGTAATCCACACACATCCTCAATGATCCATCTTTGTTCTTCACAAAAAGGACCGAAGCTCCCTAAAATGAAAAGTTAGGCCTATTATACCCTTTCTCCAATAACTCTTCTAACTGCTCTTTAAGTTCCTTCAATTCTGCTATAGCCACTCTATTAGGCGGAATTGAGATCAGTGCAGTACTTGGAAGAAGCTCGATGGAAAATTCAATTTTCATAGGTGGTGGTAGTCCTGGTAATTCCTTTGGAAAAACATCCGGGAATTTCATGACCACAGGAATTTTTTCTTATTTCTCTCCACCAACCTTCATATCTACCACATATGCCAAAAATGCTTCACATCCTTTCCTCATCATTTTCTCTACTGTCAAAGCCGAAATGATTCTAGACGGTCTTGCTTTCCTGTCCCCTATAAACACCACCTTTTTACCTTCATCCAACACAAACTCTACTATCTTCTGTTTGCAATCTAAATTGGCATTATACTTTTCTAGCATATCCATGCCCAAAATCACATCTAATCCTCCCATCTTCAATGACATTAAATCCACCACTAATTGCTCTCCACTATTAAATATTTCACAATCTCTATATACTTGACTAATAATGATATATTGTCTAATAGGGGTACTAACCATTAAAGGGTCATCTAATGGGCTCAAACTTCTATCATGCACAGTTCTACTTGATGAAACAAAGGAATGGGTAGACCCCGGATCAATCAAAATAATAACATCATCATCAAATAATTTAATCATACCATTCACAACTTCTAGAGCTGTCTTTGCGTCCTCCCTTGTCATTGTAAACACTCTAGTTGGTGCTTGCCCACTCTGTCTCCCTGGAGGATTCACTTTCTTAGCTGCCTCTGAACTTCCCACTTCAGTTGTAATCTTAACTCCCATAGTCTCAACCCTCTTTGAAGCTTGCATCTGACTTCCCTATCTTACATACTGTGGGCACTCTCTAGCCATGTGCCCTCTCTCCCCACAATTAAAGCACGCTCCCATCAGCCGATAACATTCTCCTTTATGAAATCTCCCACAATGATCAAATTTAGGAATGGATGGCCTATCCCCTTCTCTCCTACTATTGCCTCCCACCGTTAAGGCTTGATGAGAAACAGTTCTCATCTGTCTAGGCCTTCTTACACCACTGCTCCTCTCCTCGGATTGTACAAGGAAAGTCCTGGCACTCCTCTCTGACATAGGAGCACCACCTCCCTCCTAAACTGTTCTCTCCCTTCGCTCTTTTTGTTTATGGCGCTCTTTATGTTCTCCATGTTCTCAACCCTTAGCGCCGCTTCAACCAACTGTCCGAAGTCACAGAAATTCTATGCCACCATTTTTTCTCTAATGGACAAATGCAATCCTGCTTCAAACCTTTAACACCTAGCCACTTCATTCATCATCAACTCAGCTGCATATCATGCCAATTGCATGAATTTGCACTCGTATTCACTCACATTCATCTCCTTCTGAGTGAAACTAAGAAATTCTCTCTACTTCTGCTGAATATACACCTTAGAAAAATACTTCTTCTTATAAGTAGTCAAAAAGGTCTTCCATGTCAGCACTGGAGGCTTTATCTGACTCCCTGGCACACTTTCCCACCAATGCAGGGCATCTCCCTGTAACAAACTTGCAACATATTCAACCTTCTCATCATCCTCACAATTTGTCAACTCCAATATCTGTTCCGTCCTCTTCATCTATGTTTCAGCTTCTTCCAGATCAGTGGTCCCACAGAAATCCATTGCCCCATACTTCCTTAACTTATCAAACTGTTTCCCTTTCTTAGCTAGGGCTGGAGCAGAAGCCTGCAGCATCTGGTGTTGGATCCCGTTTCTGGAATCCAACTCTTAACGAAACCATACGCATTCCAATGAGGTCTCCTTAACCATCATCGATTTCTTTTTTCCAATCATTATCCTCACAATTTTTCCAATGGTGTGCCCATATAACTTAATCACCATATTCAAACTCATTTCTTTTATTTGTGAACAAAAATTGGAAATCTCCAAACCAAGATTTCAACTTGACTTCTTTAAAGAAATTGTACCTTTAACTCTCTAGTTTACCTTGAAGAAAGAATCATCTCAATCGGAGTTCTATAGCTCAAGCTATGCTTGAAAATCCAACGTATGTTCATATCTCAATCGTGCTCTC
>JANIJH010000225.1:44909183-44922662 GCA_024520975.1 Erythroxylum areolatum
TCCAACTATGCCCTTGGTTGGCTTTTAATGACCCAACTAGCTTAGTTCAATTCTAACTTCAACTAACTCTTCTTTCTTATGGTTCATGACAACTCTCCTCTTCTTCTTATTTTAAAACCTATTTATTTGGTCTTTTCCCATTTTACCCTTCATTAACTTGGTCCTTCCCATTTTACCCTCCTTTGGTCTTTTAAACTCACATCTTATACTTCTAACTTCTTAACTAATTATCATAGAACAATTGAGGGAATTTGCTAACACTTCCTTCTAGAAAAATGTTCATCATTGTCTTAATTTCATAACGCCACCAAAATCATTCAATTCGGAGCACTACATCAAAAGTTATGCTCAAAATATTTCAGACTTGTCTTAAGCTAACACATTTCCCAGCACATTATTTCCATCCTAAAATTGGCATTCTTAAAGACAAAATTGAAACTTGATTTCTTCATAACAATTGTAGCCCTATTTATCTAGTTTAATCCAAATTAAAAATCGTCTCATTTCGGTAACTAGAGAAAAAGTTATGGCCAAAACATCGAAGCATGCTCAATGAACATGTTCCAACTATATTTTCCAAATTTTCACCTCCAACATTTCACATATAATAGTTCTATCTTTTAAGAACAATTTGGGATCCAACACATGGCCTGGACAAAATCCTAAGCAAAAACCTAGAACAATCTCGGATCTAAGAGGGTAGGCACTTACTATTACGAAATAGGTGCCTCTTGTATCTGCGATCGAGAGGGTTCACTACCCTGTGCTACTAAAGCCTCAGTATTCTCTAGGGCTCTAAACTTATCGATGACCTCCTCTTTTGGTGGAGGGTCAAGTGCAACAGATCTTTGCAAACCTCTTCGTGTCCTTCTACGAGGTGGCATCTTACTTCTTCAATTTAAACACTAATGATTAGCTTATGTTTCATCTTAATTCTATTTCCTACATATATGCATGATATGCGTGTTACTTAATGCAGTCAATCAATTCAACAATGCAAACTAAAATTCACACATCATAATAATTTATAACATAACATATTCTAAGCCTAGGAATCCTAAAAAGTCTAAGCTCTGATACCAAAAAATGTTGGGTCCGGGTGTTGTGACTAATCCCAAAGGGACCACTCAGGGCGATCGGGTGAGGATCTTGCCAGAGAAAAGGTTTAAAACCATTCAATTTATAAGCAATTCCGTAGCAGCGATTGGCAGATTCGCCACGGCAAACTATATGTTCGTCGCAGCGAACTATAGGAACCATTTCCAAAGACTCTTTGGGAGAAGTTCGCCGCGGTGAATTCCTAAAGTCATATAATTGCAAAATAGTTCCACGGTTGCGATCACATCATCTATCTCGTGATCGTACCTGAACCACGATCATAATCGCACCCGAACTATGGTTGCAATCGCACCATCGAGCTCGTGATTGCATCCAAAGCTACAACCACCAATTGTTCCTCAGTCGCAATCGCACCTTACTGACTTGCGGTTACATCCAACAGCTTAACTACAAATTACGCCGCAGTGAACTCCCGAGATTTAAAACCCAGACAACCAACATCCAAGAACAAAACATACACACACACACACCCTTAATTCCAATCCTATCATACGCTTCCATTTCTAACCTCAACAATAACAACTCAATCACAAGATATATATACATATATGCACAAAGGAACTTCTTCAAATCTGAATTCATTACTAAAACAAAGTGTTCGAACAGCTTTAGTTACATATCAAAATTTAGATTTAATGTTGCTTTATTAAAAAACATAATGTCTTTTTAATATAGCTAACCAAATGGCTTGAGCCTTTAATATTCTAATATTCTAATATTCTTGTAGTATATGGTGGAAGTCCAACCATACAGGAATGTGGTTTTAATTAATTTCAAAAATCTTAATGCTTGGCTTCCATGCATAAACGAATAGTGGTATATGTTGAGTAAGTTTTATATCTAGTAAAACTCTCAATATCTACAAGTATAAGGATCAAATTTTATAGTATCGAAAGGTATTGATCCTACGAGGAAATAGATAAAACTAATTGAACCTAACTTTGTATAAGGAATCAAAATATAATTTGAGTGAAAATGTTAATAAAAATTAAAATAATTAAATAATGCAAGCAAATAGGCAAATAACAAGTGAGCTACCAAATTGAATTAAGATTAATTAAGGATGAATACTTAGGATTTATCCATTCATTATTTTGTTTCCTTATTATAAGGGTTGATTACTCTCGAGAGAGAGCTAATCAATTAACCCTAATTGAATTTGAGAATTCCAAAATTTGGAAGCTCTTGATTCAATAAACTTCCTAACATTTTCAATTAGATAAGAAGTTATCTATTGGATAATCAATTTCTCACCCAAGATCTCTCTTCAAATTATCATCAATTTGATAATTACGTGACTTATTAAATCACCAACTCTCATTGCACAACCTAATCTAATTACTTTGGACTCACTCTCTTGATTTACTTTCAAAATATAAGCATGTATAATTATCACAACACCATAATTTTTTTTCTTCAATCATCTAATCTTCAACACTAACAAACACCTCAAGAAATCATGCTCTAAACCATACAAACACTTAGAATATTAAAAAAAACACGCATATTAATACAATTCGAAGCCTATACATTTGATAATCATCTAATAAACACCTATAAACATACTAAAACACCTATCAAAATATAGGATAAACTACACCTATCAAAATCCGCACACCTAAACTTTTACTTGTCCTCAAGTAGAAAAAAAAACATAAACTCAAACAAATCAAACTTAAACACATAAGAATACATTCATGTAACATGTAATAATGAGACAATGAGATAAAAAATTATGGAATCAATTTAACAACAAACATCAATCATTCAATTTTTGCTAACATACTAACCTATGTATTTCATGGTTAAGCACTTTGAATTGAATATACATATTAATAAAAAAAATTGACATCCCATTCATTCACCTCTAGCATTTATACACATAAATTTATAATTAGTAATCAATAAAAAAATGCAACTGTCACTAAGTATCACATCATGAAAATTTTTGCTTTTTTAAAGATTAGTAGATTTCATTTATCAAAACACCATTTTTTAATATTTCTTTAATGTTAACCTATTCTTTTGATGTGAAGGAAAATACTTTGTCATGAATGTCTCTTAGTTACTCAACTAGGACACAATTTATTAATTAGCTTGGTTGGAATTTCATTCTAGCCTTTTAAGGTGAAGAAAAACATCTTGTCATGAATGCCCCCGTTTACTCAAATATATCATATTTTCAATTGGTCACCAACTCTACTCATAACCTAATATTAAGCGAAATAGTTATTTATTTAACAAACATCTTTTATTTTTTATTTATTTCACATAGCCTATCTTTTTTTAGTCAATCCTCCTTATGAAAGGTTAATGACGATGCTAACTCATTCAGTTGACTTACAATTATAAATATATTACAACAAATTTCCTAAGATGAACAAAATGAAAATAATATCCTAATTAACATGCTTATTTAACCAAAGGCACTTAAAACGTAAATTTTGCAAATCAATATGCCTTTTCAAATTAAATGACTATGTTCAAAGCTAAACTAATTCCATTAAATTATTACCATTGAAACATTCACACAATTCAAACATAGGCAACATATCTTCACGCAATGCCAACCTAATCAAAATGTAAGACAATATGATATGCAAAATTCACACACATGATATGTCAATGAACAATCCTCCCCACACTTAGATAACATATTGTCCTTAATGTGATAAAACAAAAAACACATTTATAAAAAGGAAAATGAAAAACAATAAGAAAAAGAAAAGTTTAAGATCATGAAACCCATTAAGGAGATCGAGGTATGATGGTGTTGGAGACGGAATTTGAACACCTTGATTAGCAAAGTATTTGCAAATCTTCTTAATGTCGAGTCGCTGTCATCTTTGTTCTTATGCCATCTCCTTTAAAAGTTTGTTGTTGTCAGAAACCAAATTAAAGACCTTCTCCTAACCATCCTCTTCATCATCTGCTGTCTCTTCACTTGTTGAGCCTTCATTTTGCTGCTGTGGTGGTACAGAAGTTGAACTAGCCTATCCTATCCTATGTTTAACATGTGTTTTGGAACTAAAATCTTGAAGTTTCATGTTATTGACTGTTAAGATTTTAGCTCACCTTAAGTGAGTATGATTTAAAAACTCAGGAAAAACAATGGTTGGTCCTTCAACATTAACACCACGGTACATAACAAGTGTAGTGACAATATAGTCCATACCAGGATAACCAATGTTCTTTTTATGATCAATAGCTATAGATTGAAAAATATGGGTCATTGTGCAAACTTCTACATTGTTATTCATGCACCATAAAATGAATAATTCCTTAATAGATCATTTATTACTTTCCACTTTATCAAAAATAGTTTGGCATATAAACTTATACAATAATAAATGCTCATATGTAAGAATGACATTATTCTATGCATTTTGAGCATTAAAATGATCTAACCCCATCAAGCTTTTCCAATACCTCTTGGCACAAATATCATCATTTTTTTCAATTATGCTCGAACGAGAAAATCCACCAATGTCTACTAAAACATCATAGTTCAAATGATAAGGTTGACCTCTCAAATGAAACCAAAATTCAATTAGATCCTGCGGTGCAAATTGAAGAGTAGTATAGAATTCAAGAGCTAATTCCCTATACACAATGTAGTCATAATTAATAATTTGATCCCGTTGAATTCTATAACTCAAAATCTCAACCTTATCTTGCAATCCTAAATTGTCTAAGATGTCAAAATCAAAATACCTAGGACAACTAACAACCCTAGAGAGAAGAGTTTGGAATTAGATACCTTCGTCTTTTGAATAAATTAGAAAAGGAGCTCCAAAGTCCATAGCCCTATCACATGCCCTAGTCCTTATCACTGGTGATTTTCCTTTCAATTATGAGAATTTAGCACTTTGCTTGACTCTTAGCCCCATTATTAAGTGTAAACCAGCAAAATATACTAAGAATACACAAAAGTATACCAAAAACACCCAAAAAAAAGTGAATGGAGAGAAGAACCACTAAATCTTCTAAAAACTAGTCTAAAAATGTAAGATTTCTATGTAAGGTATGAAATATATATAGAAAAAAGTCAGATCTAGTTGAAACATGCAATAACAAGTGAAAACACTAAGGAAAATGAAGAGAGAAGTGAGAGATTTTTAGTGGAGGCTAAGGTTTAGATAGAGAAAGTGTGTGTGAAATATAAGAAAATATGAAGATATAGGGTTAGGGATGAAGAAGGAGGGGTAAAACGGGGTTTTAGTATGAAAAATCACGCTGTTCTCTGTTTTGATCACTTGGTCAAGAATAGCCTGCATTAATGGAAGTTATAGGAAGTTAATGACCATGAATAGCATGCTTTAATGGAAGTTTGGGAAGTTAATTTCCAAATTGGGAGCCAACAACACTTGTTTCTAATCTATTCCATGCAACATTTTCTACCACGATCACATCGCGATATGATCCTGAAACACTCTCTCATATCTTGAGTCACCATTCAAGACCATTTTACTCATCCTTCAGGTCTCCTATATGTGTGACCCATTAGGTTCCCTATTATGTTAGCCACTAGAATTAACACTTAACTCAAATAAGTCAAGAGCAGTATGTAGTAACACGTCATGACCCCCAATTGACTAAAAAGTTAGTGGCTTGACTACAAACCTTTCCATACAAAATGTTATCATGCAATTCATCCTTTCACCATCTATACCCCACTTGGTTCAGAGTATGGTCAAAGTGTCAATTTTCACTAGACTGACTACGTCACATCTAGTCCAAGCGATATTAGATCTTATCCTAAGGATCTTATTACTCTATGTATCATTGAAAACTCTCTTCATGAACATATCTACTCTAGCCAGAGACTCCTAAGTAATGACCCCAATAAGAGGCCATGGGTATCATCTCCTTTTATCAGGAGTGGTAAATCCTTTATTGGCTACTCAGTTACCTCTAAATATCTCAAGATGTACCCAATCACCACCTTAAGAGTAAGCCCTGAAAGGCATCAATGAATGGACTCAAAGAACAGGATCAGTATCTGACATATCGTTCAGCACCTCAAGTCAAAGGATACTTGCATCATTACTATGATGAGACAATCATTGACACTAGAATAGTATATCCATATGATGTCTCATAGTAGGTGAATCCAATGTACTTACTACCCTTAGTAAGCATCCACATGTTAACTCTAAACAACCCATATCTATCGCTTATGAGATCTACTGCTTGATCTAATCAAGGAGTATAACATGTGCTAGTCTATCCAGATTAATGATATCCCATCTCATTAATCCTATGGCTAAGGAAAGTTTAGATACTAATATAATTAAAAATGATTGGAATCTCATTATCATGATCTTATCATGATTTCTTCCATGCTATGTTTTGTATCAAGGACTTTATTAAATCAATTTAAGATTAAAATCAAATCCATAAATGTATGAACATCGAAATAATGAAAATGCCTTTATTAGTCATAAAATGATTTGTACAATAAGTGTTGAAGGTGATTGTCTTTAGAGCACTTATCTAACAAACTCCCATTTATATTATAGCCAATCTCCTTTATATCTAATACCATAGGCATGTACATGTGACACAAAACTCTTTTGGGAAATAGACTTAGTCAATGGATCAACTATATTATGATCGGTGGGAACTCTCTCTATCTTGACATAATTTATACCAATGATCTCTCTAATCAAATGGTAGCGCTTGAGTATATGTTTGGACTTCTGATGAGACCTCGATTCCTTCGCCTGTGCTATAGCCCCGTTATTGTCACAATACAACTGTACTGGGTCAGTGACGCTCGGAACCACACTAAGTTCTATGATGAACTTTGTGATCCCAATTGCTTCCTTTGTCGCTTCTGAAAGTACAATATACTACACTTCTGTCGTCAAATCAATAGTTGTCTCTTATTTGGAACTTTTCCAACTGACTGCACCACCATTTAGGGTGAATACATATCCAGACTAGGATATGGAATCATCCCTATTGGATTGGAAACTGGCATCAGTATACTTGTTTACCACAAGATCACCTTCTCTATATACCAAGAATACATCCTTGGTTCTTCTCAAGTACTTAAGAATATTCTTGATAGCCACCCAATGACCCTCACCAAGGTCTGACTGGTATCTACTCGTAACACTTAGATCACATGATACATCGGGTCTAGCACATAAAATTGCGTACATGATTGATCCTATAACCAAAGCATAAGGAATCAAACTCATACGAGTCCTCTCTTCTTGTATCTTTAGACACATTGACTTAGACAGTGTAATCCCATGTACCATGGGAAGATAACCTCTCTTGGACTGCTCTATGCTAAACTTCTTTAGCATCTTATCTATGTATGTAGATTGAGAAAGACCAAGCAACTTCTTAAATCTATCTCTATAGGTCTTTATCCCCAAAATATAAGTTACTTCTCTAAAGGTCTTTCATAGAGAAGATCTTAGCTAACCAAATTTTGACTGATTGCAAAGTTAAGATCGTTTCCTATTAGCAATATGTCATCTACATATAGTACAAGGAACACAATTGCACTCCTACTAACCTTCTTATACACACACAGCTCATTCGAATTTTATGAGAAACCAAACTCTTTAATTGTCTCATCAAATCAGAAATTCCAACTCTTAGATGCTTGCTTCAATCCATAAGTGGATTTCTGAAGCTTACATACCTTTTCTCCATTCATGGATATGAAACCATCAGGTTGTGTCATATACACATCCTCGATTAGGTTTCAATTAAGAAATTCATCTTCATATCCATTTTCCATATCTCATAATCATAATGAGTGGCAATGGCTAGGAGTATCCTAATGGATTTAAGCATAGCTACTGGGCTAAATGTTTTGTTATTGTCAACACCTTGCCTTTGATGATAACCTTTAGCTACAAGCCTAGCTTTACGTGTAACTACATTACCCTTCATGTCATTTTTCTTCTTGAGAACCCATTTGCACCTTATGGGCTTTATCCCTTCGGGTGGGTCAACCAAAGTCCATTCTTGGTTGTCATACATGGAATCCATTTTGGATTTCATAGCTTTAAACCATTTGTCAGATTCTGAACTCTTCATAACCTCTTCATAGGTAGTAGGCTCATCAATATCTATGAGCAATTTGTCATTATGTTCACTTATGACAAATCCCTATCTCTCGTGAACATGACATATCCTACCTGACCTATGAACTTCTTGTGTGTCAGGTTGAACTATTGTTTCATCTTCATGAACAATAGTCTTGGGTCCAACCAGTTGATCTACTTCTGTTTAAGCATCTTGAACTTCCATAAGTTCAATTTTGCTCCCACTGTCTTCTCTTAAAAGAAATTCTTTCTCTAAAAAGAGAGCTTGTTTTGAAACAAACATCTTTTGTTCTGAAACATGGTCAAACTGATATCCTATAATTTCCTTATGATATCCTACAAATAGAAACTTTTCAAATTTAGCTTCAAGCTTATCTGATTGAATCCACTTCACATAAGTAGGGTAACCACAAACTTTCATATGAGAAAGATAGGGTTTCTTGTTAGTCCATATCTCATATAGAGTAACATCAACTAACTTGGATGGGATTCTATTTAATACATAAATAGAAGTTTCGAGTGCATACCCCCAAAAGAATTTTGATAAATCTACTAAACCCATCACAGACCTCACTATGTCTAACAAGGTTCGGTTTCTCCTCTCAGCCACACTATTGTGTTGTGGCGTGTAAGGTGGAGTCCACTAGAACAATATTACATTATCCCTGAGATAATCCAAAAACTCTTAGCTTAGGTATTCACCACCTCATTCCGATCAAAGTGAATACTTCTCCTAAGTTGTTTCTTAACTTCATTTCTAAATTCTTTGAACCTTTCAAAGACTTCAAACTTGTATCTCTTAAGATACACATACCTATATCGAGAATTATCATCAATAAAGGTAATGAAGCATATGAAACCAACTTTGGCATATATGGACATCGGACCACATACATTAGTATTTATTAGGTCTAAAAGTCATTAGATGCCTTTTTCTGCTTTAAGGATGCCAGATAGGCCTTACAGTTTCTCTTTTAGTGGCCATCCTTGCAACAGTGGAAGCAACTTCCCTTCGAGGTAGTCTTCTTTACTTTCTTGACACCTATTTTAGGCCTTGCAGACTTCTTCTTTTGGCTCTTTTTCTTCGAACCAAAAGAGTCCACCAACATCACAACCTTGTCCTTACAGATAGATGGCTCCACAGCCTTAAACATGTTGACCAGCTCAAGAATTGTGCTGGATATATTGTTCATCCAATAGTTAAGCACAAATTGTGAATAACTATCGATTAAACCCGTAAGAATTAAGCCAATTCTTAATTCATGATCCAAAAGAAAACCCAAGGAGGCCACATTCATCTTTAGTGTGTACTGCACTAGAGATGTTCCCTAAACCATCTTAGAGCGGAAAAGCAATCGTGAAGTCTCGAACCTTTCAGACCTTGCTTGCTTAGTAAAGAGCTCCCTAAGATGATAGACTATAGTATGAGCATCCATAGCCTCGTGTTGCTTTTGCAGCTCTGGTGACATAGTGGCTAGCATAATACAACTAGCCATCTCACTATCATTAAGATGCTTCCTATATGCCCTTCGATCATCATCAAAGGCATCAGCAGCAGGGGGATTGGGAAGTGGTTCTTCCAAGACATAACCAAGCTTCTAGGACTTGAGCACTATTCTCAAGTTCCTGAGCTAGTCAAGGAAGTTTGGTCCAATCAACTTGTTAGCTTCCATCAATGATCTTAGATTCACACTAGTACTCATGGTGTTGAATCAGACAATAGTAATCTATCGTCAAAGAGAGAAAAATTAGAATGTACTTAAATGCATGTCTATAAAGAATTTAATAACACACATTATAGCTCCCATTATTTTTCACGAATTCATAACCCTCAATATAAATTCGACAGAACTCGTAGAGAAATTCTCCTAGTGGGTCGATATCCAATATCCCTAAGAATGACCTTAGGTTTGCCTAGTAAGCCACCTTAGTTCAACTGGTAGGTATCGATCATACCAATTGCATCTCCAATACAATTATCAAATCTAGTGCTATCAACTGCTAATTTGTACACACTCATTGGGCTATCAAATCTTGACACGTGTACATCTAATGTACATTACCCAACTTTGCCTTTGTCCATGTTAATCTTAGGTTTGCTCAACAAACCAACGCTTCTAATTAAAACCGACTCATTAATCCAAAAATCCTATTTCCATGGTTCGAACATATCCATGTAAAGCGGTCTTGAGTTTGCCCAATAACCCTAACTTTAAAAGGATTTCGATTCTCGCCATATTAAAGGAAGGCTTTAGTTTTGATATTCTAAGTGAGGGGTTTGACTAAGGTCTCATCTAACTTAGATGGTCTTATACATATAACTTATATACACATACACATAAAATTACTATAACTATGTGGCATGATATGGACTACCTAATCAAATTGGGCCTAAGCCCATAACAATCCATCATGCAAGCATACATATTCTCCTAACCATGCATTCTCTAATGCATATATGTAAACACATCATTTTGATTATGAAATCTTATGGATCATAACATGAAAGCCCAATCCAATATTTGGATCTAAGCCCAATCTAACACTTAGATTTACTATCTTCCTTTTACTAACTTGGCTAAAATTACTATTGTATGTTATTTCGATTGGAATTAATGTTAGTCTAATTAACATGAATTCCTAATTCCATAAATTAATTCATAATTAATTTACCTTAAAATAATTATTTTGTGTCCAAAATTAAACAACTTCAATTTTGTCATACATGCCAATTTGTCCAATCTTACTAAAAAATCTATTGCTCTACTAAAATTAATTCAAAATTAATTTTATAATTTTCCAAAATTTCTAGAACATCAAATCATCATTCCAAGCATCTCTAGGTCATTTCATGATGATCAAAATAATTTAGGAATTACCCAAAAATTATTATGATCACCGAAACATTGATAAGACACCGAAAATAACAAATATGACTTCTAAAATTTTTATGGAAATCAAATTTTGAGAAAAAATCATTTAGGCATGCATCAAACATCAAATTAAAACATTTTTATTGCATAAAATATTTTTAAGGTTCTGGAACAAAAATATAAACATACAAAAACATCAAACAAAACAGATCCTACAATTTTTGGAAAACTGTTCAGATTTGGAAAATTATTTGATAAATTATTAAAAAAATTTAATAATTCTACAAAAATTATGGATAGGCATAAACACATCCCAAATATGTTCACATAATTTTTCCAGAACCAAATTTCACAAAAATCATGTGTAACCTCATCAGTTTAGCCAATAGACATCACATGCCTAACAGAAAGTCATTTCATGCCTGTTCACACATTGGTGAAAGAAAATCTTGAAAACAACTTTTTTACAATTAATTTTGAACAAAACATTATTGGACTATAAGTTGTCACAACCATGAAAACATGTTTCACATGTCATTTATTCTACATCTATCAAGGCACAAGATATCTCTAATACCACTATAAGGTTCTTATCATGCACCTCATACATAATATATATTAAATATATGCAACAAAAAATAAAACGGAACCTCAAAAATCATATATGCTCATGCATATAGATATAGAAAACAAAAACATGAAATGCAAGATGTTTACATACCTTTCTGACGATCTCTTTCATTCTTTAATCTTCTCCGTGTTGCATTGTCATAAACCACAACGATCAATGTAGACCGTCTCTAATGAAATTCCACACGAAGATAGAAGAATGAAACCTTACTAGGAGATGGATAGAATTCTTTCTTTGTGCTAGCAAAGACAAGAACTCTTGTGAAAGTTAGAGAGAAAAAGAATGTGTGTGTAAGAAAGAACCTTTCTTTCTCATTTATGTCTCACACAAGATGCACGAAAATTATCTGTATTTTCTGCACCATTTGGCCTTCCATAATCTCATCACTAATGGAGAGTTATAGGAAGTTAATGGTCATGAATAACATGTATTAATGAAAGTTATGGTAAGTTAATGACCATGAATAACGTGCATTAATGGAAGTTTGGGAAGTTAATGGCCAAATTGGCAGCCAACAACACTTGTTTCTAATCCATTCCATGCAATGTTTTGTAGCACGATCACATCACAATACAATCCTGAAACACTCTCATTTCTTGAATCACCATTCAAGACCATTTTACTCATCCTTCGAATCTCCTATAAGTGAGACCCATTAAGTTCCTGGTTATGTTGACCACTTGAATTAACACTTAGTTCAAGCAAGTCAAAAGCAGTATCTAGTAGCACGTCATGACCTTAATTGATCAGAAGGTTAGAGGTTTGACTACGAACCCTTCCATATGTACTGTCACCATACAATTCATCCTTTCACCATCTATACCCCATTTGGTTCAGAGTATGGTCAATGTGTCAACTCCCACTAGACCAACTATGTCATATCTAGTCCAAGTGATATTAAATCTTGTCCTGAGAGTCTCATTACTCTATGTATCATTGAAAACTCTCTTTATGACATATATCTACTCTGGCTAGAGACTCCCCAGTAATGACCCCGACAAGAAGCTGTGGGTATCATCTCCTTCTATCAAGAGTGGTGAATCCTTTATTGGCTACTCAATTACCTCCAAATATCTCAAGATGTAACCAATCACCACCCTATGAGTAAGCCCTGAAAGGCATCGATGAATGGACTTAAAGAGCAGGATCAGTATCTGACATATCCTTCAGCACCTCAAGTCAAAGGATACTTGCACCATTGCTATGATGAGACGATCATTTACACTGGAATAGAATATCCATATGATTGTCTCATAGTAGGTCAATCCAATGCACTTACTACCTTTAGTAAGCATCCATATGTTAACTCTAAACAACTTATGTCTACCACTTATGAGATCTATTACTTGATCTAATTAAGAAGTTTAACATGTGCTAGTCTAATCTGGATTAATGATATCCCATCTCATTAATCCTATGACTAAGGAAATTTTAGATACTAACATAATTACACATGATAGGTGTTGGGTCGGGTCCCGTTACTAGTCCTAAGGTGACAATTTGGGATGGTCAGGTGAAAGTCATGCAAGAGGAAGGTAGAAGACATTCAACAAAATAAAAGAAATTTCGCAAGCAGCATGACGGGTTAGCCAAAACAAAGTAAATGTTTGTCGTGAAGAACATTGAAGAAAATATCCAAGTTCCCTTTGGGAACATTTTGCTACGGTCAAGGTTTGGCTTCGCCACGGCTGCAACATCCCATCATCGATGGGAAGGGTAAAATAGTAATTTAGAATGGGTTATGAGTGTGTAAACTTATCTCGGCATGATCATGCATAATATG
>JANIJH010000225.1:45144395-45166859 GCA_024520975.1 Erythroxylum areolatum
TAACAAGAGTGATCAATATCTTCCCATTGCTATTAGAAAAGGAACTATGAAATGTACCAAACAGCCATTGTATCCTCTTGTTCATTTCCTTTCTTCCAAAATTTTTTTACCGTTTAATAAAGCCTTCCTTGTTAGCCTAAGCACCATTTCCGTCCCTAAAACCTTATAAAGAAGTTATGAATGTAAAATGGAAGCATTAGAGAAAAAGTATGTTACTGATCTCCTAAAATAAACACTAGTAAGTACTCCGATAGACTTGAACATTAAAAAAGGCCGATGACTGTTCAAGTAGACATGGAAATGTATAAACACCTTGTCGGGAGGCTTAGTTATCTATCTCATACATAACCAAATATAGCATATGCAGTAAGTGTGATAAGTTAGCTCATGCATTGCCCAAATAAGTTCACTTGCAAGCAGCTCATCGAATGTTATAATATCTTAAAGAGGCACCAAGAAAAGGTATTTTGTTTAAAAGAAATGGATGTCTAGTATTTGAGGCATATACGAATGCTGATTATGCGAGATCGATTCTTGACAAAAATCAACTACGAAACATTGCACTTTTCTTGGTGGGACCTTGTGACATGGAGAAGTAAGAAGAAAAATGAGGTAGCAGAATCTAGTGCAAAGTTAGAATTTTGAGCAATGGCTCAAGTGTGTTTGACCTACTTTGGTTGAAAATATCTTAAAAGACTTAGAAATTAAGTGGGATGATCCAATGAGACTATTGTGATGATAAATCTGCCATCGATATAGCTTAAAACCCAGTAAAATATGATCGAATAAAGCACATTGATGTTGATAAACATTTCAAAAAGAAAAACTAAAGAGCAGTTTGATTTGCTCTTCTTATGTGGCTACAAAAGATTTTTAGATCTTTTTAGGATTTCTTATTTAGTTACGATATCCCATAATCATGAGATCTGATTATCCTATTTAGTTAAGATATCCAATGATCATAGGATCTCATTATTTTTGTTTCCCTGTTTGTTGTTAGGGTGACATTTATATAACTAACTCTCTTGTAGACATGTAAGCAAGCAATGTAGAAAACATTCTTCTCAAAGCTCAAAATTGGTCAATAATAAAATGAAGAAAATAACTATCAAAAAATTGGTAAATAGATCGCCACTTACACCACTATACTTTTTATATAACTCCTTCCCAAGATCCTTGTCATTCACCTACAAAACACATTATATAATGAGCATTATTGTCCTTAAATACTAAATTGAAATTCTCCATACCTGAATTATAAGGAAGTGGATTTCATCAATAACTAAGATGAAGTACATTATAGAAAATAAAACTCAAAGACGAAGATCCAATTCAAGAAATCAAGTTTAGGAACATTGAAACATTACAGAAGCTTCAAATCTAAAACATGATAAGATGAAGTACATTATAGAAAATAAAACCCAAAGATGAAATCAAAGTCAAGAAATCAAGTTCAGGAACATTGAAACATTACAAAAGCTTGAAATCTAAAACATGACAAAAAATTCGGTGCTTATGAGGCCAACAAAGCTACACCATGAAACCTTCTAAATAAAAGCTTATTCTAGTTTACTTAAATAAAAAGAAAAACAAACCCATGCAATAATGTTCTTAATTTTGGTCATGCATAACAAAGTAAAGGTTCTTAACAAAACAAAAAATGGAAAATCACTAAACGACAAGCCTTGATTTGGTGAGATGGAGTGGAGTTGGTGTAACATTTGTCATGTTACTGTTTGCAAGCATGGTGACAATAAGAGCAATCTTGTTTATTTTATACTATAAAAAGTTAGCAATATTACCCTAGTTTGTTTAAAACTTAATTTTATTTAAGAACAAGAATCTTTATTAAAGTAAAATTTAATTCAATTTTCGTATGCAATTACTATTTAGGAAAAGGAGACCATTTTATGTACATATGTATTCGTCCTTTCAATGAAGGTAAGGCTGATTTTCTCTGCAAAAATTGACTTCTCAAATTAGAAGAGGTAACGTTTTCTGTTAGAGAGTAAACGGCGAAGATGGTTTTATTAGATAAGAAGCAAGTGTTACAGGACAAAGGACTGTAAGTAAAAGTATCTTGCCCAACAATTCAAGCTTTTACAAAATAATTCTCAAGACCTCCCTGTACTAGTGCCTAGTTCTTTTTATATATTATTCGCCATCATTATTAAATTGTATTCAGAACCCAAAGTTAAGCAATTGATTTCCCCTTATTCCTCCTTGAATACATAAGAAGTGATCTTACTAATTTTGTTTCCTCATCTGTAATTTCTGTAACATTGCCGCCCTCCAAAAGAACAACCTTGTCCCCAAGGTGGAAGTGGGGAAACTGATCCCTTACAATTGCCGTATCAAGCCAAACAACTTCATCAGATGGTTTGCCTACCCATTGCACAAGCACTTGAGATACCGGAGTGTCGTTGCGAAGAATATCTCTATGAGACAACACCAGCTCTGGTTCAAAAAGAGAGGCTTTTGATATCTCCAAATCCTCTGGTAGATCAGTCACGACAGGATGATTGCCAATCACACACTTGAGTTGCGAGACATGGAAAATCGGGTGAATCTTACTGGATGGAGATAATTCCAACTTATAAGCAACTACTCCAATGCTCTCGATAATACGAAACGGCCCAAAATACCTGGGAGAAAGTTTTGGATGAACTCTTGTGGCCACAGAATTTTGTCGATGAGGACGCAATTTAAGGAACATAGCATCACCCACATTAAACTAAATATTGCTCCGTTTGTTGTTTGCAAATTTGATCATTCGTTGTTGAGCTCGTTGGAGATTAAAACGCAATTGGCACGATCCAGGAGGTTTTCTTCTACAGCTGCTACACGGGTCTCACCCGGTAAAAACCAGTGTAGTGCTGGCGGTGCTCGTCCATAAATTGTGTGAAATGGTGTAGTGTTTGTAGATACTTGGTACGAAGTGATGTACCAATATTCTACCCAAGCTAACAAACGAGACCAACTACGAGGTTGTTCAGAAGCAAAACAACGTAAGTAGGATTCAAGGGTACGATTTAATACCTCAGTTTGACCATCTGTCTCTGGATGATAGGCTGAACTCATTTGCAATTTCGTGCCTTGAAAGCGAAAAATTTCCTGCCAGAAGTTGCTCATAAACACCAGATCTCAATCGGTAACAATTGAGCGGTATGCCATGGAGATGAACAATATCTTGAACAAATGACTCCGCCACTAAGCGAGCTGTATAAGGATGTTTTAGCGCCACAAAATGCCCATATTTAAAGAGTCTATCAACCACCACAAAAATACAATCAAAGTCATAAGACTTCGACAGACTAGTGATGGAATCCATTGATATGTCTTCCCAAATTTGGGATGGAATGGGTAAGGGACTGAGTAAACCTGCTGGTTTTTGTGCCTCATATTTCACCATTTGATAGACCTTGCAAGCAGCAACAAATTCTTTCATTGACTTCATCATACCTTTCCAGTATAGATTTGTAGCAAGTCACCGGTACGTTCCATAAACATCAGAATGTCCAATAGTGGGAGTGGAATGAAATTTAGCGAGCAGCCTAGGAATCCAGGAAGACTTTGAAGAGATCACCAATATGCCCTTAAAAAACAAATGGCCCTACACGAGTAAAAAATGGGGATGAGACACAGCATCATGTTGCAATTCGGTAGCAATTTTGCAGAGGTGAGGGTCTGTGCTATTTTCAGTATCAACTGTAGACCAATCAAGCCAAAAGGAACTAGTTAAGGCATGGAACTCTGCTTCCTCAAATTGATGCTGTTCGATCTTCCTGGTTTATAGCAAATTTCAAAATCATCACCCAAAAGTTTTGCTACCCAATTCTGTTGGGATGGAGTGACTATTTTCTGCTAGAGGATATGTTTAAGGCTATGATGATCTGTGCAGATCAAAAACTTATTGCCAATCAGGTATGGCCGCCAATGTTGCACAACTAGCATGAGAGCCATCAATTCTTTTTTGTAAGCAGATTTTGACAATGTCCAAGGAGATAGAGCTTTGCTGAAATAAGCGATAGGTCGATCCTCTTGCATTAGAACTGCACCAAGTCCATTACCTGAAGCATCACACTCAATTAAAAATGGTTAGTAAAATCAGGTAATTTTAACACAGGTGCTTTCGTTAAGGCAGATTTGAGAGTTTCAAAGGTTGTATTAGCATATGTGGTCCAAGTGAACTACTCCAGAGCCTCTTTCTTAAGTAATGCTATCAAGGGTTGAGCGATCTTCCCATAATTGCGAACGAATCTATGATAGTAGCCAGTGAGGCCCAAGAAACTTCTAATAGCTAGAAGAGGACAAGGAAGGGGCCAAAGAAGGATTGCTGAAATTTTTTTAGGATCCATAGACACTTCTTGAGATGAAATGACGTGATCCAAATACTCAATTGAGATGCACCCAAAATTGCATTTTTTTTGGTTGGCTTCAAATTGATGAGCCTCCAACACCTGTAAAATTGTTAATAAATATTGCAAATGTTCCTCCCATGCAGAGCTATACACCAAGATGTCATAAAAAAAAACAATGACAAACTTCCGAAGATCTGCGTCTGTGACTCTAATCTGATGGTACCCGGAACGTAAATCAATCTTTGAAAAGTACCGAGCTCTTGTCAGTTTGTCTAACATTTCATGAATTACAGGAATTGGATATTTATCTGGGACGGTTGATCTGTTCAATTCTCCATAATCAACACAGAATTGCCAACTACTGTCTTTCTTACGAACAAGCAAAACTGGACCGGAGAAGGGACTAGAATTGTGTTGAATTATACCTGCAGTAAGCATATCAGCCACTAGTTTTTCCATCTAATTCCTTTGAAGATAACCATACCTATAAGGACGAATGGAAATCAGTTTTGACCCTGGTAGCAGATTAATGTTGTGATCTGATGACCTACAAGGAGGAAGCCCTTTTGGTTTAGCAAATAGATCCTCAAATCGGGACAACAATTTTTCCATGGAAGTTTGATCATGACCAAGCAGAAAGGGGCCTAGTGATTCCAGTTCTGGAATTGGGTTTATCGACCAAAGGACACAAAATTCAACATCTGAAGTCTTGAAAATGGAACTCAGACTGACAGCTTGGCGGTGCAATGAAGGGTCACCTTGTAATTATATTCTCAATCCTTGGTATTGAAAACTCATAGTAAGCTTGGCCCAGTTGTGCATAACGTCGCCAAGTGATGCTAACCAAGGAAGACGCAAAATTATGTCAACACCTACGAGGTCAAACAAGAACATATCTGCTACAAAAGGAACAGACTCTATAGAAAAATTTAATCCACTACAAGAACCAGAGGACAAAATCATGGTACCATTTCCCAATGACACACCAAAGTGCGGAAGCATAGAATGAGGTAACTCGAGGTTGTGTATTAATTTAGGGGACACAAAATTGTAGCTGGCTCGGCAATCCACCAAAATTAAAACATCTGTTCCATTGATTCTCCCCCGTAGGTTCATAGTGCGAGGACCCAAAAAGCCTATGGTCGAGTATAAAGACAGATCCAAGGTTTGAAGATGTGTCTCTACCGTTGGGTTCTCAAATTCCAATTCCTCCATCTTGGTTTCAAGCTCGTCGAATCCCGCCTTGTCACCGATTAATGTGGTTTTTAAAGTTTTCATGGACACTAGTGTAATGGATGGAATGGCTCCTTGCAACGAAAACATAAGCCTTGTCGTCGCAATTCTGTGTACTCTTGAGGATAAAGACGTTAAGCAATTTTCTGGGACCCATTTTGTGTTTTGGCATAATTTGCTTTGGGTGTTGTGGGAATGGTTGGCTAGGGTGTATTAGATTTTGGATGAGGAGGGTTGTTTTCAAGTAACCCTTTGAGCCCAACATTGACAGAAGGAGATTTGTAGGGTGTGTGAGATGAGAAGGGCTTGGGTACAGAATAGGCTTTCAGGGGTAAATCTATATGAATGATACTCTTAGTAAGGAACTCAGCTTCAATATATTTTGCAGCTTTCATGACGTCAGCCAGAGAAGTCGGGTGAAGGGTGCGGACGCGGCACTTGATTTTCGGTTTAAGACCATTCATAAAATATCCCAAGTAGTGTGCATCACTTAGATTGTCTACCTGAGCGGCCATTTGTACGAAAAAGTCGATGCAATCTTCTATTGAAGAGGTTTGCCGAACCAAAGCGAGTCACTCAAACTCATTGCCAACAAGACGACCATCACACCAACGGATTAACTCTTCAGTGAGTAACTTCCCGGTCAAATTTGGTATTCTCTTCTCAAGCCAACAGAACTAGTGTGAGGACGATCCCTCCATGGAAATCATGGCCATATTGACCCACAATTGTAATGGCACTGAGTTGATTTTAAAAGACTGTTTAGTGCGAGCAATTTAGCCTATTGGATCTGATCCATCGAACAAGGGAAGTTTCATTTGTTTTGTGCCCGTGGTCTGATGATTATATTGAAACTCAGATGTATTTTGGTGTGGCTTTATGGTAGTAGTGGAATGTGGAAGTGGTGTTTATGGAATGTGCACTAGGCAATAAAGCACAGCGGAAGTCGAGTCAAGTTGCGCTTATATTTGCTCAACTATTTGGAATTTCCCTTCAAATGGGGATGATACAGTATTGATTTTTTCTTCAATCGTGGATGACAATTCTGTGTGTGATTCAGAGAGGTCAGCCACCATTCTCTCTAAGGTCTCCACGTGAGTCTCCATTTTAGTAACCATGAAAACGATACGTTGGACCAATGTTAGAGGGTAAATGGCAAAGATGGTTTTATTAGATAAGAAGCAAGGGTTACAAGACAAAGGACTGCTAGTACTCAAAGTATCTTCCCCAGCTATTCAAGCTTTTACAAAATAATTCTCAAGACCTCCTGTACTAGTGCCGAGTTCTTTTTATATATTATTCTTCATCATTATTACATTGTATTCAGATCCAAAAGTTAAGCAATTGACTTCCCCTTATTCCTCCTTGAACACGTAAGAAGTGTTCTGACTGATTTTGTTTCCTTATCTGTAATTTCCGTAACATTTTCTTCCAAAAGGAATTCTTAGACACTAGGAGTGATTATGGTAGGACTACGAGGAGATAATGAATGGGAGTTTTTATTCAATGCGAATAAACGGATATAGGAAGTGCAAAAGTATATCATAGACTACCACACCAATAGAAAAAGACAGTTTGAGCTGCCTAAACTCTAAAAATAAACTGAAACGAGAAAAATTCAGACACTAATGACAATTACTAGAGACCTATTTATAAACTGACTTCTAGAGACCCACTTGTAGATAATAATAACTCACAATACTTATCCATAACCCACTACTCCTAAAAATATGGAACTACCAAATTCTTCCTATTTTTCCTCCAATAGTACTTTTGACTTGCCCTTCTTGCAAAAGTATATTTTTAATGGTCTATTATTACCCCTCTCCTGGAAAGTCACCTTGTCCTAAGGTGGAAATAAGGATATTGTTGCTAGAACAGATCATATGACTCCCAATTGGCATCTTTAGAAGCACGATTCTACCATAATATGAGCAATTCCAGATTTAAGTGATCACCACGTTTAATCCACCGGTGAGCGAATACTTGTTGGGGTTCCACATTAAACTCCCAGTTGGAATCCAAAGGTAATGGGGCAAGCAGGTTCATGGGGAGTTCTCCTTTGGCTTCTTTAAGTAGCAAAACATGGAAAACAAGATACAACTTGGCACTAGCAGGGAGCTCAAGTTCATACACTACCAGACCCCAAGGTTTGGGAATCTTGTAAGGACCAAAAAACTAAGGCAAGAGCTTCTCATTCAAATGACTGACCAAAGAATGTTGCCTAAATGGTTGGACTCGCAAAGAAGACAATTACCAACTTCAAATGATTTTTCTCTATGGTTCTTATCCTCATGCGCCTTCATCCGATTTTAAAACCTGTAACATAACACCCCTTTGACAAGTTGTTCTTCCAATTCTATTATGTGAGTATTTTCCAAACAATAAACTTGTAAGTTGGGAGGGTCATGACCATATACAACATGGAAAGGAGTAGTGTTTATCATCGTATGGAAGTTGGTGTTGAATGAAAATTCTGCCTAATACAAGAAACAACTCCAAATCTCCAGCTTCTCACTTGCAAAGCATTTGAAATAAGCCTCCAAGCAATGATTCACAACTTTTGTTTGTCCATCTGATTGTGGGTGGTAAGTTGTCCCCATCCTCAGCTTTGTTTAATCAAGCCTAAAAATTTCTATCCAAAAGGAACTGATGAACAACCTGTACTAGGCCTCACCCTGTAGCACAAGCTTTTGAGTTAAATGCTTCCTTGACATTTATATTGCAACAAAAGTGTATGACAATAGACTATGACAATAAAAATAAAAATCTTTCTCTTATGCAGGTCTTCAGTTTGAGTTTCGGTATGATATGTGCTTGCTTCAAAAAATGGGATATCTATCAAGGTCTACTGCTTTGTCAGAAAACGTTCTCTAATTGCCAAGGCATCAAATTCAAAAGGCAAAAATTATCGCACTCAATAAGAGTAATACTTCCATCTAACTCAAATCTTTCTTTCTTGTAAAGCATCAGTTAGTGGCAAATGGGAATAGAAACTATTACATGTAAACATGAAGTAAAACAGATGTCTCAATTGATGACTAGGGCATATTCACAAATGTCCAATATAGCTGATGATTTTTGGAAATGTGTCAGATGCGACGTATTATGTGATAAGGGGGTCAATTTTTGAACGTGGATTCTAGTGTTCACAAATTCATTATTACATAAAAAGAAACCATACATCTTGTTATAAGATGTATGTAAACATGCATCTAACAAGGATCCTACATCCCAAAAAAATGACCTAGTAAACAAAGATACTCCAACACTTGTCTAACAAGGTTCCAATAGCATCCCAAAGAAATGATCAAATAAACATAGAACCTTGGGCTCAGAAACATAACTAGGAGTTTAAAAATCATGTATTATTGTTGGAATAAAGAAATAGTACCGCAGAAGTAAGAAGCTCTAACAAAAACAATTTCCCTGATTCAAGAGCAGCATGACAATCATCTACATTTGCAGATCCCGCCAAATCAGCCAAATCAGCTAGCCTGTTAAACAGAGCCGCTACCGACACACGTGCATACAACTCTGTGTTGATAAACACCTATGAAACAGGTCATCCATTAACAACAGAAACTAAACAATTACATAGTTAAGGAAAATTCTTGCAATAATACAAACATCACAATCAAAAACGTTATCCTACTTGGCCACAATGGAGGATCTAAGGCCCAACCTACAAGCTACAACACAAACATTGAGCAAAAGATATCTATTTATTACACAAGTCAAGAACATTTTTGGGTATGAAGGAATTGACGACTTTTGAACTTCCAATGAAACTTTTAACCCTTAAAAGTTTAGTTTTAATCACATCTGCCTCAATAATTTGAATTTTTCTTACAAATGAAATGTTGCTTCTTATAATTTTAGTCACTTTTTCATCAACCATGTTTTTTTATGCGAAGATTAATTACTTTATACATCATTTTAAGTTCAACTAAATTTATGCCTAATGATTCGTCAGGTACACAAACCTCTTTACTATTTAATTCAAAACCTATTAACATTTTAGAATTAATTAGGTTTAGATTTATTCTATGTCTAATCATTTATGAAATAATTATAATTATAATAATATCATTTTTAGTATACTTGTTAGCAACATCCAAGTATAATTTTGGTTTCCTTTTTATCTTTAGTTGTTTGAAATAATTAGGCTTACTTTTATTACTTTTAATATAATTTTTTGTCTTTCAAATTAACAAAATGTGGAACAAATTTGCCCATTATTAACATGACTCCACCAATTAGGACTAAGCAGAAACTGCCCTAACCGATGAAACCGCTCAAACTAAATCCTTAAACTATTAAACCATTAGATAGTTTATCTGTAATTAATAAAAAAAGACTCTTTTTTTCAAAAATAGGATTTCATTGATTAAATAAATTTACATCTAGAGTACAAAAGGTCTAGATTACAAAGGGTTATAGTTCTTATTAATCATTTACATCTTGATATCTAAGGGGTACTTATGAGACGACATACTACTTGACAGATTTGCGGCTATCGTCTTGCTAACATGGCCAATTTGCAATGGAGGAAAATATCCTAAAAAACCATTTCAATGCTTCGACTTTGTCGCCTAAAAATTCTACAATTACGCTCCTTCTAGATATACCAAAGCTGCACATAACTTAATTGCTTTGTGATCAACTACATTATGCACTCTAAGGCTCCCCAACCAAGACTCCAAGAGCCCACTGGTCTGTCCACGTTGAGAATAATTTGCATCTGGTCGCAAACTTGCCTGGTAAATCTGCATCTAATCATAAGATGCTCCAGATTTTCCATTTTCGAATTATATAACTCACAATGCAATATGTTAATGGAGAACTTGATCCTGTCCCTCGTAAGCAACCCTCCATTGATTCCCATCCATAGATAAATGAATGAGATGGATGGATGTCAGTGTCTGACACTAGCTCTGTCCATTCCAGTCTTGCGTTTTACGAATATTGCAAAAGTGTTTTGCATGTGTTTATGCTGAACTTCCTTGATTTATCTGCTAGCCACTAAATTTCATCTTGTTCTCCCTCTTGGCATCTAGGCAATTCTTCCATTACGAGGCTGGCACTTCTATTATTATGGAATGGCCATATCCATTGATTGTTTCTAATTAATACACTCACTTTAGTTTTTGGATTCACCACCAATTTCAAGGATTGTACCTCTTCCACCTAATATAGGAGACCTTCACAATGCCAATTATCATATCAAAAAGACGTGCTTTCTCCATTCCCAATCCTATGGAATACCTGTTGTTGCATCCATTGTCTTGTCACTAGGATTTCCTTTAGGGTTCCTAACATTTCCTACCTTGGCTTTAAAATCCAAATACTCTTGTTCGTTATAAAAACATTATGTATCCATTTCCCCTATAGATCCTCCCTTTTGTAACACAACCACTACAAATTCCATCCTCTCTCACCTTATGAATCATCCGTGCAGAATGAATACCCAAATTCCCTGTTCCTTAGGTCTGCAAATTTTTCTTCAACTAATCTTAGCTTTGCTTCTACCTTAGTTTGAATCATTCCACAGGAATTCTCTAAGTCTCTTATCTATTTCCTTGAGGATACTTTTAGGAATGGACAAATGGTTAAGCCAATAATTAGTAAGGTTGCTTAGTATTGTCTAAATATGTTGTAGCCTGCCCCCATAACTAAGGAACCTATTACTCCATTGGTTGATTCTTCCATGGATTGTGCCAACAAAAAGACAAATCAACCCAAATTACAAATATAACTTCATATATACATATATATAACTTCATATAACACACCCATACTCCCATACAATAACATGGAATAAACTACAAATATTTTAAAGGATTTAATGACTTAGAACTTCCTAAACGTGCTCACATTACAAAATTTAGAAAACTAATATTACATGCTCATACAAAAGGAATCAACAACAATCTTTTTGTACCTAATTTACATAATCACAAAAATATAAGAATGCTCTTCAAAGAAACAAAATAAGAAAAAAATGATGAAATTTTATAATTTGCACAGAGATCTTCATTCACATTTGTAACAAAGTAAAACGAACATTTTAATTATTTACTTGAAACTTGTTTAACCAAGGATTTTATGAAATGAAATTTTATGCAATGACACCAAAGGTAAGCAGTCAAAATAGACCCTTAGGCTATTTAAACAACTTTGACTATGAGTTTCTCCTTACAAGTATAATGAACCCAGATGCAAGGTGCATAATAAGGATATTTTCAAATCCATGGCACAAACATACGTAACATATTTGGAAAGGAAATATTTATGACTTAGCATAGTAAACAATTGTAGTCAAATAAGGAAATATTCTTTAAGAATATTCTAGATTTATTCCAAGGAAATATTCTTTTCAAAATATTCTAGATTTATTCTAGGCAATAAATATAGGAATTTTAGGCTTTCAAGGAGTTTAGGAAGAGCTATTGTTGTAATTTATCCTTTTCAATCACATCTTCAATTTTTGCAAGATTTAATTATAGATTTACCTCAATCTATAATCATGTAGCCTAGAAGACCAATAAATCAATAATATATGTCCTTTGATTTACAAAGATCCCTTCACATGATCCTGCAAATTTTGTGCCCAAAGAATATTTTAGAATTATAAGGTCTTTAATCTCAAGGTCTTTTAATCCAAGCTAGCCTCTTCTTCAATCTTGTTAATTCATCAAGATCATCACCCGTTAGTATCATCTCATCAACATATGCAATTAGGATTGCTTTTTCCCCTTTATCTATGTGTTTATAAAAGAGCATGATCTACCTAACTTGGAAGATACACATACTTGTTATAGTTTTCTCAAACCGTTCAAACCATACCCGTGGAGACTATTTAAGGCCACACACTAACTTCGTAAGTCTACACACTTTGTTCTAACCAACAAACTTTTCAAAAACCAGGAGGGAAACTCATAAAGACTTCCTATTCCAAATCATCATTCATGAAAGCATATTTCACATCTACTTAGCATGAGACCCGATTGAAATTGACTGTAAGAGACAATAAAACACATATAGAATTAAATTTAGCCACTAGGGTAAAAGTTTCCTAGTAATCACACCATATGTTTGAGTAAAACCCTTAGCCATAAGTCTAGCATTATATCTCTTCACACCGCCAACTACCTTGCATTTCACATTACATACCCATTTACATCCAATTCTTTTTTTTCACTTCTCGGCACCTCTACAATCCCTCATGCCGTATTTTTCTTAAGTGCATCCATATTCTCCATCATAGCTATTCTCCAATTTCGATCATTAAGTGCTTTTTGAATATTTCTCGAAACAAACAGGTAAGAGGCTTTTTTAAGTAAATGCCTAATGTTCTCGCAAGAGATGATGATAGGACAAATATTTTGCAATTGTGTGAATAGTGCAAGAACAAGTTCATTTTCCAAGTGCAATAGAAAAATCAAGATCACGAAATATTGGGTAAATTAAGGAGTGGAACAAAAGGATTAGTATTTTGAGATATGTCTTGAATAATTGAATCCAAGGTAATGGATTGACCAAGTGCTAAAGAAAAAGTAGGTTCTTTATCCTTTTGATGATTATGTTAAGAGTATCTTATATTGATTAAAACTGAAAATGCTAAGGATTAATAAATGGTAAGGGCCAATTAACCAAATGGCTAGTTCTAGTCATTTTGGCAATTGTTGGACCTAAGTTTAATTCTTGTAAATGAGCTCTACACTCTACCCATATTAAAAATTCTAATATGGCATCAGAGCAAGTCTGGTCCGAATTCTTAATTTTCTTATCTGTCTGGATGTCCAGTCCCAGCGGCCTGGTTAAGTTACCGCTACGTTTATTTTAAGTGACAACTGGATGTCCAGTTCCACTTGCACTTGAGGGGTAGTGTTAGATTATCCCACATTGATTAAAAATGAAAATATTAAAAGGTTAATAAATGGTAAGGACCAACTAACCAAGTGGCTAGTTCTACTCATTTTGGCAATGGTTGGACCCAAACTCAATTCTTATTGATGGGCTTTACACTCTACTTATTAAAAATTCAAATAGATTGTTTCCCCTTGCATAAACAATGACCTCTGGTTCCCGATCCTTAGGATTATACTACAATATTTATTCCCTTGCAAAAGGTTCAACAATTTCTAGCAAAATAATATTCCTACTAGTAAAAATTGCTGTTACTATCAAAAATCCTAGGTGTAGAGGCTACTGTTTGAGGTAAGGTAGTCAAGAGGTATGTTTTCCCATTTATTTTCTTCCTCCAAACTCTCCCTTAAAGATAATTCTTTCAAAAATAAGGCTAATTTTCCATAAATGAAACATCCATAATAACAAGGAGTTTTTGGGTTTTATGATGAAAACATTTGTACCCCTTTTGATTTGATGCATAGCCAGTGTAAACATAATTTTCAACCTTTGTATCAAGTTTTGACCAATCTTTATTGGGTAAATGAACATAAGTTATGCACCGAAATATTTTTAGGAGTAAGTGTTGTGAAATTCAATTTTCAAAGCAAAAAGTTTTAGAACACTCAAAAGGCTGCAGTTAACACTACTTCCCCTTAGAGATACTAACAGACATGCAAAGAAAACATAAGAGACTAGACCTCTTCCAATAAGTGTCGATTTTTAATCTCATGTAGAACAAATTTTATGGGATAGAGTATCTAACGAACTAACCAAAACATTTGCCAACAACAGGCAAGAAGGACAAAATAACAAAACCTTTGCTAGCAACAAGTAAGAAAGGCCCATATGCTATACATATTTTTTCATCACACGAACAAGGAAAATAATTGTGAATTTAACCTTATTATATGGTTAGATGCTCCAAAATCATTGATCCATGGAATAGATTGAGATGAAGAGTAACATAATAAGGATTTCAATCACTACCAATTATGCCAAAGAAGCATTAGGAGTACTAGATAATTCATAAATGGATTAGGTCAAAATCATCCTGGGGAAAAATGGAAACAAAGGGGAACAATATTCTTACGTTGTTGACACAAAAAATGATACCATGGAAACAATTATGCATCTTACAAAAATCCAACCCTCTTAACATAATTGATAGAACTGTAGTCTTAACTCCTTTTGAAGCTCATTATTAGTTAGGACATCCCTCTTTACCTTTATTGAAGAAGTTATGTCATCACTTTAATAATGTATCTTGCTTGGATTGAGTCCTATCTGTTTACCAAACAACATCGTTTGCCTTCACTTTCTCGGCCTTCAAAAAGAGTCAGCATTCCATTTGAATTAGTATATTAGGATGTTTGGGGTCCATGTCTTGCTGTGTCCAAAACTAAGTTCCAATATTTTGTCACTTTTGTTGATGATTTATCCCATATAACTTTGCTTTATTTAATCAAAAATCGTTCCGAGTTATTTTTCCATTTCACTGCCTTTTGTACTGAGAACAAAACTCAATTTAATGTCTCAATTCATAATTTGAGAAGTGATAATGTCAAAGAATATCTTTCCACATCATTGCAAACCTAATCCACAATAGCATTCTCCATCAATCATCATGCGTTGACACACCATCTCAAAATGGAGTCGCTAAAAGAAAAAATCAATATCTACTTGAAATTACCAGATCACTCTTATTTTAGACTCACATTCCTAAACCATTTTGGGCCAATGCTATCTCCACTCCTATTTTTTGATTAATCATATGCCTTCATCTAAATTTTGGGCCAATGCTATCTCCACGCCTATTTTTTGATTAATCGTATGCCTTCATTTGTTCTTTGTGGTGAGATTCCTTATATTGTTCTTTTTACCCCCTAAATCCTTGTTTCCTATTCCACTAAGAATTTTTGGAAGTACTTGTTTGTCCGCAACGTTCATCCTCAAGCTTTATGAAACACATTCCCTTTAAACACATTCATCCCAAATGTGTCTTTCTAGGCTACACTTGCCTACAAAAAGGATATCAATGCTACTTTCCTACTTTAAACAAATATCTTGTGTCAATTGATTTTTCATTTATGGAACACATTCCCTTCTCTCCTAATTTTTTGATTTTTGAGAAGGTGGATGATTACCTATTAGTTTACAAGATCACCTATCACACCAGTATACCTTAGTTTTCAAGACGTAGATGATTACTAGGAACCACAACTCTATGTAATCTAGACCTTTAGGATTATCTTTGATCTTTTGTACTCTAGATTGTAAATATATTTAATAAATGCAATCTTTAATTTTTGAGAAAAAAAAGATCACCTATCACACTAAAATGCTCTCTCTACACATGATCCTCCTACACAACCACAACTACCACCCATTCTTTTGGTCTATTCTAGAAGACGAGATCATCCTGATACAAGTTCGCTATCTATCTCTTCTTTGTCATCAGATCCCATAACACATTATCCAAAACTTCTTATTGTTCTTTGCAAAGGTAAACATCAATACACTTATCCTATTTCCATTTCTTTCTTATGATCATTTATGTTCCTCTTCTAGTTCTTTCGTTGACCCTCCCAAACATTGTTCATGAAGCCTTATCTCATCCTAGTTGGCATCATGCTACAATAGAGGAGATGAATGCTTTGGATTCTACAAAGAGTATCAATGTTAGATGGCTTACTTCAGTCAACTCCAGATCTGGACTTTTAGCCAATAATGAAACTTCAATCTTGGCGTCAGGATTGTCTAACAGTTCTGCTTCAAAATCCTCGTCAAATGCAACTGGTGGAGAAAACATAATAAATTTAAGTTGTGTTTGTACTAAACAAATAAGAGAGAAAATTCTTAAATAGAATTTAAAGCAGAAAAAAGTATGTCGACAAACCAGAACCATAAAGTGTTAAGATCTTTAGTTCCTTTATGTAATTCTTGATTATCTTTGGATGAGATAGCCACAATCCTGTTAAATGCAATGCAACAAGACGAATTGTCCGAGGACTTTTTGTACCTCCATCAAGAAGTCTCTCAACAAACTGTCATACTTAGGTCAATCATCAGTATTACAATCTTGACAAAACAAACAATATATAGGCCATCATCACAATAAAGTAAGAGCAACCAAGTATTTCTGCTCGTCATAAAAAAGATTATAGAAGAAGAAATACCCATTTTAGAGGACCAGGTGCATCAGCGTCCAAATGCAAACTCTCATCACTAAAAACTGATGTATGCAACACAGAGGACAAAAGTGCAGCAATACATTCAACCCTCCTCTTGTTGCTGCTAACATGCAGTATCCAAGAAGAACGAACCAAATCCCACATCATCTGCAATGAAAATGAGATAACTGGCAGTATGTAATAGAAGTTAAGGTTTGTTAATCTCTGCAATCCAAATTTTTCTAATAACATAATTCTTTCCACCACACTATCAAACCTTATGCCAAATGGAACAACGTATATGAAGCTAACTAGCAAGACCTTGGGAACATAATTTTAGAAGATGCTACAAGTTCTTTAACTTCAAATCTAGATCTTAACAAGTGCTTTTGTTTTCCAATTTCTTGAGTGCATCCACATACATGATCGATATAATAATAATAGGAAAGTGCAATATTCCATGACAAAGTTATACAATACTCTTCAATATTTCTTTAATTGCTTCACCATAAGATATACATTACACTTCTATAATTGATCATTTATTCTTGTACTAAAGGATAAATTTTCATGACTGTTAATAATTTCAAACTTCAAAATAGTTAAGTAGATAAAAACATCAAAAAGGGATATATCTTGTGGACTAAAAGACCACAAAATTCAAAATAGTTAATTCCAAAAATACAAATAAGTATTTCAGTTGCCACACCATAATGGTCTTGGTGCATTTGACCAACCAAAAACACAAAGATTTGTTATTGGATTAAGACACAACAAAAAGCTAAGGAGTAACTAACATAATGATTGACAGTTAATAGCGATTATAAACTAATATGCTTTTACCATCTACTCCAAAAATACAACTTTGAGTAGTTAGCCCCACAATCATAAATATTAAACTTCAATACCAACTATGCGTTGTAAAGACATATTAGCTTAAACCTACAACATATGCTCAATATCTCAATTTCCAATTACGGTGACAAATTTTGACATTATCATCATTGCATGCACTAACCCATTTATGAAAGTGTCAACTAAGGATATGGGTCATATTTTTTGGCATAGTGCATCGGCCTCTTCTTTCTTACTCCTTGGTTTATATGCTTATATTGTTAACTGCTCTTAAATTTTCAAACTAACCACAACCATGAAAACTACATAAACCTTTTGTAATGTCGTACAAAATGATAGAAAAAGGTATAAGATAAACCTGCATATCAACACCCTTGCACGAGGATACAAGTGAACCATACTTTCTTGAAGCAAAAAGCTCCAAAGCCAATCTGACAGATCTCAACATGGCCAAAACAGAGTTCTCCCCAGCATTCTCAAGACTATAAATAATTTGAGAAACTTATCAACAAATGCAGAATAGTACATCAACTATCATGTTCATAAAAAGAATAAATTTAATAGCAGATAGCACATATATAAGAATTCAAATCTCAAAAATAACTGTAGAGTAGTGACTGAATGTCTTCATTGGTGGAACTGGAAATAGCCAATAGAAAGGTTATGGTTGATTATTCATTTCCCAATATAATCATTGATTTACTCTAAGGAACTATGAGCAACAAACACTAAACAAAACCAACTCGCGAACTAAATATTTTTATAAAAAGAAGTAGAAACAATAAATATTTTAAAAAATGATCAAATATGTAACAAATATTACACACAATTTTAATTTCATACAATATCTACTTAGGTTTCCTTTTCATGATTATCTGGTAATTCAAGTACATTAGTTTAGGTTAATCTCTATCTAGTTGGAATTACTTTCACTTACAGCCTGTTTGGAACCAGGTGAATTGTTTGGAACAGAACAATAAAGATGAATTCAATTCACAAGTGTAATTCAAACCCACTACTCCTTATAAATTCAATTCAGCCTGCAACCCACATGAATTCAATTACAACCGACTATCTGGGGAAGTTGATGGATTGGTTTCCAAATACTACCCTTGCCCATCAATCAACCAGTCTAGAAGAAATTTAACACATCCTTCCAATAAAGGGTATGCCATATTTTTTAGAAAATCCTATGTAGCAACATCCGTTAGTGTATTGACTAAATAAGTTAACCAAAAATCATCAATAGAAACGACAAGAACTGCCGCTGCGGAGAACAAAAAAAAGCTCCCTCCTTTCTTTATATCAATTGCATTTTTAAGCTTCCAAATTATAATAGTTTTCTATTATCTTCATAGCTCGGTCTAGCCTAATATCATTTGCAATCAATTTTTTCTTTTCATTTTAATAATGAACTTTTTTTATGATATTACTTATAATAAAATTGATGTTTATAAGTTGCTCTATGTAAGTGTGAATTTTTATTATTTAATAAGATTATTTTTTTAGTCAAGGGTAAAAATGTCATATGAAATAATTGAATTCATTTTGATTGTGTTCCAAACAATGTAATTGAATTCAATTCTAATATTGTTGGGTTTGTTCCAAACAGTATAAATTGAATTCAATTCAATCTCATTAATGTAATTGAATCCAATTTGAAAGTTTCCAAACACTCCGTTATGAAATAGAGTTATAGTTAGATTAAAATACTAGAAAAATCTACATGTGAAATTGAATTTTACAAAAATGAGAGAGAGGACAAGATTTTCAAGTTATGAATTTCGAAGTGAAAGTGTGATATTTCTTGTTTAAGAGTGATTCTTAAATTCTAGGTGCAACTCCTAGACACTAGGTGTGATGATTGGCTTTTTACAAACCCTAGATGTGATTTCTAAGAGTTAGTAAAGCTAGTAAATCTCTTTGTAAACTATCATTTTAAGTTTTCTTCTTTGTTGACATTAATAAAGAGACATTCAAATCAAATTTACTTTGCTTACTGGATCTTCTTTATTGATATTAATAAAGAGACATTTTGATCAGCTCCAGTCAAAGCTATTCAAGAGACTTGTAAAGAAAATATTCTTCTTAAAGTAGAGTTTTTATTAGAATTCTTATCCCCCTACAATGCTAATTAGTAGAGTTTAAAAGTAAACAGCTAGTTGGCAAAATAATAGCCAACGATTATTGGATAATGGAAATATTCCTAAGCAAATAAATAACAATAATAAACTACTGCAAATATTAAGCCATAATTTGCGCTCGAGTTGATCTTCACGGCTTATCACATTTAGATCAAATATGTCTTGTTTAGTTCTTATTTTTTATCATTCGATAGTGTGTCTATTTCAACTCTCAATTAGCAAGTTGTACTCAATCAGTATAATGGAGGAAGAAGCAATATTAGAATTAGACACAATGGATAATGAGACACTTTCAAGTGATTTGAGTCTTGGAGGAAGAACCAGTATTATGGTGGAAATAAAGGCCATCAAGCTCCCTAGCACTACCAATCATCTTCACCAAAAATAGGCCCTGAAATACACACAAGGAAGGGAAAAATGTTACTACACAATTCTGGTCTTTAGTAAGTTTACTAATTGAAACCAGATTGCATTTCAGATTAGGAACATGGACCGGTTTTAAGTTCAGTCCTGAGAATTCTACAATGTCATGACCATTTGCTTTTACTATTTTGCCATCTACCACAGTAATTTGAATATCGTCCCCACATGTGTCATAAGTAGAGAAGGTGTCTTGGTTTCCAGTCATGTGATTTGATGCTCCTATATCAATAATCAAGTCCTGGTGTTTCTCAACCTTAGTGAAAAAAGAGGTTACCTTAATGAGCCACTGCTGCATTGGAAGAGGAAGGGGCATTTTTTGGTTATGTCAAAAATTTTTGGTGGCTGAGTTTTGATTACAACACCTTGACTTGTTCAAAACTAAGGCTAAGTTGACCAGTCTAATTGTTGTCAACACGTTTCTGCTGCAAGGGCTTTAGTGGGTTCTCTCTAATTTCGTGGCTTCCACCCTGCTAGTCTACCATTGAGTTTCCATCAATTTTCCCTATTATGATAGGGCTTGCAACAATGGTCACACCATAGTTGCTCTCCACCTTTCTTTCTAGTTCTCTCACCTTTCGGATTGAAGGTGTTTGGCTTGTTCTAGTGAGTAGCTAGTGTTGAATTGGTTGAGGATGTCCCTTCTAACTTCAACAAAAACTTCTTGAATTGAAGGGAAAGGTTTCTGTCCTAATAACCTCCCTCTAACGTCATCTAGATCTTTGTTCAAGCCTTGTAAGAAGTCCAAAACACGCTACTTTTCCACCATCCAAGAAAATTGAACTCCATCTTTAAGGCAATGCCACTTGATTTATTGGTATAAGTCCATCTCCTGCATAACTCAGTCAAGCAGTTATAGTACTTAGTGACTGATTTGTTTCCTTGTTTTAGGTCCTGAAGACTGGTTCGAACCTCAAACATTGTGAGGTATTTTCCATGTCCGAGTAGATTCCTTTGACTACCTCCCATATTTCATTGGCAGTCTTGTAGAACAGATAGGTCCTCCCAATTCTAGACTCCATGGAATTGATTAACCATGCCATAACAATTAAGTTTCCAGCGTCCCATGCGCTAAATCGAGGATCACTTGTACAGGGCATTGGAGTATCACCAGTAACATAACCAGCCTTTCATTTACCCTTAAGCACGAGGAAGACACATTGGAACCACTCTCTAAAGATGTTCTCATCGAGTTTGAGTTGGGTAATGCGAAGGAAATGGTTTCTAATGAGGGGTATGGTGAAGGATTTGGTATAAGCATAAGGGCAGATGAGGTAGCTTCAATGGTTTCTTAAAGAGAATCAGTTTCAATCATTGGAGGCTCCGATACCATGTTAAATTTGCAATAGACCTACGAGCCCACACGATAAGGAATGTTAGACCACACACAACCTCAAGTGAGGTTCTATCCTAAAACCAATTGGCAATAAATGGAATAGCCCACTAGGCCTAAATGTTAGTCTTCTTTCCTCTCTTTTTTCGATATAGAAAACTCACATGTCGGTGTGAGTCTCTTTTTACTTGGGCAACCTTCTGATCAAAGTCAAATAGGCCCCCCTTTTGGAGGAAACAATATTGCTGGGCCACTTGCTCTTTGTAAACTTCAAATCCTTCTCCAATTGCTTAAATGATGGGCCCCCTTCTGAGACAACAATAGGCCAAGATCTTCATTATCTTTGATACCATGAACAAAGAGGTGAAAGGAAATAATTCTCCTTGTTGATTTACTCAGAAAATAGACTTACAATATATAGGTTGAAACTACCCTAATTCTAGGAAGTAAACAAAGGAAAGATTGAGGAAATTATTCCTAACCTACTACAGTTAATCAATCAAAAACAAGTTTGGAAATTTACAATAATTACAGCTAATCACAATAAATACTAAATCACATTAAATGCTAATTACTCCACCATAATTCTCTCCAACAGAATCCACTACCACCATTGATTTGCTTCCCCTTCCAGTTTGAAAGATGCCAATGACACCTTTTGTGTTTCTAAAGTGCCCTGGTATTCAAAGAAATGGTTGACACAGTTAGGTCATCAGGAAAACATTGGCCATCCCCTTCTATGTTTTCTCAAAAAACGCCCATTGGAGGCCTATTTGCTGCATTTGTTGACAATGCTGGAGGATGGATCTTGCCTTGTAAGCAAGACTTCAAAGAATTTGCTAACGGCAGTCTCTAGCTGAGACAGTTTGTAATTGACGCCCAACTCCATAATGCTCAAATTATCTTCAAGTCCCCTAAGACCTGCTTCTAAATTCTCAATTCGATCCTTGTTGGTTGCCATAATGTATAGCTCTAATACCAAAAAGATCGGTCTCAGCCAAAGCTATTAAAGAGATTTGTAAAGAAAATATTCT
>JANIJH010000225.1:45173179-45190714 GCA_024520975.1 Erythroxylum areolatum
GAGTCAAGTACTCCAGAATTAGTGATCGTAGAGTAGAAGTGAGAGATAAAGAGTAACACAATAAGGCATTTAACTTACTACCTATTTCTGCCAAAGAGGTATTAGGAGTACCAAATAATCTGGAATTCGATTTGAGCAATTTCAAGATTTGATACACCTGTTATGGACTGAAAAGGACTATCTCAACTTCATTACATTAGGATATCTTTTGGACGTTTTCTGCAATTTTACCCTTCCAATTGTCTGGTTTCCCACGAAGTTTCCAAGAAGTTTTACTAGTAGGCATTGGCTTGTTGCAATGATCACAACAAACATAGTTTTTACCATCAGGTTTCTTTCTGGTCAATGGGTCTTTATGAGTATTTATGGCTGCCAGTAGAGTTTTCTGTTGTGCTGAAACCTTCTTTCCTAACACCCTAGCATACAATGGACCTGGGGAAAACTTCACCAATAGATGGAAGGGGTTGTCTTCCAATTATTCATCCCTTAACCTCATCAAATTCCATATTAAGTCCTATGACAAATTTCCTGTAATGGTTGCAATCCTCACAATATTTTCATTCATAAGAATTGTGTAAGTCCAGATCTTGCCATAGACGTTTTAGAGAATTAATATAATTTGTGACATTATTCCCACCTTGGCAAATCTGTCCAAGTTTCAGCATTATTTCATATACTTGGGACTGATTTCTCAAGTCATAATATATTAAACTAACATTATCCCACAATTCCTTTGATATGTGATAATACATAAAATCAGTATCCTCCTCCATAGAATTTACTAACCATGTCAATACCATAGAGTTTTCCGCATCCCAAACTAGATAGGTAGGATCATCCAAGTCTGGCCCTTCTTATCACCAATTAAATACTCAATCTTTTCTTTGCCTCAAATTTACATGCGTAAAGATTGAGACCAACACAAAAAATTGTCTCCATAATAAAAAATGAATGTGAATCTGAAGATAAATCATGAGGATTCTCTTTTTTATTGACAGAATCCTTAGCTTCATGAGGAGGATGATGGATAAACAAGAGAGGATGTAGCATCTAATATAATTTCAGCCATGGTGGTAAGAAAGAGGATGATAAGCAAATGGATGATAGTATAGGATTTTTATTGATATTTAGCAATAGCCTCGTAGGAAACTACAAGAGCCAAAGCTACCAGCCAACAATGGCCCCTCAAGCTTTCAGCTGAGACAGTACAAAGAGAAAAGATACCCCCTCTGTGCTACCCCATTCCCTTACTCTCCCCTCCACTCGGTTAGCTATTAGCTTCTCTCTCCTCTAACTAATTCTAACAAACTCATTGTCTAACCGTTAGCTGACTCATCATTCCCTGGGTCACTCACTTTCTGCTCTGCCTTAGTCTTTCTCCTGGAATATGTTAACATGGGTTTGTGGCCCATGTTCTGTTACTTCCTCATATTTCTCCTAGAGTAGGTCAATATGGGTTTATGACCCGTATAGCTATTAGAGGAAAAGAAAACAGCTAGCATTTGTTGTTTAGAAAATTTTGGTTAGCTATAGTGCCAAGTAAATTGATATAAACAAGAAAATCTGTTGTATTGCTGCTCTGTTTACAGTGCGCTACTTTAGGTATATATAGCTACATAATGCATCTAAATTAAGAAATTATAACTAGAAGATTATACCGATAAATCTTCATATATTTACAGTCTTGATTAAAGCCCAAACTCCAATATTTACAGCCTAAAACACATGTAAAATATTCTAAAGGAATATTTCATCCACAATATTCCAAAAGGAATATCTTCTAATCCGACAAAGTATTTACACAGTGTCCCTAAATTGGTAAGTTAATTATGGGAATCTTCCAATATAAGATAATTGTATCAAGGCTATCCAACATATACCTTTTTTTTCATAAAGGAAGGTAACAGTAAAAGCTGTAAATACACATGGCATTTTTATAAATGTCATATGGATACCCTATTTTTGAATATAAGGGAAGGATAACAATGTAAAAGTAGTAAGTATATAGTCAATTTCTAGAACATCAAGGAGACTCTCAACTTCCAGAAAATAGAGAATCAAATGTCTTCAAGAAGATTCCATTAAATGTGTCACAAAAGAGCTAAGAAAACATTAACATCAAGCATGGATCAATCCATGCATGATCATTCAATATTTCTACAGCGGTGAAGTTCCACAACCAAAAGAACTTACAGCTTTCAACACACAAGTTGTGGTCAAAGTGGACAATCGTCGTTGACTACGACCTCCAAGTTTTCCTCTCACAGAATTAGGCAGAATAGTTCCCTTATCAACATGGGACCAGAATATGGAACAGCAAATATTAGCAAAAGAGACTAGCTTGTCCTGCATATCAAAAGAAAAATGATAGACAATAAGGAAAGTTGTTATTTACTATTAACTGTAAATTGCACATCTATCTTTAAATTTGAGGGAATACACATGCACAAACACACATGTAATATAATGAGATTGACTCATGTAGTGAATACCAATAAAAGCATAATTATGTTGGATAACTTCTCATACACCACAGAATATTCTGCATAACCCAAAACTTCCACTCTCCCGGTATGTAATCTAGATCTCATTTTGCTGCCATGTTCAGCTACACTCTGCTGCAGCGTCCGAATCTCCTCAACCAAGCTCACAGTAAGAATGAAAAACTTCACAAGTGACAAATGTGAGGAATTTGTTTCACAGCAATCTTTTCCACAATTTTGAATATACTGCAAATGTCAACATAAACATCGTCTGAATAAGCCAAAAACAACAGAAACACCTACCATGAGAAATGCTACTTTTTCTACATCACAAATCCATAGAAGACAAGGTAAACAATAATAATAACAACAATCTAGACTAGGCTATATTAGCAGTGGGTTTACTGCAGAACGAGTAGTTTCTTTCCTCCTTTTAATTGGTAAGAGAAGGATTTGCTTCGAGGTTCTTCTCAGTCGTTAAAGTCTCTCATGCACATTGTCCATACATGACAGCAACTCTAGAAAAAACTATTTAATACAGGAAAATAAATACATGCATATATGCAACATACAGCAAAACCTAATCTCTCCATAGTATCATTTATACATTTATGGGCAGACAAACTGTAGAAACTAATTTCACAAAAAGAGACATATATAGAAATTTATGCTGACATACTATGTAAAGCAGTCAGAAATATTACGGCAATAAATGGTCAAAACAAACCATCAATACGGGTGTCAACTGATGTTCCTTCCGCACTGCAAGAAAAAGGGTTCTCGCCCATCTGTTTGCTTCAGCATTCCATGCATCTAGGTCTTCATCATCAAAAGTAGCATCAGCACCAATTGAATATTGGGAACTAGTAAAACATTTTGGGAAGTCTTCAAGAGATTTCAGAAGCTTGATCTCATCACAGTGGTTACTGGAGTTACTACATTCATTTTCATATCCCCAAAGCCATTCCTGTGTTCTTCTTCTTAAAGAACCTTGGAGGGCGGAAGATCCATGAGAAAATCCAATGATAATGTGTGAATGTTTAACAAACAATTGCAGGAAAAATTTGTAAATTACAGCAAGTATTCAATGTTCGTGATCCAAAAAACCTAACAAGGGAACAAACGTAACGCATGGATATATGTAAAATTAAAGCACTAATCAGCAGTGACAAAACAAGAATCCTAAGAAAATACAGAGGTTTACTAGTCCTCTAAGATGGAATCACAACCATGCATTCTTTCAAGAGGCAGTTGAAAATGCAAAAGCACAAGTGTGCTTTTTCCCAAAGAATCAACATGAACCAAACTAAAAATTTAAACTATTTTCTTTCTTTTCAAATTCCTGTTTGTAACGCCAAATACACATTTGAGATCGATAGAATTGGAACTCATACTACCAATTTCAATCTATTGCCGGTATATAAAATTGAAATTTCAATTTCTCACCCACATTCGCATAATCCAAAAATGATAATATTCCAATTCCTAAGATATGAGGAAAGACTTGCAATCCCAAACAATCGAATCTTCACTAAAAATAACTATATCTTTGTTCCAATTTTAAATAATATAATTGTTTTAAAATTTGAATTCATAAATTCAAGTATAACTTAGGTCTAGAGATTCTCTTCTCACATATATGAACAAAGAAAAATGTCAAACAAGTATCAGCTACACCTACAAATATAGAAAGTAATTCTCCTCCACATTAAGCGACAAGCATCAAATAGATCATGGGAAAAAGTTAATATGAAGGAGAAGACAGTTGGGGACATGGTGAAAATAAAAACAATTAGAAAGATAAAGAATCTTAAAACAAATCCACTAATATAGCAAAAGGTAGAAGGGTGTTAAGGTAAATTGCTTTCATACCATCACAGTCAGTAAACTCTCGAGGAAATGCTGAAATAAATTGCAAAAGAGCTTCAAACCGAACATCGGCTGTCTTAACTACTGAAGCAGCCGCTACCAGGACTTTCTCACAAACTGGAAATACATTATGGGCAAGAAATTAATTATAATCGGTGTTGAAAAGATAAAGATTCAGATTTTAAAGTATACCAAGCAAATAATTATAAGCTAAATGGTTAGAGATCAAAGACCTTGAAGACGATAATTACGGTTGAAATGTTGCTTGCTGCTCTCAATAACAAATCTCAAGGCATCTAATAAGTCTATATTCATATTCTGATCTAGCACATATTCCATAGGGTATTCTTCTTCAGCCCATCCTAGTTCACAATCACCATGAATTCTGACTCCACATGCAACTGAAGCAATACACTCAGCAAGACCCATCAATCCAGCTCTACCAAAAGAGATTTGTTTGGCTATTGATGCCAAACTATGCAAAAGAGCAACCCCTTTCCTGTAACAATATACGAGAGTATTTGATTATATACTCACTTCTTGTTTTTTTCATGAAGTAAGTCTAATATACTTTGGTTTGATTCTCAAGTTGTACCATCCTTCATGGAAAAAGTATAACAACTAAGGATATTATTATGCTTAAGAAAATCAAAATTATAAAGCGAGGCCTATAGGTAGATTTTTAATTGTTTTGTTATATAAGATTTTAGGCCTAGAATTTACAAAATAAGGAATTAATAAAAAGAAATGATTTAGGAGTCACTCCTAGAATTTGTATCAAAAACTAAAGAGTCGTAACAAAACCTTGAAACAAACAAAACAATTGGAATCACACCAACTACTTTCTAGAAATCATTTCTAGAGTTTAGGAAACATTTTGAGTATTTAAGGATCACTCTTGGTGAGAAAATAAAGTTCCACAATTTGAAATTTTAGTGTATCACTCTTACAGAAGGAAAAAAAAAAGTTTCACAAAAATAATTAATCTATGTTATTTCAGGAAGGTTGGAAACTTAAACATATATATAAAGAAGTCTTGAAACTCTAATCCTAACAGAATAGGAAGCCTAACTAAACTTTCGGAAAATAACAACAAGATCCTATTTAATAATTATTTTTATTATATCTTAATAGAATTGATATTTAACCACAAGTACTTTCCTTTCCTAATAAGGAGAATTAAATTAATTATTTTATTTGCATTATTATCCCAAGCTTGATGAAAATCAACCTCAAATAATCAATCATTGCCATGCACGTGTCCTATCAATACTTTCTTCTTTTAAATTAATATTAATAAACTTCTATAGAAGCCACAACAAAATTAAGACCTTGTTGATCTAGCATGGGAACAAATTTTGCTCAATAATCATAACAGGTTTTTACTGCATAGCCTCATGGATATCGACTTTCGGCCATGATTATTCATCTCCTCAAATTAATCAATATATACTACAATTTTATTAGCAAGAACTATTGCTCTAGCTTGCTCCAAAAACCTCAGTACTTGTAGGTGAATCTCATCATATTCTTGTTTAGTTGTTTTAGTTTGTTGTTTAGGTTCTTTTGATTATTGTCCAGTTGGTTCGATTTGCTTTATAATAGCTTTGATCTTTAATTGTTGGTTGTTTTAACCTTTATTGATTTACAATCAAGCACTTGTTGTTTGTTTTCTTTATTATACCTTACAAAGTTGTGAATTGTCAAAGTCTTGCTTCAACCTAGTCCAACCTTCAGAAAATTCGTATGATACATGATCCCACTTCATATAGTCATTATTGAACCAAAGCTTAATATAGGACAAATAAAAGACTAATAATTTATTTAAACATGTATGAATTGAAAATCTAGGGCTACTAAAGAATCAATTAAAAAGGATAAGGTCTAGCAATCACGCATACCCATCACTCACAGGTTTTGTATCAAGAACTAGGACCCTCAAAAGGCTTTGAAACAAACATACATATTGGAATTACACCAAAAATTATTTAGGAATCAGTTCCCGAGTTTAGGAACCACTACTATTTAAAAATCATTCTTGTGAAGAAAAAATTGTTCCACACTTGAAAAATTAGTCTATCGTATTTCTTGAACATTTTAAACAAGAAAATATAAAGAACTCTTGAAACCCTATGATGTTGACCAAATAAAAGAACTATTAACTAGTAGCTAAAAGCACAAAATTAGGAAGTGTGGCTGATATTAGGCTGCTAGACTATCAAGTCTGAAGGTTGGGTTTAGGCTAAGAATGTAGAATTTTCAGATTTTGTAGGGTTGGAATTTTAAGGTTTGATTGCTAGAAATTTAGGTTTAGGATATCAGGTTTAATATGGCTGGAATATAGGTTTGAGATGGCTTAGAATGTAGGTTTAAGACGGCTGGAATTTTGGTTAGGGTTGCTAGAATTTAGTGAAGAACACAAATAATGGATAGTAGGAAACTAGGAATCACTCCTAGGGTCAAATAATCACTGTTAGAAGAAAGCATCATTCCTAATTGAAAACTCAAGTTTGTAAAAAAGTTCCATATTGCTTGTTATTAATGAAAGGTTGAGCACATATATATAGAGATTTTAGAATCCTTATTCTAGTAGGAAAAGGATTTCTAATTTAAATCCTATTGTAGTGGAAATCCCATACAACTAGGATACCATATCTAAATAAGAATAACATGATACTTCTACTTTCTATCTAATAAGGAATCCTAATGTGAACACAATTTCCAATCCTCATCCCACCTAATTAAAGCTTGTGATTGATTGATCTTTCCTCTTTTATTTCTCTTATAAACATTAAGTTCTTTTGCATCACCCTAATTCTAATGGAATGGGAATCCTAACTAAACTTCCAAAATAAGAACATAATTCTATTTAACAAGTATCTTATTATTCCCTAATAGCCTTAAACCTAAACTAATAAGAAAAATTTTTAAATAGAAACATTTTCCTTTTCTAATAAGTTGAAGTAAATTAACTTTTGAGATAATCAATCATAAAGTGTTGAACCTTTTAGGATTTTTTCAATCTAGTGCTCAAGATTTAAAATTTTTTAATAGAGTGACCAACCTTTAAAACCTTAACAATTCAATTCAAAACATTTTGTTTCATTAGTAATTTGTGGATTTGGATAACAAAATCTTTATTTTTTCATGATGTGTAGGTGCCCATTTAAAAATATTCAATATACTCCAATCTAAACATAGCCATTATTTTTCCAAGTGGACATCTACATTTCATAAAAAACAAAATTTCGTTAGCCAAATTAGCGAATTACTAAAAAACTAATGTTTTGAACTGAAGTGTTAAGGTCTTAAAAAGTTGGTCACTCAATTAAAAACTTTAAAAGCTTAAGCACTAGATTAAAAAAATATCAAAAGATATGGTACTTATTATTGATTATCCCTTAATTTTTTCATATACATCGTATAAAGAACCTCGAAATTCACTTAAACAATGATTCTAGCTTCCATGAAAGACAAACCATTTTCATATTCTTTCTAAAGTTATGAATGTGGAATTACAAAAAAAAAAAGAAAACCAAAGGTAATACCTTCTACTTTTGGAAGTTGCATATTGATGCATAAATCGTGCAACACCTTCAATTGTTTGTGAAGTATAGATTCCTTTTACACCTAGAAAATAGACAATAAAGCATATTAGAGTCAAAGCAATGAAACATGACATGCTTTATGACCATAACAATGGCAAATAAAAAATAAAGATCAAACAAAGTAATGTGGAACCAACCTAGAATAAGAGCTAAATGGTCTATAGCTAGAACTAAACATTCCCTTTGTGCAAAATTGAAGGAAAGTTTAGGACCTATTAATCTTCTCATATGACCAGTTAAATTGTTTTTAGAAAGAGCAATCCTCAAAACCAACCACCTAACAAAAATAAAAGATTCTTGGAATTTTCTATCTCTAGCTACACAACAATGTTATCTACTTATAAAATCGAAAAGGAAGTGCAACCAACAATATTTTAAGCACCCTTGTAAAAGCCACAAGCTCTTACGTCAATAAAAATATAACAAAAGGAAAATAAGCAATTGTATGTAACTAGGTAGGAAGTTTGGGCTAAATCATTTCTCATAAGTCCGCATTAACATTAAGACCCATATAATAATTTGTCTAGGTTTCTTCAATCATTCAATCCAAATTTAAATTTCTTTATTCATTTTGAAGATCTTGATAATGAACTCAAATGAGAACTAACCAAAATCTTTGTGGTGGACATAGTCATTCAATCCATCAAGAAAAGGACCAAGAATAAAGCTCGTAGGCACTGATTTTGCAAATGCACCATACTTCACCCACTCTATTCCCAAAAATGACTGCATAATCAAGCATCTAACTGCAAACAATATCATATAGCAAAAAAGGAAATAACATAATAATTATTGGATCAGTAAAGAAAAGCTTTTATATTACTAAACCAGCCAATTCAAAATAAATAGACAATCTTAACAAGTAAAAGTAGTTTGATCGATTGCAAGCTAGGGTCAGAATTCCAATACCTTGGGGATTATCATGTCGTAAGCCTCGTTGCCACAAAATTGTTAACCAACTAAAACTTTCACACGAAGCTTCACTCTTATTTTCATGACCTCCATAAATTGAGCTTGCAAAACTATCATTTGAAATAGAAATACGAAGCAATAAGGATACCTGCAAGGAACCACTATTAGGAATTGATACAGTGCATATGAAATAGACAAATTTTGTATACCACTCCACAAAGGTAGGCATGACAGTGAGCTGGGCCAAGTTGGGTCCATTCCAAAAACTACATCGTTTTAATCTTGAGTTTCTTAAACTTACAGACCAAAACAAATTTGTTTTAGGAGGTAAAACCCAAAAAACTTCATCATTTTGGAGAAGAGGCTCTAGCCATTCCAGCCAACCTTCCTCGCGCCTAGCCCAACCCAACGCTTGGTCAATACAGGCCTAGCATGCTAATTTTGGGTCAAATTAAAACAGGCTTACTTTGCCAAGCCTACATAAAGGGGTAAAGCAACCTAGTATGTAATATATTCGTTTTTAAAATATAGGCATTCAGCCATATGGATGATTTAGAACATAACTTTGTACCATTGCTTCATTTTTGTTGGCATAGTGCTTTTCATCCAAGAAGCAAATAGGTTCAGACCAATAAACGCAGCAAGATACTTGTCTATGTTTTATATTCTTTAAGGTATAAATTATGATCAATACCTAGTAACTTTTATATTTCATAATAACTAAAACTTTTAGGAACGTAGATCATTTTCCCTAAGTTTGCAACAAAGAAGTTCCAATATTAATGCAAACTTTAAGTTCTTTTGAGAAGTATGATTTCCTTTTAATTATATCACAATTCAAAGTCAATGAGACTTAATATCATTATAGAACTACCTGGTGATTCCAAGCCGCTTCAACCAGGTGAGTACCATACTCTTCAAGCATTTCATATAGGAGGATGAATGCCTCCCATTGCTGTAAATTGTTCAATTGAGAATCACCATAATCGCAAAGTTTGCCTACACCAAGGGATTTAGCTTCTTTGTTTGCCCACAATTCCCTTCTAGTCATGCCACGAGGAATCAGATGTGTCTCTAGTGGTTTCTTCTCTGCAACAACAGTGAAGTGTTCACTTCCCCCTTTTAGTTGTAGAGTTGCTTTCAATAGATGTATTGATTGTTTCCTCAGCAATCGTTCGTCATCAACCTAGCAAGCCCATGAAAAAAATTAAAGAAAGACACCACATCACTTTGAGCTACAAAGTTTAGTCATATATCATGGTTGAATCAGAAAACTCTAATTCGGTGGTGCTCAAGTACCAGGCCCCTTTTAATTTCACTCCAAAACTCTCTTTCAATCTTCAAATCAATTTCTGCAACATTTCCATTCGCATTTTCACGTCCTTCACCACAAGGTGTAAAGGATAGGTATAAAGAGAGCACGCAATAGGCATCTCTTCTCTCTAATGGTCCAAGAGAAAACAGTGATCTACAACACTTCCAAATTTTCCTAAAAAACAAATTTCTGGTTTATAACCACATGGGGTTAGTATCGAAGAATATAGAAAATGGATGTAGAATAAGTTACAGGTGTGTGCAATTTGATGAATTATACCTGGAAAGGATTAAAATCATTCCCCGAATTGAGATTTCCAAATAGTCATGAGAAGCAAATGACTTGAAAATGACAGGGAGAAGAAAGTTTAAAGCACAAGAACGGTGCTCCAAACATTGTAAGAGCATCCTTTCACTCATAATACAAAGATCCCAAAGCAACTCTCCAAAGAGCTTCTCTATGTCCCCATTCCCATTCACAAAAGTTAAACCTTGGTTTGAAGCAGTACAGAAACTTTGTACAGAAGCATCAAGTATTAATGCCAAAATATGGCACAATACTGGCAACGAAAAGCACTCAGAGAGGGATATCAAAGAGCCTCCACTCGAATCAAAACCATTCATCATGTCATTAAAACCTTGCCAATCTAAGCACAAATTCCATTTATAGGCATCTGGCTCTGCACTTTGAAACACACCTACAGAATGACAAAGTAATCTCAAGAACAAAGGTACCAAGGTTTCTTTCAAGACATTCCATGTGTTCGTCACTTTCACAACATCAATTAATGTCTCCGCAACCTAAGTTCAAATTAATGAACAGAAAGCAATACAAGGGACAGTTAGCAACAAGCATATACAGTCAGTTAATGCAGAATGTATTAAACTTGACACAGTTGAAAACTTTACCTGGCCCAGCAATTCATGCTCATATCGATGAACCATCTTTATGATTGGAACAAAGCATTTCCAGATAAATGACTTCAGGGCATCCGGATTTGTCCCTAAAGAGAATTTCAATCGACATGAAGACAGAGAGCCAATTTAACCAAGCTATACAGTAACAATAGAATTCAAATAAAGCAAAGGATCATCTCACCAAGCTTTTTTAGGAGATGGCAAAGAGCACCAACCATTGCCGCAACATGGGTACAATCCAACTTCTGGTCCTCAACGATATCCTACAAAGCACCACACGAGTGGCTAAGTGTATAGCTAAATGCATCTAGGCAATCTCCCAATATAAAAAGATAATTATCAGCTTTCACTGAACCTATTAATGGTCCATTCACTAACGATGGAGAATTTACCTTGACAAGGTTAGAGAAGGAATCAAGAAGCGAAGAGAAAAGGGAAGATGGAGAAAAGTGAGTGGATACTAAAATGCAATCAAGCATTGACGGGATTGCTGCCAAAGGGACTTGCTGAAAGCTTTTCGATAGCGACGAGACTAAAGAGTCCATTGCACTCATCTCCGCACACCCTGCCAGAACAGGAATAGAAATTTTTGAAAGGGAAGGTTTCAAAGTTGTGTATGTTTGAGTGGGGTCCGACCTGTAGGGTTTTAGCTAAACCCTTCTCCTATTCTTTCCAACCGATGCAAACACCTTCTCATTGCCTAGACTTTTACCCCTAAATATCTTAATATCTTTTACCTATAAGTATCTTAACATCTAAACCAACAAAACCTTTATTTGGTTGATTGGAATGATCATTTTTTTTGGTAATAAATTATTCTATTGTTTGGTTGAAAAAAATATACATAACATATATAATTCAACTCTATTTTTCTTAAGTTTGGGGAAAAAGTAAGGTAGCAATTAGTTCATATAGAGTAATAATAATAAGAATGAGAATTAATATACTAAATAATAAGAATAGATATAATCATTATAATTATGACAACCATAATAGTAGTTAGTTTATTAAAAATCTTAAGAAATATATTCTAATTAATTATATTTAATATTAATATATTCTAATTAATTATATTTAATTAATTATATTGTTTTGTTAAAAAATAAAATTATTTAAATTTTTATTTTATATCAAATTTTAATATATTCTAATTAATTACATTTAATTTTAATATATTCTAATTAATTATATTGTTTTGCTAAATAAGGGAAAAATAAAAATTTGTTAATTTTTGTATCAAAATTTAATATATTCTAATTAATTATATTCAATTTTAATGTATTTTAATTAAGTATATTTAATATATTCTAATTAATTATATTATTTTACTAAAAAAAGTAGGAAGGAATGACCTTCATTCCATACATATTTAAAGGGTGTGGAGCAATCATCGAAACTCAAATATCAAAATATTGTTCATGCAATGATAATATATAATTAATCAACGTTTTTCATTCTCATACTCATAGATGTCTTCCAAACCCATGGACCAAGAAACCCCTAAACTCATCAACCTCTATCTTTATTTATTCCACGCAAGATGGAAATAAAACTGAGGACATATTAGACAAAATTTCCATTAAGGAATCTACACAATTACTTAGATATAAAAACAAAAAATAAGATATTAGGCAAGTGTCAAGTGGAGTGGCTCACACCCGTGACAGGGAGTGTTCACGGGCATGACAAAGGGAGTCACTGTCCTGCAGAATTTCTCACTACCGTGCAATAATGGATATTTTGGGTTTTTTTTCGTTTTTCTTTGTCATTCCAAATTTATGCTTTCAAAACCAAACATTGACATTACATCATTATTAGATATTCTTAGGAATAAATCAACCTAAATAATACTTATTTTATATATTCTTCATTTATTCTATTTCTAAAGAATCATCATTCTATTCCTTATATATTTATGCAGGTGAACCAAACACCCTATTAGTTCTAATTTCCAACAATAAAACACTTAAATCTTGAGATTAAGTATTTAAGGACGAGAAGAGAGGCTATACTCACAAAAAAATTTAGTAAAAGCAATAAAATATATATAATGTTATATAATTGAAAGATATAAGTCAATGTACCCAGTGTATAAGGCTCTCCATTTTGTGGGGGTCTAGGAAGGGTCATAATGTATGCAGCCTTCCCTTTGTATTTTTACAAAGAGGTTGTTTCTATAACTTAAACCTGTGACCTTATGGTCGCAAAGAAGTAACTTTACTAGTTACTCCAAGGCTCACCCTCGTATAATTGAAAAATATATTAACAAAAATGGATAGAATAGAAATAATGCAAATAGATTTTGGTATTCCTTTCCCTCCATATGTGGAAAATGAGCATTCCAAAATTAACTTTGAAGAGCTTAAGATCACCTTTGCCTATAATACTGATCTTGGATGCCCAAGATAAAGTAAATAGCCAACTTTGCTTAGTCCAGTGCAAGTTGAATTGTAACAATAGTAGATCCTAAAAAGTATTGGTGAATATGTAGTTAAAAAATAGATGATCTTGAGATTCTTTGCAGCTTTTACATAAGACACAGTACTGCTAATCAATAATGTAGAACTTCAGCTTATCCCTAGTTCATAGCTTTAAGAAGAGGCTAACCAGAGAATAAAAGAGTGAGAAGGAGCAATGTTGCAATCCCATACCAGTCTATATTTAGGGAATTTCTCATGTAAATGTGAAGAACATCGATTTATCAAGTCCCTATTGCAAACTATCTGCATTAGACTAATCAGGAATATAACTTGGCAAGTTTTGCATGGTGTTATCAAAGCCTCTTAAAGAATGGAATAGCCAAGTTTAGCTTCCATTATTAATCAACGTTGGACTTTTATATGAGTCAATATAAATCCTTTTAGCATTGGATAATCTATAGTAATATATATAAGGCCAAAATAGCACAAATTGTCAAACTAAAAATTAGTGCTCTTCTTATCTCTAATTTTGTGCTTAATGTGAGCTTGTATAAATTATCTGGTATTAAAGATCTACTGGAGTTTTAATAGTCCAAATGTTTTTTCTTTTAAATGGTACATATGTATCAATTTTACCCAAAGATTTTCCTTCTATACATAATGTTTCCAAATTTTTTCCTTTAAAGTTCTAGTAATTCTATATGTAGATACCATATTACTTTGAAAGACATATTGTGCTCTAACAAAGGACAATGATGAGATCTTCAACTTCTCTTAATTGTGGGGAAATTTGAACTAGGGATTTCTAGTAATGTTAAGTGATGTGATCCTATATAATACTTCCATGGAGATTGTAAAGAGATATAGGAGGTAAAGGACTTCCTTGTCTTAGTTCTTGAACAACTTTAAAGAGGTTTGATAGCTCCCTATTGATCAATTGAACTATGAAGACTAAGATGATATGGGCTTAAATCCATTTGTTAAATCTGCTAGGATATGTATGGCATGACTTTTAAGTAAAAAGGTTTAATTAACATTATCAAAAGCTTTAATAAAGTCTATATGCAAAGCATGGTTGTTGATGTGTTGATTACTGTTGTACTTGTTAGAGAAGTGCTCTAAAGGCAATCACTTATAGCACTTATTGTACAAATCATTTTATGATTAATAAAGGCATTTTTCATTATTTTGATGTTCATACACTTATGGATTTGATGTTGATCTTAAATTGATTTAATGAAGTCCTTGATACAAAACATAGAATGGAGGAAATCATGATCAGATCATGATAATAAGATTCCTATCATATGTAATTATATTAGTATCTAAACTTTCTCTAGTCATAGGATTAATGAGATGGGATATTAGTAATTCGGATAGACTAGCACATGTTATACTCCTTGATTGGATCAAGCAGTAAATCTCATAAGCTGTAGACATTGGTTGTTTAAAGTTAACATATGGATGCTTACTAAGGGTAGTAAGTATATTAAATTGACCTACTATGAGACAATCATATGGATATTCTATTCCAGTGTCAATGATAGTCTCATCATAGCAATAATGCAAGTATCCTTTGACTTGAGGGCCTCAAGGATATCTCAAATACTGATCCTGTGCTTTGACTCCATTCATCGGTATCTTTCAGGGTTACTCATAGGGTGGTGATTGAGTACAACTTCACGTATTCAGAGATAATTAGGTAGTCAATAAAGGACTCTCCACCCTTGATACAATGAGATGATACCCATGACCTCTTGTTAGGGTCATTACTTGAGAGTCTCTGACCAGAGCAGATATGTGTTAAGAAGAGACTCTTCGAACATACATAGAGTAATGAGATCCTCACAAGATCTAATATCACTTGGACTAGATGTGACGTGGTTAATTTAGTGGGAGTTGACACTTTGACTATACTTTGAACCAAGTGGGGTATTGATGGTGAAAGGATGAATTGCATGATAACATTATGTATTAAAGGGTTCGTAATCAAACCACTGACATTCCGATCAATTGGGGGTCATGACGTGTTACTAGATACCGCTCTTAACTTACTTGAATTAAATGTTAATTCAAATGGCCAACATAACCGGGAACCTAATGGGTCACACATATAGGAGATCCAAAGGATGAGTAAAATAGTCTTGAATGGTAATTCAAGATATGAGAGCGTGTTTCAAGATTGTATCACAATGTGATTGTGGTAGAAAACATTGCATGGAATGGATTAGAAATAAGTGTTGTTGGTTGCCAATTTGACCATTAACTTCTTAAACTTCCATTAGTGCATTCTATTCATGGTCATTAACTTCCCAAACTTCCTTTAATGCATGTTATTCATGGTCATTAACTTCCCATAACTTCCATTAATACATGCTATTCATGACCATTAACTTCCTATAACTCTCCATTAGTGGTGGGAGTTATGGAAGGCCAAATGGTTCAGAAAATAGAAATGATTTTCGTGTATCTGGTGTAAGACAAAAGTTAAAGATAGGTTCTTTCTAACACACACACTCTTTTTGATAGGTTCTTTCTTATACACACACTCTTTTTCTCTCTAACTCTCGCAAGAGTTCTTGTCATCTCCTAATAAGGTTTCATCCTTCTATCTTTGTGTGGAATTTCATTAGAGATGGTCAACATTGATTGTTGTGATTTACGACAACGCAATGTGAAGAAGATTAAAAAAATGAAGGAGATTGTCAAAAAGGTATATAAACATATTGCATTTCATGTTTTTGTTTTCTATATTTATATGCATGAGTAGTTCTGGTTTTTGAGGTTTCGTTTTATTTTTTGCTGCATATATTTGATATATATTATGTATGAGATGCATGATCGGAACCCTACTGTACCCTTTAAAGAGTTGTTGTGTAAGCAATAGTCCCTTATATTTCTTCTAGTCACTTAAGCTCCTTAACAAGGATTAATCTAATATAGAAGAATCTTATCAGGTTGAAAAAAGAATAAAATTGTTTTGATTTCCTCTATGGTAACTACCTTGATCAATACAAGGATGTGGTGTAATATCAAAAAGCCCTAAAGATTGCTTACCAAATAACCAAGTAATTCATTAATGTTACTGCTTCTCCCACTACAAGAAAATAACACATTACTAACAGAAAATTACTGATAGAAAATTTTTTGTAGTAAATTAGCGAAAGAAATTGATTTTTTGTCGATAAATTTGTCAGAAAAAATGGTTTTTTGCTACCGTCAAATTTTTCATCAGTAAATGTGGAGAGGAATTATTCCTGATATTTTTTGATGGAATAGGAATGTCATTTGAACACTTTGATCTGATAATTCAACCATTTCAATAATTGTAAATGAAACCTTACATATTTCTCGAAGCTTTGAGGAAAGTGTCTTTCAACTTCTTTATTTATATCATCTTATGTTTTTTGGGCATTAGCTCATGTAACCATTCCTTGTATGATCTAAAGGCATTATTATGTATTTTAGTTATGAATAACACTAACTTCAAAAACCCAAAAAATCAATTTCAACTTACTGCACGAAAGGTTGAACCTCTTGACAGTTCAATAAAATGTAACATGGGTAGCCTTTATTTCTTTCTCTGTTAACATTCTTCTTATTGACCGTCCATATATTCATCCAGGAAATGTGAAAATGAATAAGTTTCCATCAACATCACTCGTTCCTCCCTTATCATCATTACGAAGAACTTTTCTTTCTCTTGTGTGCACATGTGACTTAAAATAATGTGAACAAAATATAATTGCTTCCTCCACTAATAAGCATTACATATCAAACCTTCAACTCTAGCCTTGCTTTTGACATTTTTCTTCAAGTAATGTAAATACCTACATTATAGATAGCTATTTATATACAATTATGTGATTAGAACATGTTATCAATGTTATGAATACCGTACCGGGTTCGGTACCGGATTGGGTTCTGGAACGGAACTGTACCGGTATCGGTTGGTACCAGGTACCGTTTCGGGATATTTTTTAAATTTATAAAATAGTCCCTAAATTTTTT
>JANIJH010000225.1:45211835-45230584 GCA_024520975.1 Erythroxylum areolatum
AAATAGACTCCTTCCATGCAATTGAGATTAAATTGATTGATCAATTCCCAATCAATTGGATGATTAGGAGGTGTATCGATGAGGGGATACGTTCCATTGCTGATTCCAATTGTGATAAATGCTATCTTGGAGAGGATGATGTCTGCATCTTTGATTATATCTTGTGCTTTGAAAATGGGATAGTTGCTCCAAATCTTGATATATATTTCTCGATCTTTTGCAAATCTATCCTTATAATTCTTGATTGCTTGGCTAAATCCGAGGGGAAACTTAGAAAGAATCTGAGTGTTGATTACATAGAGTGTATCAATCAATCCACTTTGAAAGAGTAAATATGTGGTTAATGGATCGGCTTCAGGTAGAACTATTGCTTTTGGTCCAAACCTTCCTCTATTTTGTGGATAATAATGAAAGACTTTATGTGCTTCAGTCCATGCATTAATATTTTGGAAACATTCAACGAACATTTCCGAAGTCAATCTTTTTACTTCAATCTGAATACTCTTGGATGGAATGGCATTAATTCTATCTAAATTGGCTGGTTTTCCCAATCCAAGAATCTGAAGAAAGAGAAGCAGAATTAGATGAATTACTCATTAAGTCTAATGCACAAAACAAAAGAGCTCATAATAGTAGAGATGCAAGACGATATAGAGAAATGTATGAAACTGCTACCTTAATCTCAATGACCAACACTCTGAAAATGTACAGCAAGATTCTAGAAAATTTTATAGGAAATTGATTAATAAACTTATCGATTAAAATTTGTATTTTCTGTACTCTTTTCAATATCAATAAATCTTTTTACCATGGAAGATCAATATATTCGAAAAATCGGTGAAGGCATTTATATTACTGAATTAGATGGACCTCGGAATAAAGTCAAAGAATTAAAACAACACTTAGATGGTTATATAGATATGATCCAAGAAGACATGGAATATGATCAAGATAATATAGCAAATATAAGGAAATGTAATCGTAAACTAGAACTCATTATTCACATAATAGAGAAACTTAATGAATTTATTCTTAGAGATTCTTTAGTATGACTCAACTATCTGTTTTATTTACATTTATATATCTCTGTATTCAAGTTATGTTTCCTTTTATTCAAATCTTTCATTGGCTTCAATCATTACTTATCTTTTATTTAGTTGCTTGTACAATTGCTTTACCTTCTTTTCAATTAAATGATTATTTCATTTCTTGCTATACATATGGATTTATACCTCTTATGTTTCGACATCTTTTAGATAAATTATTTGATCCTGATATAGATTATCATAATTTAGAATAATAGATCTATTAAGATATGTCTTCACATTATTACCATTATCTTAATTGTTCTATCTGCCAATCCTCTAATTATTGTGTTTGTATATATATATATACATATATATATGAATTAATACGAATTAGTGATATACATATTTGTCGTTATATTTTTATATATAGTGATAATAAGAATAATGATAATAATAATAATGATAATAATAAATGGTTGTACATTAAGGTGCAGCAGTGTTTTAATGAGTTAGATATCGCAATCGTGAAAATGCACGATTGGGTGTTAATTAAGGAAAATCGCTATCGTGTAAATGCACTGCAGCGATTTTTGATTCGCAAATTATTGTCGCTCTCGTGCAAATGCATGATAGCGATATCGACTATTGAAAAGCAAAAATGGCTATCGTGCAAATGCACGACAGTGACTTCTGATAAATAAATTTAAGGACAATTATTATCTAAGTACGGGGATATTAAAATTTTTCAAGAAAACATTAACTATACGAAGTATGGACCAAAGATTGGTTAAAAAATATTATAATATAATAAAAAATATATATATAACATTGTCAAAAAATATTTTGGTTTTATATTGATGTTAATTTATTAATTATAGCATAATCAAGAAGTTAATAATACATAAATGAAAATTACCAAAAAATGTAGGAGTTAATTATTAACAGTTAAATAAAAAATTTTCGTAGGTGTTAAATTTATTATTATTGATACTAATTAGTGATTTATATATTTGATATTATATCTATCTATGTATCTATGTATCTATGTATCTATCTATCTATATATATATATATATATATATATATATATATATATATAAAAAGAATAATAATATTTTCATAAATATATTAATAAAAAAAAATCACTAATATATATATTTGTGATTATATTTATATATATAATAAGCATAATAATATTTTCATAAATATATGAATTAATACAAATCAGTAATATATATATTTGTGATTATATTTATATATATAATGGTGATAATAATTCTTTGAGGATATGTTAAATTTGCATTTTTTTTAATCTTGTGAATTTTTGGATATCAAAAATAGCTTATAACTTAATTAATTAATTAAATTTTATACAATACAACTTCTTTTGATTCGGGCTAAATATATTATAATTAAAACTAATTAGTGATATATATTTGTTATTATATATATATTAATTCGTATAGATCAGTAATATTTATATATTTAATGATAATAATAATAAATCGTCATAGATTTAAGTGTAGTAGACGAATATATATATTTGTGATTATATATATATATATATATAATAGTGATAATAATTCTTGAAGGATATGTTAAATTTGCATTTTTTTTATGCTGTGAATTTCTAGAAATCAAAATTAACTTATATCTTAATTAATTAATTAAATTTTATACAATACAACTTCTTTTGATCCGTGCTAAATATATTATAATTAAAACTAATTAGTGATATATATTTGTTATTATATATATATATATATTATTTAGTACATATCATTAATATTTATATATGTAATGATAATAATAATAAATCGTTGTACATTTAAGTGTAGCAAACGAAATATTTCTTTGAGGATGTCGCCGTCGTGCAAATGCACGATAGCGACTTTGAATGTTAAATAGCCAAAATCACTACCGTGCAAGTGCACCCTAGCCACTTTGATTTTTCCCTAAGACAGAGACTCTGTGTGCCTCTCCTTCAACTCTTTCCCGCCTACGTCTTCTTTCACAAATATCTCTGACTTTCTCGCCCATATTGATCAAAGTTTCCTCGAAATATTGTAAGTTGCACGATTGTTACGTTTGAAGTTTCACATTTCCGACTGCCCCAGTCATCATTCCTTACCTCCTTTGTTCCTTTAATTTTCCTTGATTTTTTTCGGTTTTAAATTTGATGCTATTTCTTTCTCTAATGTTTCCAGGTTTCCCAAGTTTTATGTCTCCCAAATCCCAAAAAATACTTCAAGAAATTGAGGCTCAGCTAAGGAGTGAAATGATGATAGACATAGCACCCAATTACAACGCTCCATTCCCCATTTATTCGACGGAAGAAGGATCAAGGTATTTGGCTTTAAAAGACAAAACAATTCTTACTCTGCGATATTTTGATTTCGCCCTCTTAGAAGAAATAGGTTTGAAAGACAAAGTTATTAGATTCGCCAGTAGAGGTGGTTGGGGACATTTATACAGATCGATTATCCTGTGTCCCTCGAGCTCACATTGGAATTTTTTACATCCTTGAAGTTTGAAGGCAGCAAACATCAACACTTTTGGTTTAGATTAAGAGGTGAACTTTATACATTAAATATGAAGTTGCTGCACGAGGTTTTCCACTTTCCTATATTAGAGGTTAACGATTCCCATCAGACCTTCTCAGTAAAAACATATTGGAGGTTTTTGACTGATTTCCCTGAATTCGATCCTCATAATGCATCGAATTCTTACTTTTTTTTTTTCTGCTGAATGATTGCTGGTTCCTAAATTCATGTGTTATGTTGTCTTAGGAAAAAGTCAAAGCAACAAATGCTCCAGTAAGGAACTGGCACTGTTATATTCCATAGATGAAAAGTTCTTTCCTAACAAGTTCGTTCATTTTTCCAAAACTCTGGTTAAATGTGTGACAAACAAAGGAACATGCATAGGAATGGGCTATTTAGCAACTGCTCTAGCTTATCATTTTGGGGTTGACATTAGCGGACTGACATTTATGAAACGTCAGTTTTTTGATGTTACATACTTAAGATGCTCAGAAATATTGTCACAAGATAAGATGCAGCTTAAAGATCATCGGACGCGGGTTGCATATAAGTTAAAGTTCTCCATTGACGCATCCATTTCTGCCCATGATTACCCATTTTTTGATTCGAGTGACAACGAAGTTGCTCCTAAGGATTCGCAAAAAATCTGTAGATTATTGGAAATCACTTCCAATAAAACACAGAACCAACTTAATTCCATGAGTGATAACTTAGAGTGATCAATGAACAGTTGCAAACGCTTGCTCGTCAACAGCGAAGGTTGGATAGGAAAATTCAAGCAGCTTGGCAGAAGGCAGGGATTGACATCGCAACTCCACCTTCACCATCTGCATCTTCTTCGTCAGCACCGAAAAATTCCTAATTTCTTGTATTTCTTTCATGGATTTCCTTCTTTTATTTTCCAATATTTTTTGTCCTTATGCGTCACTGTTGATTTTATTGCCCCTTATTGAATTACACAATTACTTTGCAAGGCTAGAATTGATTGGTGTTAATTGTAAGTAGGTATGGATATTAGCTCTGTTTCCCCATTATTGTGAAAGAAAAAAAAGAAAATTTCAAAATGGGAAAGATAAAAGAAAAGAAAGCACAATAGTGACTTGAAGAAGCTTCTCCTCTTCAGCCTTTTGAATTAGGAGCCATTATGCACCTTCAAACATTTTGATAGCCTTTTCATGCGGCCACTTCACTCTTGCAAACTGATGGAAAGAATCTATAACAACATTTCCCTATGGAGTTGGAGTAGTGGATACTACAACATCTTATACATAGTTACATACATGTTTTTTTACACGTGGTTCACAACTTATCTCAACTCTTGCCCGGCAATCCAAAAAGAAGCAAGAGAAGGAAATTGGGTAAACAATCTCAAACTTGAAGTGATAAAAGGCACATGCGGGACATCTTTTGTACCAGCAGATGGAAATGAGCAAGGAAGTTCATACCATGTGCCTAGCACCTTTAAGAACTGCTTGAGGAGTCTCGAACATTGCACATGTAAAATCTGAAGCCAGATCTTCAGGTACTTCCATAGTATTAACACCCTACAATTTAATGTAACAAGAAAGTCAAGCCTCTATAAAATATAGAAACAACCACGGGGTCTGCAATTTATGTAATAAGAAAGTCAAGCGTCCACAAAATAAATAAACAACCACAAATCTATGAAGACTCGATACCGTACAATTTAGTGTAGCAAGAACGTCAAGCCTCCATAAAATGCAGAAATAACCACACTTCTATGCAGATTTGACACCATACAATTTGATGTAACAAGAAAATCAAGCCTCTATAAACTACAGAAACAACCACAAATCTATGCAAACTCACTAAGATTTCAATCGATAATTGCTTTCCAAAAAGCTCAGCACTGCATCCAAACTTGTTTGCCACCTCCCATAGGCCAGCCTTGCTGCAAATACTATATCGGGATTTCCTCTTTGGCCTCTTATACTGCTTAATATTTGTTAGTAGGACCTTATATTATTTTAATCTTTAATAATTTTCAGAAAGAATTCAATGACTTGGTATCTTTTTACTGGTTAAATTAACTTTGTAACCTAACACTCGTACCATATAAAAGCCAAAGACTTAAACAACTTCTTCATCTAAGTTTAACTTCTCTCATCTATTTTCTACTAAGTTAATTTATTTTTAATTTATAATTAATTTTGATTTATACTTAATATTTATTTTGATAAAATCAATTAACTTTTATTTGCACTTAATATTTATTAGTATTACCTTATATTATTTTAATCTTTAACAATTTCCCATTCTTAATCAATGAATTGCATCGTTTAGTTGTCTCGTCTTAACAATTTATTTTCAGAAAGAATTCATTAACTCGGTATCTTTTTACTGGTTAAATTAACTTCTGTAACCTAACACTGACACCATATAAAAGCTAAAGACTGAAACAACTTCTTCACCCAAGTTTAACTTCTCTCATCTACTTTCTACTTTTGCTTTTCTTCTTCTTGAAGATAAATAGATCGGATTTCCTCTTCCGCTGAAAAATTACACATGCAACATTTTCTACTTCTACAAACTCAAGAACAGACCCTTGATATTATTAAGTTACTGTTTCATTCCTTATTTTTGATGTTTTTTAAATATCTATCATTTTATATCATCATATTTATTGCATTTTTTCTTTGCTGTCTACACCATTTTACCTCTTATTTTCATGCTCATGCCATAAAATAACAAATTGTAGATTCTTCTAATTATATTCTGTAATAGAATTATATTATGTTAATATGTGACATTTTTTTTATTATGCTATTTTTGTTTTCCAGTTATTATAATCCTGTTTTATAAAATACAAAATTTTTGCATCCGTTTATATTTTCAACTTTTTGTTCCCCTTTTAAAACTACACTTTATATAACCAATCAGATTTTATTTTGTTTATTTTTTAATTGTTTTTGTTACATATTAATGAAGATTATTAATTTTTCTATTTTAAATTATTGATCGTATATTATAACTATGTTTAATTATATTACCAAAATATACTGTATAATATTCTGCTGTACTTGTTCATTGTATATTCGTTTTTTTGATATGATAATTAGTTTGTTCTTTATTTTTTCATATCTCATGACTTAGCTAAATTACAGATTAATTTCTAATCCATTAAACATTTAAAGTATTATTTCAGTTGTTTAATAAATTCTTCATCAAATAAATTAATTCAATCATTCCTGCATATGTACATAAGTTCACTATGTTTTTCACAAAAAGACTTAATTATTTTGTGCAGCTATTTGATTCCTGAAATTTTATTTTCCAATAACATGCCTATTATTAAGCGAACACCCAAGCTGATACGATGTGAAGCATAGAAAAAACGCATTAACATGCAGTTAATGCCCGGAGACGATCTAAAAGAGCATGTTATTTCAATTAATAACATCATGCAGAAGTTATATTTTGAAGGTTGCCTAGTTTATGCAAATGTTGAAGTAAAGTTCATAAGTTTACTTGCAACATTACCTCAACCTCAAGGTGAACTTTTACAGATGCTTTGAAATAATATGCCTAACAACAAGACTTACACCTTGTTAGTCATGACATTTATTCAAGAAATGCATAAAAGTGAGTTGCTTAGAACTTTGCACCCTTTGGGTCTTCCAATAGAAATTGTCAACCCTATTGTCCATCGAGCTGCAGAAATTGTGTCACGCAAACTAGTTGACTCATTTCCACGTAGAGTTTGTTATTTATAGATTGTTCGTTGCTTCATGTTTAACTAATACAATGTGTTGTTTTATAAGATCGTCTTTGTTTTATATAATATCCTTGCATTAATTTTATATAAATATTCATTTACAGTCAAATTATTAAGATTTAATTCTTATACAACTAATGTGACATTAGCACGTATTTAATTCTCTCTTAATTGTTTTTAGATGCATCTATGATCATTTTAATTATTAAGTGTCAAAAGTTAACTAAAATAACATCGTCGTGATTTCCCGTAATCACCATGAAAGTGACAATCTTCCATACGAGAATCTGTAATTTAACGTTTTTATCATCTCTTCCAAGAACCAACTTTTCTATAGATAAGAAGAATAAATAATGAAAGCTGGCAAATCTATCAAAATAAATTGTTTTCTTATTTTATCAAATCAGAATAAATATATTCTAATTTAAAGACGAATTTGATTATATCAAACTTACATTTAACACAAAGCAGATGAAAATTGTACAAATGAATTAAAACGTAAACGTCCTTTCCAAAATTTTAACTATATTTAAATTACAAAAATCCTTCAAAATAATTCCTGTTATTATTTTATCGGATCAAAATAAATAGATTATAATTCAAAGAGACAATTTGTGATATCAAAATTACAATTGACACAAAATAGTGAAAAATTTTAGAAATGAATTCAAATGTAAGCATACTTTCCAAAATTATAGCTTGTAAATATAAGCATATTTAAATTCCTCAAAAAACATTTATTATAGGAAGCACATATGAATTTCAGATTCGTTAAAATTTGCAATATAAGTTTTATTTACTTCAATTTTAAAAATGTATGGAGCAAAGATCGTTAAAAAGATATATATAATATACATATATCTGATAGCAATTTTAAATAAATATATGAATTAATATGAATCAATAATATATATATTTGTTATTATATAATAATAATAATAATAATAATAATAATAAGCATTCGTTATACATTCAAATATAGCCAAAGATATTTTTCTTTCAGGATCACCATCGTGCAAATGCACGATAGCGACATTGAGCATACCATACTAGAAATTGCTATCGTGCAAATGCACCATAGCGACTTGAATTAAAAAGGAAATATCGTTGTCGTGCAAATGCACATCTATACTTGCAAAATCGCTTTCGTGCATTTGCACGATAGCGACTTCCATGAAAACCTTATAAATCGCTATCATGCACTTTATTATGCTAAAATTAATTGTTTAAGAATAATTTTGGTATATTTTTACAATAAATTAAGAACAAATATATTTACAATTAGTTCTTGTTTAAATAATGAATCACTTAATTGTTTTTTAGTTTGTTAATTAATTTTGCATAAATCACAGTTCACAAAAAATTTGAATTATTTAATTCCTATAAATTTGACCTTAATTTAATTATCACTTTGCTTTTTAAAGTTGCTGATCGCTTAGTTATATTTAAATTCATCAATATATCATTCATGTTTAGCTTATTTATTTAATTTATTATTCATAATATATTTACAATCTGTTCTTGTTTAAATGATCAGTAACCTAATTATTTTTTTGTTTGTTAGTTAATTTTGCATAAATCAATCATTTTTAAGTTATTTATTTAATTTAATATTAATAATTTCTTGGCGCAATTATTCTCGTCATTATATTACGTTATAACACTATGCTATGTTGAAAGTACACAAACAATAAATATAGACAATAAATACAGATATAAAATCCTTACAGAAAACTATTAAATTTTAGCATTATTCAATTATTACTATTTTCATTGATAAAATAATCTGGTTTGTTTTTATTTTCTTAAATATCTTTTCATTTTCTCAATTAAATTATTTTTTCCCCTGATATTATTATTCTGAATGTTTCTATACTGCATGTTTGTTTAGGTTTTCTCCTTATTGTCTGCTCCACTCTTACACTACTAAGGTACGTTCAATTATCTTATAATTAATTTCTGATTTCTGTTTCTTTATTTCATAACTTGCACCTCTAATTTTATTTTATTTTTATACTCGGTTGCATTATATTCTCATGTATTAATTTTCTTATATATCCTTTAATCCTTTGCTTATCTCGTGCTACATTCGGCCAATATTATTCTGGAAAGTTTACAATTTTTTTCCTAATTTGTTAAACTCTTAGATAATAATGTTTGTTGAACATATAATTTGTTAGATTTTTGTTAAATGTATTGTTTACCTTATTCGTCGGCTGTGTGCTTATTACATATTTTGCTTTATTTATTGACATATGCAGATGTTACCACTTCACTATGAACTCTTTTATTATATCTGTGCTTTGCTCCATCTATTCTGTAACAAGTTTTTATTATATTCAACAACTATAAATATAATGTTTTCTTCTTTATACATGTCTCCTGTAATATTATTTATAATATATATTCATATATATATATAACAAATATTATTGCTAGAAATGTTTTAATCTTTTTGACAAACATTATCAATCCATACATTAAAAATGTTTATATTATCTGTGCCGCTCAGGTATTCAAATATGGACAAAAATGCTAGAAAACGTCAAAAATATGCTGAAATGGCAAATGATAAAAAACAAGAATTGTTATGACGATGTAGAGAAACTCGAGTTGCGAAAAAGAGAAGTGCTACTTTACCTATCCTTCACCAAACGATTGTTCATCAACATAACGATTCTTTCATTAATAGCGAACCTTCTACCAGTCACCTTCCCATTCATCAACCCTGTAATTAACAAATACGTCATCAATCTATTGATTTATGTGTTGATCATACTATTGAAGGTACGTTTTTTTACCTATATTAAAACTATTTCCAATCTGATTACTCCACGAAATAATAATGTTCTTTTTATATGTTTAAAGGAATAAATCGTTGTACCTCTTCTCCAATGTTAGGAGCCTTGCAAAATTTACCTGCTGAAGCTCAACAGCTTCGTTTAGCTCCAAATTGTGAACATTGTTATGCGAAAAGATTTTATCTTAAACCTCCATCATTTTGTTGCTCGTCCGGACAAATTTCAATTGTTGCTCCTCAAATGCCTCATGCTTTAAAATCTTTATTTTTAAAAAATGACGAAGAATCAGAACATTTTAGAAAGAATGTTCGTATATACAATAACAATCTAGCTTTTACTTCATATGGAGCTAGATATGATCGCGAGCTTACAAAAAACAAAAAGGGAGTTTATACATTCCGCGTTCAAGTACAAGTTTACCATTTCCTTGATAATTTAGTGCCAACAAGCAATAAGGTATCTAGAATCCAACTCTATTTCTTTGATACTGATGAAGAGCTACAAAAAAGGATTGACAGTTCTGATAAACTTTGTGATAATACATTGAAACTGATTATGACAATTCTTGAAGATAACCCTTATGCCAAGTTCTTTCGAAGTCTTAAAGATATTCCGTCACTTGAAAATCACGAAATTGTTCTCAAATGTTATCCCGGGCTTGATCAACGTGTTTATAATCTTCCTACTGCATCGCAATTTGTTGCTACATGGATTGAAACTGATGATGAACAACATGATAAATCTCCCCACATCCAAGTGTACACTCACTCGGGCCCAAGTTATAGAATTCAATCTTACTATGCATGTTATGACCCGCTTCAATATCCACTTTTATTTCCTTGTGGTGAATCTGGATGGCATCATGGCATTAAGCAGTTAATTCCACGCAGAAACAGCACCGATGCTTTACATGAAAGAACCAATCTTTCTGTCCACTCTTTTATTGATCCATCTGAATTATTGACTCTTGAAAACATAGGTAAGTTCTCTTCTTATTCTCTTCTTTTCCAAATATTATTTAATTTGACAATTTTATTTATCAATATTACTTTTATTATTACTAGCTTTTGAAGAAACATACTCTGAATATGGTTTAGTATCTGCTAGAGAATATTATTGCTATCGACTTCAAATCAGAAGTTGCGATGAATCCATGCTCCTCCATAGCTTAAGACTACTTCAACAATTTGTTGTTGGTACTTATATAAAGATTAAAACATCCCGACTTGATTTCCATAGAAAAAAACAAAATGAGATACGGACTGAAATTTTACAAGGAGTTTTAGATAGCATTAACGTTGGTCAAACTGAAGGTTTTACAATTGGCCGTCGAATTGTCCTTCCAGCTTCATTTATCGGCGGTCCAAGGGACATGAAATGACATTATCTTGATGCAATGGCTCTAGTACAAAAATATGGTAAACCAGATATTTTCCTGACTATTACTTGCAACCCTATGTGGAAAGAAATACAAGACAATCTTAAATTTCATGAAAATGCGCAAGATAGACCAGATTTATTGACCAGAGTATTCAGAGCTAAATTTGAAATTATAAAAAATGAGTTGATCAAAAAACAAATCTTTGGAGATGTCGCCGCATTTGTTTACATTATTGAATTTCAAAAGCATGGATTCCCTCATGCCCATTTACTGCTGATACTTAAACCACATTTTAAGTTGCTAAATCCAGATTCCTACGATCAAATTATATTTGCTGAAATACCTAATCCTGATCAAAATTCCAGGTTATATTCTCTTGTTATTAAGCATATGATCCACGGTCCTTGTGGTTTGATGAACAAAGATTGTCTTTGCATGAGAAATGGTGCATGCAAAAACCATTATCCCAAGAATTTTACTCCTTTCACTATTCATGGTGAAGATAGTTATCCATGATATAGACGAAGAGATAATAGAAGGAAAGCAAAAATTTGCAGATATGAGGTTGATAACAGGTGGGTCGTTCCTCATAATCCATACCTCTTAATGCTACTTGATTGTCACATTAATGTTGAAATATGCTCAACTGTAAAGCTTGTTAAATACTTATACAAATATGTATTTAAGGGCCATGACCTTGTGAACTTTAGCGTTGCTGATCAAGAGAATGCAATTAATATTGATGAAATCTATAACTTCCAAGAAGGCCGTTGGATTTCACCTCCTGAAGCTTTATGACATATATATGAATTTTGTCTAGCAGAGATTAATCCATCAGTTTATATACTACAAGTTCACCTCCCAGATCAACAATCTGTTTCTTTCGGAAAAAAATGCTAATTTGTCTTATTTGTTAAGAAATATCAACTTTTCGAAAATAATGCTGACCGAATTTTTCAAGATGAATTTGACAAATCGAAAGTCTGTAGAGATGAAATGCCTGTATAAAGATTTCCCTAAGCATTTTGTTTGGAATCGAAAAACAAAAACATGGTCAGAAAGAAGTCGAAGAAAAGTCATAGGAAGATTAGTTACTGTTGACCCTCGAGAAGGAGAAAGGTATTACTTGAGATTATTACTTATGCATGTTAAAGGACCGACATCATTTGATCACTTGTTAACTGTTGATGGTCAAAAGATTAGCTGTTTCAGAGAAGTTGCACTACAATTAGGATTGTTAGCATCTGACTTTTACATATAACAAACACTTGAGGAAGTTGTCATCTTTCAAATGCCAGCATCCCTCAGACTTTTATTTGCTACACTCTTGTTCTATTGTTCACTGACAAACCTAAGCAGCTCTGGGAAACTTTCAAGGCTGACCTTTCTTCTAACTACCTGTATGCTTCTTCTTCCTATAATAGATTTACATCTGATGACATTACAAAAATGGCCCTTCAAGATATTAATAAATCTCTAGAATAAATGGGCAAAAGTTTGGCCGATTATCACTTTACTGATCATTAGTTTCGTGTTGATTATCACCAACAGCAAACTAAAGAAGTACAAAGTGAGATGAATATACATATTGATACAGAAGACCTATTGTTACAATCAAGATTGAACAATGAGCAAAAGCACATATTTGATTTAATATTGGGCTCAGTTTTAACTTCAATCGGTGGGAGTTATTTCATTGAGGGTTCATGCGGAACGGGGAAAACTTTCTTATATCGCTCTTCTTGCAAATTTACGATCACAAGGGCACATTGCAATTGTTGTTGCCACATCGGGCGTTGCTGCCTCAATCCTTCCAGGTGGTAGGACAGCTCACTCAAGATTTAAAATCCCGCTTGATTTCTCAAAGCAAAAAGTTTGTTAATTAAGCAAACAAAGTAGTGCTGCAAAATTGATATTTCAATCTAGTCTTATCTTATGGGATGAGGCTTCCATGGCAAAACGAGAAGCCATCGAAGCATTTGACAATTTACTTCTAGATATAATGGACTCTGATCAACCTTTCGGAGGGAAAATTGTTGTATTTGGTGGCGACTTTCGTCAAACATTGCCAGTTATTGACCAAGCAACAAAATAATAACTCATTCATTCAAGTCTTCTAAATTTACATCTTTGGCCGCGCATGTCTAAATTCTCTTTGACGATAAATATGAGAGCTGTGTCAAATCCAACTTTCTCTGATTTTTTATTGCGAGTTGGAGAAGGCACTGAGCCAATGGATGAACAAGATCAAATATGCTTGTTAAAAGAATTGATTATTCCTTATGACAACAAGGATGAATCTCTTAATAGGTTAATATTTTTTCATTATATAATTTAGTATACTTTTTTCCATTGCTGTTAGACTTTTCTAATACACCGTTATCTTGACCAGGTTATTGCAAAACACCTTCCCTGACTTAACCTTATATTCATCGGATCCATATCAAATGATAAACAGATGCGTGCTATGTCCAACAAACAGTTGTGTTGATGAAATTAATGACATCATGATTCAAAAATTAGCAGGAAATATGCATTCATATATGAGTTTTGACAAGACAATTGACTGAAGACATCAAGCTTATTATCAAGATTTTCGCAATTCTTTAAATCCTAAAGGTCTACCTCCATATAAACTCTTGCTCAAAGAAGGATCCCTGATTATACTTCTCAGTAATTTAAATCCAGCTGAGGGTTTATGCAATGGAACAAGATTAATAAGCAGACAATTAAAAGATCATATAATTTCTGCTGAAATTGTTTCTGGACCTCACAAAGGAAAATTCATTTTTATACCTAAAATTCCTTTACAATCTTTAGAGAACGAAAAAAATGGAATTCCTTTTGTTAGAACATAATTTCCAATTCGTCTGTGTTTTGCAATGACCATAAACAAATCTCAAGGTCAAACATTTCATCATGTGGGAATTTATCTTCGTCAACCTATATTCTTACATGGACAACTATATGTGGCTCTATCAAGAGCTCGATCTCCTGAATCAGTTAGAGTTCTTATTATTCCAGGAACTTTTGAATCTTCAAACTTCGATCAAAAAATGAGAAATATTGTTTTCCATGAAAATTTCCGATTAGTCAAATTATAAAAGATCAAAATTATTAAGAGTTATATTACTTGTTTCTTTAATCGCTTGATATAATGTAATTTCATGTAAAAAATTCTTTCACTTCACTTACCATTTAACATCTTCTTTTAGGATGGAAAACTGTTTATTGATTAAGGATATTTTTCCTAGAGCTCAATAGTGGTCTTGTGAAATAATACCGTAAGAAAAGCAACATATCATCGGTTCACCTACTAAACCATCAAAAAGACAAAAGTTTATCTTTTGTGATCTAAGGTATATCGATTACATTTTCTTCCTTTTACAATTTTTAAAGTTAACTATTACTAATTTCCTTATTATTAACAGGTATCACAAGTTGAGGGTATCACATTCAACAATGATATCCAAAGAATTGGCAACATCTTACAGCCATGTAAGAAATATATTATTTCAAATGCGATTGTGAAATTGATTTCGCCTCAATACCCAACCGAAAATTTGAAAATACAGTGGATTATTACAAGTCACACTGTAGTCGAGCCTGTCGCAGAAAATGAAGCAATCATCCTTATCAAATTCAACTTCACACCTTTCAAAAATCTGATGGACTATGTTAATGACAAACAAAAATCAGTTGGTTAGATCCTTAATATATTTCTTGATACAATGTTCACAATTTTTTTTGCTAATTATATTTATGTTTAACACATCACAGATATTTTAGCCATTGTTATTGAAGTGTTGGATAAAAAAGAAATCATCAAAGATGGAAAAGCTTCAACTGTACAAAAATTTGTTATCGTCAACAAAGAGTAATTTACATTCTCCATCTTTCTTAATATTTCCCATAAAACTAAGAAACATTTTTTCTTTTTCTATCATCTCTTTTTTTATTAGGCACCAAACGATCATACTATCACTATGGAATTATTTTGTTGATAACGAGGGGTGACACATTGCTGAATCCCTACACTCTTATCCAATTATTATCAGTAGAAGACTCAAAGTCAATTTCTATAATGGTATTTCTTCCTCCCTTATAATATCGCCTATTATTATTTAGCTTTTTGTTCTATCTCAAACTTACAATTTCAAATGTCAAGTGTTGCATTATCCACATGGTTCGACTCTGCAATCCTCATTGATCCACCAATACACGAAGTTGCAGATCTTCAAAATTGGTAATCCACTATCTCACCTACAACATGTCGGCTACAATAATCTATATTAAATTGTCCATCTTTGCTTTAATTCTGTTTAGGATTTCCTTGACTTTATTCATTAGTAATTCAACTCCTCATATTTATAAATATTACCTTACAAATTATACCAAAATTGTTTTAACTTTTTATAGTTTCATTTATACAATTATTATGTTACAGGGCACGACGAAATAATAAAGAAATTAAAAACCTCATCGGCGAACGATCTTACCTCAAATATAATCCTGACATATCTTCCACATCTCACCAGAAAATCACCAAAATCATCTTTTTAAATTCTGCCCCAAAGGTAATCACATCTACATTTTCTTATCTAATATTTCATTAAAAACTTTTTTTGCATAATCTTGTTTTCGATTTCCTTCCAGATATCATGGATCTAAGGTAAAATTTCCTTTCAACACTTCTTACAAAAATACTGGTATATAGCATGCAAAAAATGCTTCCGCTCTACAGCTGCTGCATATGGAGTTGTTTTCACCTGTAACTCTTGTAGAGATAAAGTAACAGCTGAACCAAGGTTTCCACCTTCTATTTTCAATCTTCAATTTACTGTTTTTTCCTTTCATCTTAATTTGGAAATTTTTACATGACTATTTTGCTTGCATGTCATTTGTGTCATATAAAATCTTTTTTTGTTTCTATTTTAACTTTTTTTCTGTAGGTGTCAATATGATATTGATTTAACCGATGAAACAGGGACTATCACAACTTCCATTTTCGGCCAGCTAGCTGAAAAGCTTTTAAATTTCACTGCTCTTGAAGCTATGCAATATTCCAATAAGGTTATATTTTTTCTTCCATCTTTCATCTACATTTCCAATTTAATATAGTGCCAATTATCTTTATATAATTATTTCACTGACAGTTGATATTTTTGAGTTTGCATAATAAGAACATTGATCTCCCTTTAGAGAAGCTACGCACATAATTGAAAATCGAAACATTTCTTCTCCATGTCAAACCAACTAACATTCATTCATCAGATGCAATACAACGATTTACTCTTGTTTACTACTGCAAAATTGATGCTCATGAACTAGAAAAGTCTTCACTTTCGGCCACAAAAGATGACGAACCTTCAGCTAGTGATCAACATAACGATGCTAAAATTACACCTCTAACAATCTCAGGTCTTTTTTATTTCAGCTTATTTTTATTTCATCTGTGACATGATCATTTATTATTTTTGTACCTATCATTTCCTTTTTAATAATCTCACCTTATATCACCTACCTAATATACTTTAATTTCTTTTATCTTCAGAACATATTCCTGAATCTTCTTCGTCAATTAGACAATGCGTTAATAAAAGATTCAACCATGCTGAAAATAGTTCGTGGTCACAAACAAATATGCCGATCGGCAATATTGAATCTACACCACAATCAAATGCTGACGGTCATCACAATAACAAAAAACCCAAATTTTCATGAACTTTTTCTGTGAGAAAAAGTTGATAAAATGACTGCTTTACCTTTTGTCCTTTTACTTCATATCATCTTAAACTTGGATATTCTGGTATGTTTTAAATCAGTTCAGATGCTATAAAACTAAATGTTACTGTTTAAGTGTGGTTTCAAGCTTGATTTGTTTTTTCTTTAGTTTAAATCCTTTTCCACTTACATTACCTATTCTGGTATATTCTAAATCACTACAGACGATATATAAATGGATGTAAGTGTTAAAATGTATAATGAATAGGTGTGCATCTTAAACTTGGTTATTCTCGTGCATTTTAAATCAGTTCAGATGCTATAAAACTAAATCTTACTGTTTAAGTGTGGTTTAAAGGTTGATTTTTTTCTTCAGTTTAAATTGTTTTCCAGTTACATTACTTATTCTGGTATATTCTAAATCACTGCAGAAGATATATAAGTGGATGTCACTTTTAAAATGTATCATGAATACATTTTAATTTACATTAAAAGTTTCATTTTACGTTCTTCACTTTAAGTTCTTTTTAAAGTACATAACCTATATCATCTTAAACTTGGATATTCTCATGTGTTTTAAATCACTTCAGATGCTATAAAACTAAATGTTACTGTTTAAGTGTGGTTTCAACCTTGATTTTTTTTCCTTCAATTTAAATTGTTTTCCAGTTACATTACTTATTCTTATAAATTGTAAATCACTGCAGACAAATGTACGATGAATAGGTTTTAATTCACATTTCAAGTTTAATTTTGCATTCTTCAGTTTGAGTTCTTTTTAAATCACATAACCTCCATCGATCTTAAAATTTTCAGCAATAAATATAAGGGCGTAAATTTATAATCACAGCATAAAATTTATAACTAAGAATGAACACAACCATTTCTGCATATTATTATTATTATTATTATTATTATTATTATTATTATTATTATTATTATTATTATAATTAATTAATTCATCGATTAGCAAATTTTAAACTATAATCTTTTAAACAATTCATATGATTAATACATTAATTAATATTTCGTATTGTTTACTAATTAGCTCAAACATTTTCTGTCATTTTTAATTAATTATAACTTATATATGATTAGTTTCCTAATTACATTATAATTAATAACTTAACTTGAACTTCCCCTAACTTTAAATTTCATTATGAATATTTATATATTTATATAACTATTATTTTTATTATACATTTATATATTACATATATATATAATATAAATATAATTTTTGTCAATCTTATATATATATATATATATATATATTTATACTGAATAATAATTTTTTATTTCCAAAATCGCTATCATATATTTGCACAATAACAATTTCTGCTATTTAGCCCCAATGTCGCTATCATGCATTTGCACAGCAACGACATTCATTTGTAAATCCAATATCGCTACGGTGAAACATTTTCTATTACTATTATTATTATCACCATTATATATATAAATATAATCACAAATATATATATTACTCATTTGTATTAATTCATATATTTATGTAAATATTATTACCCCTATTAT
>JANIJH010000225.1:45326518-45338942 GCA_024520975.1 Erythroxylum areolatum
CTAGTTCTATGGTTTCTCATGCTAATTACGTTAAATTCACATAATATCTTTTATTGAACTTCTATTCCCTTTTGTTGAGATATAGATATTTATATATGTAGTGAGCAAATTTTATTTACTATATCAATTGAATAATAGGATTAACTGCAAATGTGATATCATCTTGTAAATATATGTAATTACTGTATAAAGAATTGGTTAAATCCTTTAGCCATCTTTACTTGGTGTCTTATAATTTCAAACACTATACTCTCAGTATATACAAGTTCACGTGTTAATGCTTATGTTGAAAGAATGTTGCTTTATGGTTGTTCGAAAATTTAAATGATACAATAATAATATTACTATTTAGGTCTTAAAAGGGAATCCTTATCTCTAATATTTGTTCAAAATTGATAAATCAATTTGAATTTGCAAAACTTAATTGACTTGAAAATCCCTAAAATTGTCAAAGCTCAAAATCCAAATGATAGAAAAGGATTAAGTTGACTTAAAAGTTAATTATATAAAACGTTTTATACAAACATTGAAGTGAATTATAAAACCCTGTAGCAACTTCATTTATATTCTGAAATAGATGCTGAATTCTTGGTTAACCAAAACTTTTCCTCCTTTATCTGGGCCTTCCATAATTCTTATGGCCATCAATCCTCAATTCCTTTCTTACTTGATCTTCTTTGAGGCATCTTATGCCACAGAAACCCAATTTTCATGGTGTCATTGATTCCGAACTTTTGGGCATAATGATGAGAAGATCAATGATGTATGTTTATTGAATATGGGATCAGAATAATGAGAAAATTAAGGAGAAGGAAGAAGTTACTGCTGAAATATGATATGTTGAAATCTGTGTCAGCCTTCTTGATTACTCTATTATTTCCTTATTACTTCTGCTAATATTAATTGGTTTTGCGTATTTGTTGATGATAACATATTCTAATCTAATCTCGCTGTTAGTAGGTCCAACAAACGGTTGGAATGAGTTGTTGGTTCGTCTGTTTAGGACCAAATCACCATTTACAATATAATGCAAGTGGCATCTCTCCATCCTAGGTATTGAACTGTCACCTACAAAACTATCCCACCATATTACCTTGGGATTAAGGCTAACCAAATCCACTGTTTTGTTATTGTAGATGTCACTTCCCTCCATTGCCTGCATTTAGAAACATGACAATAATATGCTACTGATGATGCTCGAGGATGGTTTTCTCTACTTTTAGCCCATTCACCTCTTAAACACATGAATTCTCAGTAAGCTACTTGTTTCTTGTTAAAATCTCCAGTTTTAGAATATAGACCGGTTACCATATTCAAGCTTTTGGAAGCTATGGCTGTTAGTTTCTTTTCATGTTCAGCAGCTTCTCTTTGAATCCTATCAGTAGTGATGATTTTCTCAAAATTTTGCTCATGTAAATATTTAAAATAATAATATCTCTTGCGATATCCTGTAGCCTCATAAACAGGTGATTCTTAAACAAGTTATAACAGATATAATGACGATTTGTTGTCTCTACTTTTATTAGAAACTGATAATACATAATGAGTTATCTTGCAAGCCTGACATAGCTGACTAGCAGATTAAGTTTTTTGTAAGTAGTTTGGAGTTACCTATCTATATATTGTTTCTGCTGAATTGCCCGGTTGCTCAGTAATCAATATAATTAGGGATTAAACTTGAGGTCTTAATGCAAAGGATTGACCCATATGGTAGATAGGATTATTTCCCACTTTCTTAACTCAAGTTTAACTTTTAGTGGAAATTATGTCAATAATATGCAGCCTGGCATCTTGAGATATGTAATTTAGGTACAACATTAAGGACCTTGAGTAGTGGCTTCTTTATGCTTCTCACAAGATTTAGTATGACTATACAAACCACTTCCTTGGAAAGAACTATATGCTTATATTTCCTCTTGCTCATTGGTTCTATTTTAATGATACACCTGTAACCATATTTTATAAACATGAGTTTTTGAAAAAGGAGTTGCATGATTGTAGGTAACTGAAGTAATCAGAATTTATGCAGATGTTACGCTAAAAATTAAGGTCTTCAATTTTTTTTAATTTCATGATGCAAATGGTAAACTTTTCTCAATTTCTTATAAGGTTATTTTAAGTTTACAGAAAGAACTACACTTTGAATTACTCGAACAAGACATCGATAAAGAGTGGAATTTTTCATCTTTGTATGTCATAATCTATATATGCATGATATGATTGTTAATTATGGTGCATTGATTGGCATCTCTTATTTGAGTATCTATTGATAGTCAATCATGGAAGAAATAACTACTAGTTTATCAGTTATCAGAAACCATAGTAGGTACTTGCATAACCCAATAGGAAAATTATAGCTGATGACATTTTTAGGGGACTGGCCAGCTAAATAAATTGGTCATTCTATTTTGTTTCAAAAGAGAATATCCTTAGCAAAGAATACAGCAGGATAGTCAAGTTATCATTTTAACATGGCATGTAGTGGTCCCAGGTTCGATCCATTTGGTGTCTAGCTACTTAAACCGTATTTAGGAAAAATATATTAGGAAAGATTTTACACAACATCATTGTCGTTCATAATTTTAAATACATCAAAACAAATATGTCCCATTTATCTATTACCTTCACTTCTTGTTTTATCTCTTTTCCATTGTTATTACCTAGCTTTTCAACATGCCCTATTTATATGCTGGACAATCATTTTTAAATTTTTTTAATGTAGATCAACATGGCTCGCCACCCTATTCACAAATGGTGACACAAATGACGACACAAACTGTCACCAAGAAAGGAAAGTTCTTATAAGAAAAAAAGACTAGCAACACTTCAGAATACTATTGAGTCAAGGTTAGACAATTTTACTACTAAGTTTGAGTCTATTTACGAACAAATGGCCTCACAATATGCAACTGTTACAAATGCTTTGATTGCGAAGTCTAAATCTGATTCCCTAACTGATGAGAAGATGCAAGAGCTCATCAGTGAGCTTGTTAATATTGACATATCTCAAATGGATATTGGTAAGACTGCTGTATTATTATGTAATGATCTTGCCAAAGTTCAGGTTTTATTCGCTTTGCCAAGTCATTTAAAAAAGTCTTTTGTACTTGGATTCCTCTATCCATCTTCTAGTCTATGAATCATTTAAGGAAGTATATTAATATTTTTGTAAGTATTATAAACTTATGATGCAATTGATGTTGCCTAACCAGATTATTTTATATTAGTTAGGTCTTTTGTAGTTGTAATGCAAACAATGTTAGTGTTAACCTGGTTATTTTCCATCAATTAAAGGCTTTTGGTTAAGGAATTATGTAGACGATAGATATTTTACATCATTTGCATTATCAAAAAAATGTAAATTGTATTCAACTATATTACTTGAATTTACTATAGTAATGAAATAGTAGATATTATGTTATGCTGATGAATTATATAGTATTTTTTTATTATTATACTATATTTTGAGGATATTATATAACTAATAATATGTTGATACAAGAAAATACTGGAGTATTTTTTTCAAGGGCTATTGGAAATAAAATACTACAATATACTTGATTTTAAACATTTTGTCATTATAAATAGGGTGCATAAAATATAATTAATTAAATTATATTTAAAATTTAATATAAAACAAAATTTTATTTCTGAAGATTTTTAACAAACCAACCACCATAAAAGGTATTGGTAATCATTCCTTCATCTTAACCAACCAACATAATTATAATGATTATATCCATTCTCATTTCTCCCTATATTCATTCTCATTCTCATTCTCATTCTCATTCTCTTGTGTGAACCAAGCGTTCCCAAAAGTAATAAGAAATTTGTGACAAATCTTATCACAGTAGGACGACACAAATTCTTACCATTGGTAAATTCCTTTCTCATCAAATTCAGTACCCATGCACGATTATAAATGAACTTGGTCACTTTTTTAGCTTTCTACATAGTCTCATTGATAACAGGAAAATACATAAAATTCTCTATATTCTCTAACATTAGGTCAATACAATATGCAATGCGGAATGGTACTCGCAAGGTTGGGTCGGATAAAACCCTTGTCAAAAGCCCCTTGTCATTAATACAGGAAATCGATGGCTGATTGTAGATCGGACGGCTTGGAAGGAGTTACATTGATTGATGCATCTTCGGGTAACAGAACTGAATGACCTGCTGCTCCAAAATGACGTTATAGTATGGATTGGTTGGTGGCAAAACGTTAACTCGCCTCGCAAGTGACAATTTTCAATCTTCTTTTTGGCGATTGAATAGTTCTCATTTTCACGCGACTTTGTTCCGCTCTTTTCTGCAAAATTTGGATGTGTGTATATGTATGAGGTTCAAAACTTTGAATAACTTTTTTATTAAAATGATTTGATAAAATAAGCATATATTTGAGGTTTTTTGCTGTTAATAAAAATTTAAAAATTATTTTTTTCTTATCATTATTTATGTTAAATAGTATATTAATATTTAATAGATAATTTAGTTTATTTTATTAATAACTAATTAGTATTATTTATCATATTTTATTAATATAACAATTTATTAATTTTATATAATAATAAATTTCATATTTATCTCTTTTTTATTTATTATCTAATAATACTAATAAGTAAGATGATTCATCTCTTATATTTTATTATAATTAATAGTTTATGATATATTATGTAAAATTTTTAGTTATTATTTATATACTCATTCTATTTATAAATAATTATTTTATATATTTGTAAAAATATTAATCTATAAATAATTTATTAATATAAAAAACACTTAGTACTTGTATTAGGTCTAAAAAACTAATTAAAAACTAATCAACATTTGTATAAAACTAATAAATAGGTAAGATATGAAAAATTAATCAACACTAATATTAAACTCAACAAACTTCTTAACATTGAATATCAATGTTCTAAATAAACCCAATTTAATTCTAGTATAGTATTATATTAGTACCGGTCAATGCTAAGTACTATTTCGAACAATCTTTCGAATTTATAAAGTAGTTCTTAAATTTTTAAAAATTATAAAATAATCCCTCAATATATTATACTGTGTAACTTACAATTTTACAACCTTGTCTCAAAAAACCATAGTAATCGAATTTTAAAATAATAATAATCTATTTATTTTTATTATAAAGTATTTAAAATATTACAATTTTATTATATAATAATTAATAATTACATCAAAGCACCAAATAAGAAGAATAATAAATATTTATAACTCTTAAATCATTTATCAAATAAAAATATATGCGTTATATGTCAAACATGCCTAAGTATGAATTCATGTATATTTTATCTGAATAAATAATAATATACATTCTCCTATATATATATGGTTAAATTCATTAGACCCCTTACAGTACGACATATTATCAATGTCCCGTGTGACTTCTAAAAAATATCTACAATCTCCTACACTGTCAACTTCTATTAAAACCCTAATTTTGAACTCCCGAACAACACTATGTAGTGCCATTTATAATGCCACATTTAGTGTCATATTAAAAGAATAATGTCATTTTATAATTTGTAGTTATGGTTTTTAATGGAAGTTAACGGAAAGGGGGATGGGTTCTATAAAATTATAATTATAAGTGAATTATTGATTTTTTAAAAGTCAAGAAAAAATTGATTATATATTCAATTAAAAATGGGTGTATTGAATTTAACCCATAGATACACACACACTACAAAAGAATTTAGTTTGGGTCTTTTAGCCATAAAGCTGTATTTTTATTGATATGCTTTTAATACCTAATATTTGATATTATCCAGATAATGAAGATAATTATTTTTCAAAATATCCAATTTTGAAATATCTTATGATATTAAATAAGTTAAAAATTAAATATTAGGCAAAAAAACAACCTTGTTGTAATTGGAATTACAAATTATATTGAAATTTGATATTACTTTTTATATTCATTTGATATATCTAATAAATATATTTATTAAAAATTAATTTATTTTTATAGATACATTTTTTAAAAATCTTTTTACTCATAACATTAAATTTAACTAAAAAATCTTGAAAACTTATACTTAAATTTTAAAATTATACTTCTGTACAATTAAGTCTTCAAATCATTATAAAATGTTATAACTGGGTCTTAGATGTAAATTTTTATCAGCCATCCTATTAAATACTAAGAAAATAACATTTTGAAGTTTGAACTACAAATTTGATGCTTTAGTATTATTTAGTTTAATTATTAAAATGTGAAAAATGAAGAAAAGTGGAAATCATTGAAAGTACGCTCGGGCTACAGCAGTCAAGCGGCAAGAGGGGGGCCGTTTCCGGTAATTGCGCCCACAATCATGCGCTAGGTTCCGCAGTACACGTTAGAAGCCTCCTTTAATTATTGTCGTTGAACACCTACGATATGTTTCACCAGCTTCTCGAAATATCGCCATACATTATATCGTCTTTATGACGTTTAAAGAGAAGAAAAAAAAAGAATTAATGTGGGCACATTATATCGTCTAAAAATGTTATGGTTACGCGTATAGATCGAGAGTACTGAAACGTCTTCTTAATGAATGTGAGAGGCAGTCTAATTTTCTAAGGTTATAAGTTGGATTAAAGAAATGGAAGATGGGCATAAGAATACCCCGAGTAATTGCCTACATAAAATATTAATGAATTCTTAATACTGTCATAAACTAGTAAGCACGTACGATGTTAATTAACTTCATAAATATCATTATTAGTTTTTGTTCTATAACTAATCGGTTAGTTATAGTCTAATAACATAATAAATTAAAGTTATTCTTTTATCTTTTTTTTGAGGGGAAATTAAAGTTATTTTTTTATCTTATACATATTCAGATATATATATATAATAAAGTTCATGAGATAAATATACTTTCAAATGAAATTATAATGAGATTAAAATTATGATCTTTATATTTCATTTATCTATTATTCCTAAATTTTTCCTTATCTTTGTTTAATAAAGACTAGATATTAATAGAACGTGAAAAAACTAACCCAGGTTATATTTTTCTTTATAATGGGAGTTGTTAATTTCATAGGCTAAACTATGAATATAATTAAACAAATGTGTGAGTATTTGTTAGAGTAAAAGTTCAGTGTACTAATCTTATATGATAATTCTATTTGAAACATTACTTATATGTCTATAAAAATTCTCATTGTAATGATTGTATAAGTGATCTTTTGACTTGAGATCTCCAAGTTATTTTATATAGGGATTGTTATGTTTTGGTACTACTTATTACTTGTTCTAGTAAAAGATAACTCAGTCTGTAATCAATGGATATAACATAAATTATATGAAAGTAGTTGAGTGGTCAATATAGAATTCATCACCTTAATGTGATTAGCAAGAATATTCCATTATTCTTGAATATTATTGATTCAAGAAATCCTTGGCCAAGGCAGAATTACATTTTAAAAATAGTTTTCAAATGTCATTAATTAAATCAATCACTAATGATAGAGAATTAACATAATTGAACTTAAAATAGAGTAAACATTAATTTCATTATTTATGTCTAATCGAAAGATTATATGATGAAATGATTGGATTATACAAAAAAATCATGCACAGAAAGATTTGTAAAAATTACTTTGATATTCTTAAATATTTAAGTGGTTATAATATGTTGCTAGATGTCAATCATAATCTATGGATATAAATTGTTTAATTAGATAATTAAAGATAAACTAAAGGAGTTTAATTTATCTAATCCTAAATGTGATTTAGGGTTAAAATTTATATCCATTGCTAACATATTTGAGAACATAATAGGTCACATATGAAGAATGCGTTGAAAAGAGAAGTTTTTTTATTCAAGTTAGACTTGATTGTAAAGTTTAAGAAATTTTATGATTAAATATGAGATATTTAATAAATAAAGACCAATATGAGATATTGAATCTTATTTAGGCATAATTGATCTTTAATTAGAATTATTTGTAATTCTAATTCAAGTTTAATTGAAATTAGAATTTACATTCAACTGAATTACTAAAATATCTAAAACTTCTTATAAATAGGCTTAAGCCCTAAGGAAGTTACCAATTCTTGCCTAACTCTCTCTCAATAGTTGCAGAGTTATCTTAACACGTTTTATATATATTGTTAGAGGCAGGATACTTATGCAATTATGGTGGTTAAAATAACCTAGTTTTAGAAATGGTTCGAGGGAAACAAAAAGAAAATGATTAAGTTTTGAAATAGGGTACGAATTACAATTTATACCTTATTATGGTTTATGTGTTAATCATTTTATATAATTTTAAGTGATCTTGATTTTGAAAAATCAAATACAAAAATTTTGTAGTTATTTTGTTGCACATGGAATCAAATTCGAACCTAATTGATAGGTATAGTTTATACTATGTTTTGATAGTGTTTTGGTGTGTTTTTAGGTATTTATTAGATGATTATCGTATGTATAAGCTTATAATTGTGTTAATTTGAGTGTTTGTTTATATTCTAAGTGTTTATATGATTTAGAGCATGATTTTATTCTTAATTTAATATTTCTTAAGGTATTTGATGTGTTTGTTAGTGCTGGAAATCAGGTAATTAAAGAACAAGGATGTTGGACGTGTATGGGTAAGGTCACGATCGTGACTTCCATATCATGATCGTGTCAAAAAGAAATTTTCTAGATTCGCAATCGTTATTTCCATTTCACGATCGTGACAAACACTTCCAAGTGCAAGTTTTTTCATATGTTTTAAGATTTGGGGACATTTTTGGAATCGATTAAAGTGAGAAAACCGTAATTGCACCTGCATAACCCTAATACACCATTTAACAATGTTAAACACACTAAAAATGCATCAGTCAACACATAAAAGTGGATCAAGCAAGGGATATCAAGAAGAACGTCGAGGAATTCCAACTTTCTAGATCAAGACCTAAATAGAGGTTTTCTTCTTTTTCCTTTATATATTTCATCAATCTTGATGTGTAATATAAATTCTAAGATGTTTAACATGTTCATGAGTTTCTAAATTTCATATTGGGGTGTATTCTTAATTTATTTTGTGACTTTGATTACATATTATGGTGCTTGTGATAATTATGGACTCTTATACTTGATAACAAATTAAGAGAGTGAGTCTAAGTAATTAAATTAGAATGTGCAACAAGAGTTGGCAGTTGAATAATTCCTGAAATTATCATATTAACAATCATGCAAAGAAATATCTTGTGTGAGAAATTAATTATCCAATAGATAAATTCAGATCTAATTGAAAATGTTAGGAAAATTTTTATGAAACGAGAGGTTGCAATTCTAGAATTTTTGGATTTAATTAGGGTTAGTTGATTAGGTCCAGAGAGAGAGTAATCAATACATTCACAAATCTATGATCAATAAATAATTAGATCAATAATAGTTAAGGAAAGAAAATAATGAAATAATAAGCCCTAAGCATTCATCCTTGATCAAACTCTAATATTAATTTGGCCCCTCGCTTGTTATTTGCTTAATTTCTTTGTTTTATTAATTATTATAATATCTAATTCCTCTTGGGAAAGATAACCTTACATTACAAGATACAATTCGTATACTTGCGGTGTATTGAGGGTTTTATTAGATATAAATCTAGATCAATAAGTTTTTGGCACTATTTTCAGGAAACTTAGTTTATGACTTTTTGAATTCCTTTGATCTAAGGAATTTTGTGTCATTCTTTTGTCCTTGCTATTACATGAACCAAGAATTACTTAGAGTTCAAGTAAGATCGAAAAAATATTAGTCTTTGTTATCATAAGAAAAGAACCCTAATAGATTTCATGAAACTGAGGTTTTACGCTACACAAAAATACATCACTGGACCACTGATGCAAATAATGACATTTGAGATCAAGCCAATGCTGTTGAATATGTTGTATACCAATGTATAATTTTACGGGTTAACTAATGAAGATCCTAATGCTCATCTCATAAACTTTCTCAAAATATGTGATACATTTCAATATAAGGGAATGTTAAAAGATGTCGTTATGATGTGGCTCTTTCCCTTCACACTAAGAGATAGAGCCAAAGCATGGTATCACTCTTTAAACCCAACAAACTTCACGACATGGGAGCAACTAGTGAGTAAATTCTTAGACAAGTACTTCTCTTTGATAAAGATGGTAAGGTTATAAAGGCGATTACAAATTTCCAATAAAATGATAGGGAGTCACTATATGCAAGTTAGGAGCATTACAAGGACTTACAAAGGAGATGTCATCACCATAATCTAACAAAGGAATTTATTTTACAAGCATTCTATAATAGAGTTAATCCACCGATGATGGGCGTTATTGACACAGCTTCTAGAGGATCTCTTGTGCTAAAGACAGTTGAGGAAGTTGAGGACTTGCTAAAGGAGATGGCAAATAACAATTGTCTTTAGACATCAGATAGGAACAGATAATGATCAACTGTTCGAGATCAAAAGGGATTTATAATTGTTGATTTAATGACAACAATGCAGGCTAAGATCGATAGCTTAACAAGACAACTGAACAACTTGAAAGCCTTTTCATCTACTCCAATTAAAGCAATTCGGCATGGATGCAAATTATATGGGCAAGTTAATCATTTTACCATTAACTAATTTTTAATGCAAAACAACAATATGAAGCTACTCAACTACGTGGACACACAATTTGTTCGAGAAGGAGGGAATAACCCCTACTCTAACACATACGATCTTGGGTAGAGGAACCACCCAAATTTCTCTTGGTCTAATAACTCGGGAAATTAGTTTAGAAATTAAGGGCCGCTTAGATTTCAATAAGATAAATCCAATGCCATTTATTCCAAATTGGACAAGATCGCGAACAAGCTTATAAGTATGGATGAGGCCTATAAGAGGTTGGAAGGGAATTTTGACAAGTAGCTAAAAATCATGCCTCTTCCATTTATAATTTAGAGGTTTAAATGGGCTAAGTGGCAAATACATTATCGACAAGAAGTATGGGCAGTCTCTCGAGTAATAGTGAAGCAAATCTAAGGGAGCAACTCAAACCAATCACACATAGGAGTGGGAAGGAGCTTAAAAAATCAGTAGAGAAATAGTTGAAACTCACCCTGTGGAGGACCAAGAAAAAGGGAAAAAGGATAAAGAAAAGAGTGAATATCCTTTGTATGTTGCTCCTCTACCATATGCACATAAGATTCCATTCCCCTAATAATTATAAAAGAATAAATTGAACGTACAATTTGCAAAGTTCATGGAGAAGCTGAATTTGCAAATTAACTTATCTTTGTGGAGACATTGGAACATATTCCCAAGTACGCTAAGTTCCTTAAAGACATGTTATCAAAGAAGTAGACTTGGGAAGAGAATCAAACAGTAGCACTTACTGAAAGCTATAACTCTGTTATCACTAGTAATATGCCTTCTAAGTGGAAGGATCTAGGGAGCTTCACAATACCCTGTGTAGTTGGTGACATGGAGTTTGCAAAGTGTTTATGTGACTTAGGCGCAAGTATACATCTTATGACTTTGTCGATCTTTAGAAAATTAGGATGAGATGTTTAGTTGAAGCATGTATTATCTCATAAGTTTAAAACTAAATTAGATAATAAAAGGTTACAGGAAAAATCAAAACTTTGGATATAATCATATAAACCCATTGAACAAATTGTTTATTTCAATATATACTTACATAAGAATGGTTTTCATGATAAGTTAAAGGAGTAGGATAAAATTTGATAACTTTAAATCTCAAGACAATACCTCCAAATAAAACTAGTACACTTTCATGATGAATTCAAATAGTTTGTTTTATAAATGAATGTGAATTTGTCATGTCTATTAAAAGGTTAGTGGGAGTATAATTGTCCTATTAAGTGAGAGTATGTAGAGACATATTGCTCATAGATAACAATAATTCATATTTTAAGGTGTTGAAAAATAATTGTCCAAGAATAACTCTTGTTGGATATGAAAAGGTAACATTATAATTATGGGAATTAGATATATAGAGATAGATTATAAGTTTTTTTAAACTATTTTAAGTCCAAGTACACAGATCAAATGTATTAAAAGTGTTTAGTACTTGAGATATTTGATACCTACAAAGTATTAAAGATGTATATTATTATTTATATGAATTGATATTTGAGTTTAAGGTTACATGGATATTAACTTTAAAAGTAAATCCTCATTAAGGTCTATTTTCCTTAGAAAAATATCATTTTAAGACTGGAAAGGTTCTAATGTAGAAATGATTGCTAATTAAAACATAATACACTTTTCATTTAGTGACATCATTATTTGGATCAATAAGTTCTCTGATGAACTTGGTATAGTTCCTTCAATGTAACATCCCATCATCGATGGGAAGCGTAAAATGGTAATTTGGAATGGGTTACGAGTGTGTAAACGTATCTCGGCATGGTCATGCCTAATATGGCCTCCATAT
>JANIJH010000225.1:45501017-45514833 GCA_024520975.1 Erythroxylum areolatum
TAAAGCCCATTCTTTCTAACATGCCCTTATTTGACTCATATGGCTCTACACTCACAAGCCTACTACCAATTAATCCAATTAATTCTAATCCTTCACTTTAATTTCAAATGCTAATTCCCAACCATACTAACTAATTCCAAGACTCAACTATATATAAATGAATATATATGTAAAACAATTAAAGAAAAATAGAGAATAAATAAAGTAAACGAATAAATACATAAATCAATAAATAAATAATAAAAATAAAAGAAATAATAAAAAAAATTTCGTGGCCCAACAACTATGTTCTTGAATGCACGCTTATTAGCTTCACATTATAAGGCATAACTAGTGTTTTGACTAGTTATTTGAAGTTTTAGGTCTATCTTAAAAAAGAAAGGCAAGCGGTTAAGAGCATAAGACGAGGGAATTTATAAAAAGTAGAAATGTGACAAACATTCTTAGGTAGTATAACACATATTTATCCTATCAAACTAAAGATCCTAATTCCAACAAAGACCTCATTGTCCAGGAAAAGTATTCATGCACTAGATATGAGTTGAAAGACATATTACATGTGAATTATAGATTTTCAATAAGCCCCATCTTCGTGGCATATTAACAAATTGGCGAATGAAGATATATTAGGCAAATAGGTCACCTAACATAAAAGAGTAAGCCACCAAAAGAAATGGTTTAGAATCCTTATAGTAGATATGGTGTGGGCCTAACAATAGTGTAGACTTTTACTTATAAGCCTAAGCCAAAATATTGGAAAACAAAAAATTCAACCTAAAAACAAGTATACGTAGATTAATCTTGGAGTAAAATGACATATAAATAACATATTTATAGACCTAAACCTAATGAATGGCCAATAAATTAAGAATTTCTCAACAATACATAAGACGGAGACGAATGGCACCATCCTATTTGTCTACAAGTCACTATAAAAGTAATTATTCTTTAATAATGAGGTCATTCTTTTCATTCACACTTTCTCTCACTAAATATCAAATCTTCTCCCTCTAATTTTACTAACTTGATCATTCAAAGTTATCCATGGAAAAATACTCCAACATTTAGTTCAACATCTTTGTTGAAAGGAAGCCCACAAATTAGAATTAAACTATATTCCAACTTATTATGTCAAACCTAATCCCAAATAATTATACTCAAACTTAGACTCAAAAATTTCAAGCCCGCCAAAATTACACAATAATATATTCCATAGCAAAAAAGGGTTAAATTTTAAAATATTTCAAACACAATATATGATATTTGAGAACATAGCCATACATTTTAATCAAAGGATCTACATCAAATAAATAAACTAATTTAGTGAAACTTTATTTCTTTAGCATTTTAGAAATATGTTACAAAAGGTAAGCATGTCAAATTTCTAAGTGTTCAATGAATATTAAACTTGAGAAGTTATCCGTTTTGTTTTGTTTGGCATACAAAAATAGAATGCTTAAATATTGCAATTTCCCCAGCTTTTTATTAGGAGTTTAATCGTACATGGCCTCACCTTTTTTTTTCATCATTGTGACATATAAAAATATATATCTATATATATACCTGCCTTTTGGTTGCCTATTTCTTTGTTTATTGTATTGTACATTCTTCTTAGTTGAGGTGGACGCGTTTTATGTTGTTATTTGATGTACATTACTGTACTTGAAACCAATATAAGACAAACAGTAGAGGGCAAATAAGACACAAAAAGAACAACTTTAAAACTAAAAGTATCACTAAATCATGTAGTGGGTTATTGCTGATGAATGTCTATAATACAATAAAAAGCTGTCCAAGGTGTAAAGTTGGCCTAAAGTTATATACAAAGCTTTTGTTAACTGGGAATTGTAAAATTCCCACTATGATTATGCCCTAAACAGGAGACGTCAAGTTCAATGGACGTAATGATTCCATTATCTAGATATTAGCAAGTGAACGGATTGAAAAGAACTGGATGCAATTGAACGGCTTATTGGTTATTCAATTTGATTTTAAAGGGATAGGGTAGAAGTGGCTGTACGACAAATAGTTCTATAAACTTAAATCCTAACTTGATTATTGCAACACAGCTTCTTTACCTTAATTTTTCTCTTATCAAAAGACTAAGCTAAAAGCCCAGTTTCATTGCTAACTGGCTCAGCAACAGATAGTGTCGAGTCATGTCCGCCATAGGGATCAACTTTCAGCCAATACAAGCCTAAAACTTTGGCTCGCCCATAGATTAATTGACAGCATAATGAAGATACAATCATTTCACCAGGAAGTAGTTGCATTCTTTTTAATTTTGTAATTCGAATACGATCGTGATGTGAAGGTTGTTTTAAGGCCTAGAAGCTATGTCTCTATTTTAGATGCACGTTATAGCAGGCGGCGTAGCTAGATAGGGACCTTTATTGGTTATGTAAATAACTGAATTCACTTTTTTTACACGTATCATGTTGGAATTGTATTATGGAGCTAGCATGGTGCATGGAAATAATGGATTCATGTCATTCTTTAGATTTGGAGGATCTTTGCATGGGTTGCTTACTCAATCAAAGACTAGATTAATTAAACAATTATATATATGGCTAATATTGTGCCCGGTGTTGTGCTATGATGGAGAATTGAGTGTGATACTTGTGTTGGATTTTACTCTATTATATAAGAAATGGGCATAGCAGGTCTTAACAAATCATTACGTTTATCATATCAACATGATCACATGCCGGCCCCTTGAAAATGAAACAAAAGTTTTAATTAACTTGCATGAATCTTTTGTTCACCATTTTTTATATAGAGTTGAAACTAAAGCACCCTCTAATTATTTATATTCTAATTATTATAGAACATATAACCGTAATCAAAGTTCTAAATGCCAAACTAAAACCGCAATAAGTTTCGCACTTCACGTCACAATTATCTGAGATTGTGTACATAATATTACTTACGATAGTTGGAATAACCCTAAATCAAAATATAATCTCAATTTTGTAATTTAAAATTTTGACATTAATAATAAAGCTGGAGTTGGAAATGTTTCTCATACAATAATTGAGCAGCCTACCGTTTCTAACATAACGTGCGTGCTGGCCACTTGATAACTTCGGTTTTAATTGAAATCTGAAGTGACTAGTTATTTTACTACTATTATGGCATGCCAGATCTGTAAGAGTGTGATGATAGAGTAGTTTAAATGTGGATGCCACGTATTTACAATGTAGCTACAAAATATTGATGTCAACTTCTACAGGAAAAGTTGAAAAACATGTTCTAAGAAGTGTCCAGGAAGATCCCAGTCCAAATGAGCCAGATTTTGTTCCTTAATTGCGTCGCTTTCACAACGTCTTTGCGCACGTACTTTTAGCACACTAGACATATATTATCTCATCTGATAAATAAAACAAACTGCTTTTAGCTTATGACATGACGGTATGAAAGTTCCATTGGCCTGAGTTATCGAAGTGCTAAGGTAAATAGATAGTATGGCGCCGTTCACTAAGGAGAAGAGGTGAAGGATGAGACCAATGCAATTTTCGGGTACCCACTACAGAAAGTCTAAAAGCCAAAAGCTTCAGTTGCTTCCGACTATCTTTCCTCCGTGCAGATTACGACAAGCTGCCCCATTGAACAATCGGTGTGAAAAACAATAATCCACACCCCTGATGTTAAATATATCATCATATATATAGTTAGTTAGTTGTGCGAATAGGCTTAACTGGTTTCTATACAGTTAATGGCCTTAGATGAGGTCGTACAGACTGATTTCCAACTTGTAAAATGTGTCTTTAGATACCTAGTCGCTCAAAGCTAGGTTAACTCTATCATGGACTTTTAGAGGCACGTTATCACAAGATTAAGGGAACCAACACGATCATCGGTGAGAGACATCACAGAGTATTATGTCAAGTTGCAAGACGAGTTCTGTATTTGGAGTAAGCTAGTGCTCAGCTCTCAATATAGTTTAGGAAATGAATTCCAGTAATCTCTTTTCAAATTTTGTGATAATATCGATCGATTATCTGAAATTTATGACACTCCAACAAGTTACAAAATTACAAAATAAATTACTAGTACAATACAACATATACTTCTCCTCTCCAAGAAGGAGTTTGTGACAATCTAACTTTTAATTTACTTCTTATTACATATTTCCGATTAAGTCTCCTTTCTTATATAATTTTTGCAGAAGTTATTTTATTAAAAGTAATATTGGCCTTGTTCTTTTCTCTCTTAGTTTCAAACCCACCCTACATTTAACCTTACGACCACGTGGAAATTAAACCAAGGAGACGCAGCGTTTGGGCGCCCCAGGCATTTCTTTATACACAGTCTACTCCCCGGATTCTTTCCCGCACGTTCTAAGTTTCTTAGAGGTTACAAAGCCAATATAAGTAAATTTTTTATTAAATAGTAAAATAAAAATTAATAAAAATTATAATCTTATTCAATAATTTAGAATAATTAAAAACAAATATTTATAAGATAATTGCTAGCAATTATAATAGAGTCTTAATAATAATTGAAAATTCAGAAAATATCTTTAAACATAACGAAAGACTATTAAAAAGATTTTAAAAAAACTTGTAAAACAGTATTAAAAATATGATCAATTGAGTAATATACTGTAAATTTTAAAACTTATCCCAAATAAAAACTTATTGTCATTTGAAATTGATATACATACGACTTACAAATCTTTTGATTAAACTTATTATGTTCAACTCATTACAAACGTTTATAATAAGACGAATTAAAATCTGAAAAGAGCACCTAATTAAAAGCAATACTTCAAATTTAATCACATTATAATGAACTCACTTAAGTATGTATATATATTTTAAAACTAAAAGTAAACCATATTTGACAACTTGAGAGAAACAGAACAACATATATACTTACAAACAAAACACAATCCAAGCAATAACAACAAGAGAATAATAAATGACAGTATAGCAAAATGTAGAATTTAAATCTCAAAGTTTTCATCATAATACAATTAGAACCCTAACATCCCAGAGTATTTAATTAAGTTCAATTAAAAATAAGCCACCAGTAAATGAAAAATTTAATGTGATACATTTTTTATATTTGTTAAAATTCCACGGGGAAATCCCATTACTGTATATAGGCTACATCTTATCGCATGAACCCTATCAACATATCAAAAATGTAAATTATGCATATTTATTAACAGGAACGTATTAATTTAGTTTTTGAAAACTTGTTGGTAGGATTCTGTATGCCATTATACCATATGGCCTATATATACATGACAATAGAATCAACTAAATTTTTTTAAAAAGATATATAAAAATGTTAAATCATTGATGTGATGATGTAGCATATATAATTATGAAAATTTAAATTTAAACACATTAGATTTTCTTATTTTTAAAAAGTCTATTTCGAATATTTTAAAAATATTATAGTTAAATTTGAATATTCTAAAATATTAAGGCTTAAGTTATATAGTGATGAAAATTTTGATATTTAAATTACAATTGTTGCATGCAGTCATAACAAATGGACCAAGTTATAATTTGCTCAAAAAGAAAAGAAAAAGACAGCAAAGCAATACTAAAAAGCAGCAGGGTTGAATGTAAATTAGAGATCGATTCCATTCCAACCGTTGTCTCTAGGAGTAGCATAGCGGAGGAGCAAACATAAAGCTTTTGATCAAAGCTTTTTATGTTGTATTGAAGTATCTTGACATCTTTTCTGCCGGATATGCTAACTCTACAAATTTGAGAGGTGATTCTTTTTATTGAGCAAGGAATAATACGAATAGGATAAAATCAGAGTCGATTTGCGGTCTATATCTATCCTGAGATTAAAGACTATTCCTAGTTATATACCCTAGCAATAGCCCTACCTTCATAGCTTTGTAACCTCGCAAGACTGGAAAGGGGTTTAGGTATGTCAAGGCAAATCTTGAGGAATATCGCATCAACAAATGATTTTTTCCAAGTGCTTAAAAATTTGTAGTTGCATGTGCAACAAATCAGATTCTGAATTTGAATTTCTACTTAAATTAATGTTTCAGTTTACCAAACTTGTAAACTAGGAATCCGGAACTCCGTTCTAGAAAATGAAGGTAATGCACTAAAAAGCAAATGATTGAATGACAACATTTTGAACTGGTTGTCCTAATATAATTACAACGTTGATAGCTAAATTTGATGACATCACTTTCAACTATTTCAAGTGCAAGCAAGTCAAGGCACCTAATTAACTAGCTAGACGGTAATATATATACATGAGCTGTATTGCCCTAATCACCAATCATTACTGCTGGCAAGGAATGTCAACAACAATTACGGTTATTGGAGACCTGATAATTTCGATTATCAATTATGAAAAATTGGAGTGCAGAGTTCTAATTTCCTTGGAAATTAATAATTTTGAATGTTCTTAATTACATGCTACCATTGCGTCGAAGCTGCATGTACAGGATGACATTAATGTGTTCTACAGATCATGTCCTCCACCTGGGATTTTACCTAATAGTTTCAGTTAAATGTCGAGTGCACACAGCCACCAAAAGAAAAAGGATCGCTATCAAATATATACAAGCTGCTCCTTTAGATATGGTTAAATAATTGAGTGCATTCTTATGTACAGAACGCAAAGGAGGTTATTCTTGATCTTGAGGCGGGACTGCATTCGGGTACATAATCTTATGCAATTTCGATTTATTATTATTTTTTCTTCTGCGAATTCTGCTGAGGAATCGGAGTCTAAATGTTTTTCAGACTTCTTTCTCGCTTTAGCAAATTAAAAGTGATATATTGTGGGGTATAGGGGATGCCTATTTTGCTTAACGCTACATTTTTTCAATGATGAAATTCCAAGAGATTAGGTCAAACTCCTTTATACCCACACAGATTTTGATTCCTCTTAATTAACAGATCATTTCCTGTCTTTTTCTATCTTTTTCTCTTTGCACGCTTTCATAACAGAAGAACCTCTTTGCAGGTCTAAAAAGCTGTGCTCTCTGTGGGAGAGAGAGAGAGAGAATAGAGATATTGAAAGGGTACACTTGTCAATTCCCCGCTAAGCCAATAGGCAACTAGGTATATTTTCACTCAATAAAGCCAAGGGTCACTCATCTGATGTTCGCCATCAATCTTTAGCAAGAAAAGAATCTGACAATTATATATGTCCTCACTCTTCAACTTCATATTTAAAGACTCTTTACCTCAAGCTTCTCATGGCAAGCCGAAGAACACCTGCTTCTTTCACTAACATGGCAGCCTTTCAATCTCTACCAACAAGAACTAGCATTTCTTTCTCTAACTATCTCCATGCCCTTTCTCAAACTCCTCACAGGCTTAGGAAGAGATTTTTGGCTACCTGGACCCCAGACCAGGAGCTTAACCAAGTGAGGCTCAGGTCTGGTGCAGACATGAAGAGGAAGCTCGAGTGGTATGACTTGATAGCTCTTGGTGTTGGAGGGATGCTGGGTGTTGGAGTCTTTGTCACTACTGGTCCTGTAGTACATGACAGCTCTGGCCCTTCAGTCTTCATTTCCTACATTATTGCAGGAATCACAGCCCTTCTCTCTTCTCTATGTTACACAGAATTTTCAGTCCAGATTCCTGTTGCTGGAGGAGCGTTTAGTTACCTAAGAGTGACTTTTGGTACTGACAACTCGTACTCGAGCTCTCTCTCTTTATCTCTATATGGACATAGCTGCAGTCTTTAAATCTTTACTATATGTTGTGATGTTTTTCCAGTTTGTCACTGACTAATTTCCTTGTACGCTTGCATTTTTGTGGGGCGTAGGGGAGTTTATAGGCTATTTTGCTGGGGCGAACATACTAATGGAATATGTGCTATCTAATGCTGCGGTAGCAAGAAGTTTTACAGACTATCTATGCCAAACTGTGGGTACAAGTGACTCAAACGCATGGAGAGTTGAAGTGGATGGCTTCATAGATGGTTATGATAAATTGGATTTCCCAGCTGTTGCTCTCATTCTTCTTCTCACTGCCTGTCTTTGCCACAGGTTTTTTCTTTTCCTGTAATGCATTATTTTATTCTCTTGTTGAACTGGATTGCTGCCTCAAGTAAACTTGGTACAGGCAAAACACTCGTCACTGTCCTCTCTTTAGCAAGGTTTAGTGGTTATTTTACTCATTTAGCTCATTTGTAACTTTTTGGTCTGCATACATATGAATGTTGGATGAAATTATGGTCATTTGATATAGGTTCACAGTGGAAGGTTCAATATATAAAATTTTGTCTCGTATGTATGCTATTATTTTTTCATAGATCTACTGCTTCTATAGCGAATGATAATTACTAACAATTAATGGTTATATATTGCTCTACTTGTTGGAGCGTCAGGAAATTAGGGACAGTAGAATATGAAAATGATGGATGATCCTACTTTTGTGATTGCAGCACCAAAGAGAGTTCTATCGCGAACCTTATAATGACGGTCTTTCATGTGATTTTCTTTGGATTTATTATAATTGCTGGCTTTTGCAATGGGAGTGGCAAGAACTTGATTCAACCAGGAGGCCTTGCACCTTATGGCGTGAAGGGTGTTGTTAATGGAGCAGCCATAGTCTACTTCAGCTATATTGGGTTCGACTCTGTTTCAACCATGGCTGAAGAGATTCAGAACCCTCCTAAAGGCCTTCCAGTGGGAATTGTAGGTTCTGTTCTTATAGTGTCTGTGTTATATTGCCTGATGTCCTTAGCCTTGTGTGCTATGGTGCCTTACAATATGGTAAGAGGTCAAATTCTAAACAAAAAAGGCATACCATTAAGTTAACTTATCATGAGCAGCATTAAGTATGAAACTTAATGGGTATTCATATCATTTATAGATGCCCAAAAACGCAGCTTTCTCCATCGCTTTTCGAACCATTGGTTGGGACTGGGCTAGCAATTTTGTTGGAGCTGGAGCAAGTTTGGGAATTGTTGCTTCTCTTCTTGTGGCTATGTTAGGTCAATCAAGATATCTTTGTGTTATTGGAAGAGCCAGGCTTGTTCCATTTTGGTTGGCCAAGGTCAATCCTTCAACGGGAACTCCCTTGAATGCTACTCTATTCTTAGGTAAGTTGTGTTATCTGATTAGTTCCGACTATTGAGAGTGGTCCAGTTAACTACATATCACGATATAAATTAAAACCGTACCGGGGTTTTAGTATTGCTTCTGGAGACACACGGCTTCACAAAATTTGAGACAAGGAAATGAACATTTTTTGTTATTTTTTACCCCTTGTTGTAGGGCTTTGCACAGCATCAGTCGCACTTTTCACCGACCTCAGCATAGTATTTGAAATGATCTCAATCAGTACCCTCTTAGTCTTCTACTTAGTGGCCAATGCTCTCATTTATCGTCGATGCGTTATCATCAGCCACAACCCTCCATCGCATACCCTTTTGTTCCTCTTCCTTCTCTCATCCAGTGCTATTGGGTTCTCTATTTCATGGAAACTTGGAGACCACTACAAGTGGGGTTTGCCTCTATTTGCGGGTTCTATGCTTGTCATCACAGCTCTCTATCGTTATTTGGTCCCTTTCACATACCAAGACAACGAAGAATGGTCAGTGCCAATCATGCCATGGCCGGCTGCTATATCAATATTTCTAAACGTGTTTCTGATGACCACACTAAAGCTGCTCTCATTCCAAAGATTTGCAATATGGGCTTGCTTAATAACTATCTTTTATGTTCTTTATGGGGTTCACTCAACTTATGAAGCTGAAGAGATGGAAATGGTTGTTAATGAGGTGGCACAATCATCAATCCCACGAAGTAGTGATAAACTAGATATTCAAATACTATAGACAAAATGTATCTTTGTTTTGCGGTCTTTTCACCTTGTCTCTTTTAAATCCTCATTTTAGTTTTGGAGTTTTGGAATGTAGATTTCATGGAAGTGCCGTTATGCAAGAAGCTATCGTCATCGTAAAGACCGAAAAAATGAATAGAGAGAGATTGAACGAAGAAAAAAAACCATATATATTTACCCAAAAAAAAGAAAAAACCATATAGACTTCAGGCTGACTGTTTGCACGAGAGAGAGAGAGAGAGCCTACCCATATGGGAGGAAACTACAATATATATTTGTTCGCACTCTCCTCATATCGTTCCATATATTATGATACCATCCTATTCCATAAGGTAGCATGTATGTCTTATCCAGAATATGGAACTGGAGAGGATGACTGAAAATCATTTTGGGCCATAAGCAGTAATCATGAAGGCGATGTTGACCAATAGGAAAGGCATTTAGACAACATATTTCAATTTTTGTCATCACTATAATTCATCCAAAATGGATAAGTTGACTTGTAATAATTGGAAGTGAAGAAGAACCAACTGTAGAAGATGTAGTGATTCTAATAATAATTTGTTATAACTGATTGGGTTAAAATCATGAAGATACTCATCCAACCTGTATTTTTTGAATCAATCCACCCTGTGGAAAAATAAAAACATTTTGAACTTTTTGTGTTATTTTGAACTTCCAAAGTTAGGCTTAGGTTATTTGCTTTATGAATTTGACATGCACAAATTAAGGTTTTATCATTGTAAAGTGTTAGTTCATGTCTCTTAATAAGAATAAGGAGTTACAAGTTATAGGGATGTCATTAATTGAGCAGTTAAATTTTCTATTACATCAAAACCAAATGTTTTATTTTATCCTAGGTTCTAAATTGTAAAATGAATGAATTTGAAGAATATCAAACTATTGAGCTTTTTGTGAGAGTTTTGTTCGTAATTTTTGTGTCCACGTTGGAACTTGCCAAACTAGTTCAGTTTGTGGCATTCAACACCTAAGATCTTCGTTTTCTTTTAAATTATCAAACTTGTTAAGTTTGCGGTATTTTAGAGTATTCAAAGATTTTTTTTAATTACTTTATCGTTAGTCCTTGATAGAGTATTTAGAATAGTTTGTTTCTAACTTTTAAACTTGAATTGTACAATTTTCCCTAAATTTTGTAACCTGTGAATTTGCATTCCTTATGTAACAGTTTCTTATACGTGTTGGGGAATATGGTTGTCAAACTAAAGATCTTTATCATGTGGTTCAAGCCAATGACAAGATCTAAAGCAAAAATGAGGAAAAAAATCATTAACTTAAGAACTTTAAGACGTTAGGATAGAACATGCTCACCTAGATTGTACAAGGGGTATATGTATGCAAGAATAACTTAAAATTATTAACATGATTCAAACATGTTAAAATCATGAAGATAATCATCCAACTCACATTTTTTAAATCATTCCAGCCTGTTGAAGAATAAAAACGTTTCGAACATTTTGTGTTATTTCGAACTTAGAAGGCTGGGCTTAGGTGATTTGCTTTGTGAATTTGACATGCACAAATTAAGGTTTTTATCATTATAAAGAGTTAGCTCATGTCTCTTAATAATAATCAGGAGTTACAAGTTTTAGGGATGACATTAATTGAGTAGTTAAACTTTCTGTTACATCAAAACTGAATGTTTTATTTTATCCTTGGTTCTAAATTGTAAGAAGAATGAATTTGAAGAATATCAAACTATTGAGCTTTTTGTGAGAGTTTTGTTCTTAATTTTTGTGTCCATATTGGAACTTGCCAAACTAGTTCAATTTGTGGCATTCAACACCTAAGATCTTCTTTTTCTTTTAAATTATCAAACTTGTTAAGTTTACTGCATTTTATAGTATTCAAAGTTTTGTTCTAATTACTTTATCATTAGTCCTTGATAGAGTAATTAGAATACTTGTTTCTAACTTTTAAACATGAATTGTCCAGTTTTCCCTCAATTTTGTAGCTTGTGAATTTACATTCCTTATGTAACTTTTTCTTATAGGTGTGGGAGAACATAGTTTTCAAACTAAAGATCTTTATCGTGTGGTTCGAGCCAATGACAAGATCTAAAGCTAAAATGATTAAAAAATCATTAACTTAAGAACTTTAAGACATTAGGACAGAACATGTTCACCTAAATTTTATCAGGGGTATATGTATTCTATAATAGCTTAAAATTATTAACATGATTCAACAAGTTAAAATCATGAACATAATCATCCAACCCACGTTTTTGAATCAATCCAGCCTGTTGAAGAATAAAAATGTTTTGAACTTTTGTGTTATTTTGAACTTAAAAGGTTGGGCTTAGGTTACAAGTTATAGGTCTGTCATTAATTATGCTCTTACAATTTGTATTACATCAAAGCTTAATGTTTTATTTTATCATTTGTTCTAAATTGTAAAAACCAAGAATTTGAAGAATATCAAATGGTTGGGCTTCTTGTGAGACTTTTGTACATAATTATTTTGTCAACATTGGAACTTATCAAACTAGTTTAGTTCGTGGCATTCAACTCCTAAGGTCTTCATTTTCTTTTAAATTATCAAAGTTGTAAGTTTGTGGCCTTTTAGGGGATATAAAGCATTGCTCTAATTACTTTGTCATCCTTCCTTGACAGAGTGATTGGAATAGTTTGTTTCTAACTTTCAAACATCAATGGTCTAGTTTTCCTTCATATTTGTAACCTGTGAATTTGCATTCCAAATGTATCTTTGTTCTATTGCAGTTAGGGAATATGGTTGCTAAACTAAAGATCTCTATCATATGGTTTGAACCAATGACAAGATCTAACAATAAATGGATGAAAGAATCATTAACTTTCTTACCTCAAGATATTTGGATGGAACATGCTCACCTAAATTGTATCAGGCGTATATCAATACAAGAATTGCTTAAAATTATTAACATGATTCGAACATGTTAAAATCATGAAGATAATGATCCAACACACGTTTTTCAATCAATCAAGCCTTTTGAAGAATAAAAATGTTTTGAACATTTAGTGTTATTTTTAACTTAGTAGGTTGGGCTTAGGTTATTTGCTTTGTGAATTTGACATGTACAAATTAGGGTTTTTATCTTTGTTAATTGTTAGATAGAATGCCTTAAGAATAAGGAGTTACAAGTTATAGGGTTGTCATTAATTAAGCAGTTACAATTTGTATTAAATAAAAATTGAATGTTTTATTTTATCCTTTGTTCTAAATTGTAAAAAGCATGAATTTGAAGAATATCAAGCTATTAAGCTTTTTGTGAGAGTTTTGTTCATAATTATTATTCCAACTTTGGAACTTACCAAACTAGTTCCGTTCATGGCATTCAACACCTAAGATCTTCATTTTCTTTTAAATTATCAAACTTGTTAAGTTTGTGGCATTTTTGACAATTCAAAGTATTATTCTAATTAAATTATCATAACTCCATGACAAAGTAATTGGAATAGTTTGTTTCTAACTTTCAAACTTGAATGGTCCTGTTTTCCATCAATTTTGTAACCTATGAATTCAGATTCAAACATGTTAAAATCATGAAGATAATAATCCAATGCATATTTTTTGAGTCAATCCAACCTGTTGAAGAATAAAAACATTATGAACATTTTGTGTTCTTCTTAACTTAGTAGGTTGGGCTTAGGTTATTTGCTTTACGAATTTGACATGCGCAAATTAGGATTTTTATCATTGTAAAGTGTTAGCTATTGTGTATTAATAAGAATAAGGAGTTAGAAGTTATAGGGTTGTCATTAATTAAATAGTTACAATTTGCATTACATTAGAACTGAATGCTTTATTTTATGATTTGTTCTAAATTATAAAAGGCAAGAACTTGAGGAATATCAAATCGTTAAGCCTTTTGTGGGAGTTTTGTGCATAATTGTTGTGTCAACTGTAACATCCCATCACCGATGGGAAGGGTATTTTAGTAAATTGGGACGGGTTAGGAATAAATTATTGGCATGCACAGGCATCTATGGTTTCTATAGTGATATGACTGATGAATTGTTGCACATGCA
>JANIJH010000225.1:45601734-45613040 GCA_024520975.1 Erythroxylum areolatum
CAATGCCTATTTCATCTACTAAATCGTCAGCCTATCAACCTACCATTCCTTATCTTTCATTATATGGTAAAGTCTAAAAAAGACTCAACTGCTCTACCATACGGAATGATACTAACAAGGATATTCAAAGACTCTGGAGTACGTCTGGATAGGGGAAACAGGATGATGATGAATATCAAAAGTTTCATCAACTCTGCAACAATTGGCAAAATGGGCTCGAAGAATCTGGAGAAAGTAGAAGTTGATTCCAAGAAGAAAGCCAGGATTGAGGGGGAGCGTGCTAGAAAAGAATCTCCCTCAATAAAATCAAAATCTCGATCTATTGAGAGATTACCTGCAGAAGGAGAAAAGGAATCATCAAGATAATCAATGGGAAGGACGATATCTCTTAAAGAAGGAAGCCAGGTGTAGCAAAAAAAATAGTAACCCTGAAAATAAAAGGGGACATGTTACTTTCAGAGAAACCAAAGCAAGCAAAAAGGTCGCCTAGAGTTCGAACCTTACGTCAACAAAAAGAAAAAAAATAATTGATTCATGGTGAAGACTTTGAAAAGACAACATCTCAGGCAACTAGGTCCTTAGTTTCAATTTTGAGAGAAGAATCATCAAAATTGGCTAAAGTGACTGAAATCAGGAAGAAATTGGAGTTTGAGAAAGTAAAACCTCAACCTCAGCAGACTTCCAGACTGATTAAGGAGAATAAAAAGGAGAAAATCAGTATTGAGAAGAGCACTCCTACTGTTGTTCAGAAGAAGAAGAAGACAGTGGAATGCAGTCTAGCACAGGTCAATATTTCTCGACTGTTAAAAAAAAGACTTGAGAGTCAAGATTATTGAAGAAATTTAACCTGTCAGGAGTAGCAATTCAATAATAATCAGAGAAATTCCAAAAAGGTTAGTTAAGGTACAATTTCAACCTATACTGGTAAATAGTAGTACCATGCATCTGTTGAGTGAGGACGAGAAAAGCATACATAATGTTTTGAAGGATGAAGGAACTAGACCATATCCCACACAGATGACAAAACAGAAGTACACTATTTTTCCAATCATAAGGAAAACTGTGATCAAGGTTGTGTCTGATATTCAACGTCTACCTTTCATTATTTGCAATGAGGATAAAGGGAAGAAGAAAATGTATCCTGAAAGGATAACTGATCTGAAAGATGAACAGATTGAAGCTGAAGTGAGAAACATTGATGAAGCATGTCATGCAGACCAGTAGATTGGAACGTATGTTTCCCATTTCATTTCAACAGCATCAAAAAGCAAGTGTGGTCAACAAACCACTGAAGATTCTTTTCAAGTAGTTGGAAGATTTTCAAAAGGGCCGTACAGATCCATTAAGGTTGGAGACCGAAGCTACTCGATAGAGTTCTTTGTGTATCTCATTATGCACATTAGACTGTTATCAACTGTGTCTTCATTTAGTGATGTTCCACACCTATTGGGAAGACAAGTTCTACATCTAATTGGCCCTGATGATCTTGATCTTTCAAAACCTAACCTATCTGTTCAACCTTCTACCATTACAATAATTGAACCAGATGTTACATCTGCAGATGCATATACTACGATTGTTGGTGTTGGAGTCGTACAACAGAAGCTAGATGAAGATATTGAAGAAAATTTTAATTATTTGTGTGCTTCTATGGGTGACTTGCATAAAGAAGTAGCAAATATTCACTAAGATATCAAGTCACTTCGCATTGAGATGAGAAAAATGTTTTCTGAAGTTATGAAGCATCTACGATCATGATTCTTTTTGATAAATAACAAATAGGGGGAGAAAGAAGACGAAAAAGAAATGACAAAGATAGAGGGAGAAGAAGAAAAGAAAAGGAGAACACAACAGAAAATGGGAGATAAATTTTTTATGATTATTTGTTATCAACAAAAAGGGGGAGATTGTTAAGTCAAAATGACTTTACGATTAATTTTGATGAAAACCAAATAATGACGAAGCAGAAGAAAAATGAGATGGAAGTAAAAGCAAAGTAAGATGGAAGCAAAAATGGGACGGAAGCGAAACAAAATGAGACGAAAGAAAAAATGAGACGGAAGTGAAACAAAATGAGATGGAAGCAAAAATGAGACAGAAGTGAAGTAAAATGAGACGGAAGCAAAATAAGACGGAAACAAAATGAGAAGGAAGCGAAGCAAAATAAGACGGAAGCAAAAATGAGACGGAAGCGAAGCAAAATGAGACGGAAGCAAAAGGAAAATGAGACGGAAGAAAAATGAGACGAAAGCGAAGCAATATAAGATGGAAGTAAAGTGAGACGGAAGCTGAAGCAAAATAAGACGGAAGTAAACTGAGACGGAAGCTGAAGCAAAATAAGACGGAAGCGAAGCGAAAATGAGACAAAGGAGTCATAGATGCAGAATCAAATCAGTTTGAGGTAGTTACAGAACTCAACTGATTAACCGTTTCTTTAAAGATTAAGAATCAAGAAGAAAGAAGCAGTTATTAAGAAGCAATTGAAGACGAAGACTATAAATACGAGTCAAAGTCGAAGAGTGAAAGAATTAGTGATTTTTCTTCTTAGTGATATTCAAAAGCTAAACACTGTATTTGTGCGAAAACATGAGAGCTATATTTTTTGTAACAATGCTCGCAATATCTTTCTGTAAGAAAGAGGAATAGTTGAGAGCCTGAAGAGGCTAAGTGGGAAAAAGAATACTTGTTGTACGAGACCTGAAGAGGCTCAGTGAAAAGAATACTTGTACTGTTGTGAAGTATAGTGAAATCTCAGAAGGGATTCTGAGGACTGGACATAGCCCACAGTTTAGGGTTAACCAGTATAAAATTGTTGTGTCGATTCTCTCTCAACTCTTAACTCCTGTTTCTATTGTTGACATAAATACTTTTTAATATTATTTGTCAATCATTTTGAGAAAGCATATTTTTTAAAAAAAAGGGGATTATATTAAAGAAATCCGCATACACAATTCAACCCCCCTTCTTGTGCATTTTGTATATCATATACTAATGTCTGATTCACTTCATTAGGGTGAACCATGTCTTCAATTACTTTATCATTTACATAACCTCATTCAATTCGATTTCTTTGGATTTCCTCATTTCTTTGATTGGATATGGAGTCAAAGGATGTATTTCTTTATTTCAGGCAAGTTGTACTTAGCTAATAGGGAGCTTTCCTTGTTCTTCTACCCTTCTACTTTCCTTTTGTCCTTGATTGGATTTGGCTTTCGCTATGCTAGAATAGGGCAGGAAATTTTATATTGATGCTCCTCGATTGACTTCAAGTCAGGTTCACTCTGTAGGAAAATTTTGTCAACCCTTTTTCTTTTGCTTTTCTCCATCATCTTCAATTTGGTCGAGCTTCTCCTCATTGGCCCAGAGATACCTATGATTCATTCCTTTAGGTTTGTCTCCGTATTACTTGGAAGAGTTCCTGCATTTAAGGTAGATAGCGCTTTTGCCAGTAGGCCTATTTGGACTTCCAGGTTGTGTATTATGGAGGTGTGATTTTTTGTTACTTGCCTTTAAGCCTCTTATGAGCATCTTCCATGCCTCTAATCTTGTCTAAGATCTTATCTAATTTGGATTCCATCGTGTTTAGTTTCTCTTATTGGAAACTAGGTGGTCCTTGAGGTCTGAAACCCAATTAGTATGAAGAAACCCACAAAGGAACGTTGATCGTGGCCTAAATGGAATAGAACTTAGGTTAAAAGGAAGGAGTAATAAGAAAGGGAATTAGGAATTACATTGTTTATTGTTTAAAGACTTTGACATTTTTGTTATTAAATAGGTTTTACTACTTATGTTTAAGTTGACACGTGTATCAACCTTGTAAACTTGGGGCTGTCAATTAACACCAATTGATTTAATTTTTAAAAAGTAAAATTGTATGTACATATATATATATATATTCATTTTAATATATAAAATAAGAACAATTTAATTGTTACTTATATATAAATATAACAACGGTTCAATTTATTTCATATATAGAATTTTAAAGCAACAATTTTTATTTTTTTAATATGAGACAACAATTTGTTAATATCATTACATCTTAATGTTATTACAGGAAATAATTTTAAACTTGTTGCATTATAATAATTTTAATTAACACGTGATAAAATCATTACAAACATGTTGTTGTATAAAGATCTTTGTGTTGTAGTGTTTGTTTTCTTCCATAAGTTTCAAAATTTTCATATTATTTATTCTATGAAGGTATGCTTGGTAATTCTATAATAGTTAATCTTCTTATTTAGGTACATAAATCTAAATAAAAAAAGATGTGGAAACCTATAAATCGTTTTATTTTCTTTATTACATATTTCTACTTTTACTCTACCATATGCATTTTGTAATATCCTGCCTCCTAAAATTGTTAAAAGATTAAACTATTAGATTGAGTCACATGAGTTATTTCATTTAAGAATTTATGAGAAGTATTTCATTCACATGTATAATATTCGTATACACATATGAATCGTGATTTAGAAACATTGCAAGATAGAATGTGCACTCAATTGACATATTATGGGGTATAGAACAAAAATGAATGTGATATGAATGTGCATTCCCAATGTTTTGCATTTTGATTTACCAATAACATGAATTGTTGGATTATAATTAGTGAATTGGGAATATTACAATTGAGTAATTGATGAGGTGATATGTGCATCTAGTCTAAGAAAAATGTTAAAGATTAAGACAAATTGATACATAAGAATTTAGGTTGATTAGGCCTACGAAATGATGAGATGTGGAATTGGAGATAAGTGACAAATGGCTCAGTTAAATGGAGGACAAGTGGATTGAGTATAATTGTGACATTAAGTTTGTGACAAATGGCACGTTAGACTTGTCACATGTGGAGCAATAGAATGGTGACATGTGTAGCTTTACAAATGGTGACATATATTGCCTTACAATTGGTGACAAGTGTAGCCTTACAATTGGTAACATATGTAGCCTTACAAGTACTGACATATGGAGGCTTAAAATAAGTGACATATGGAGCCTAATGTAAGTGATACGTGGACCAATAGAATAGTAACATATGGACTAATAGAAGGATAACATATGTACCAATAAAATGGTGACATATGGACCAATGGAATGGTGACACATGGATTAGTTTGACCTTCTTGAATTTTCTAGAGAAAATAGATGAAAAGTAAATAGAAGTAAAAGTCAAGGTCTGCAATAAGGTTAAAAGAGGGAGAAAAATGAAAATGTGAAAAAGAGAGGAGAAACGGGGGAAGAGAAGAGGCAAAGGAAAGAAGTTATCAAGGTAAGTTGAAAATTTGGCTTCAATTTCATCTTTCTCTCTTGATCTATCTTTCATATTCTCAGAACATGAATTTGAAGAAACTAAAAGAATGAATGTTTTAGTTATAGGTATTAACTTGACCTCTTTGAAAGCGGCCTAAAAAAATAGTGATTAGAGCTCGAGTTATGCTTGTTTCTTAATACTGCCTGTGATAGATCCCTGTACAGAAACCTTGCATTATTTCCTGATTTTTAAGGACCTTAGAGTTTGAATTAGTGAAATTATAAAACATGAAAAATGATTATTGATATCTTATTAATGCTTCTGTGAAATGATTTTCTTAGGATATATATTGATAATGATTTATTATGATTTGAGTATTGGTTACTAGTCTATTTCTTACCAAAAACAAGACAAAATTTGGATGGAGATTATATTTTAAAAGGAGATAATGTTTGTGTAATTTTTAGATACATTAATACTAATGGAAGTCTAATTTCATGGGGTATAAGAATCTTGGAATTTGGATTTTTGTAGAGAGAGTTATGATTAAAAGAAGACAACTTGTTAACAAAGGAACATTAGGAGAAAAGGATGTAAACATTACACATAAGGTTAGGTTAGCTTGATGGTTGAGGAGACGTTGAGCTGAATTAGCAAGTGAATTATTGACCTATTGTTATATGTTAGAATAACATTTATGATGAATTATTAGGGATGAATTTGGTTGTGGTGGTGTATGAATATGAGATACATGTTTAAGTAGTAAATACACCGTATATTTATATGTATAAAGGCTCAAAAGCTGTGAATCAAGGAGTTCGTAATGAGGATTGTTGAAGTCAAGGGAGTGTATACCTTTTTTTAGGTAAATTGGTGAAACCATATCTCTCAAATGGGATTAGATCATCCTAAGAAATGTATGATGACATATATGTGAATTTTGAACCTAGGTAATGCATAGTAGAATTGAATCTCAAATAGATGTTAGTATACTTGTGTATTTAATAAACGACATTGTTTTGAATAATTCTTTGCACTTGGAGTGCAACTGATATTTTTATTACTTATTTTGAGAAATGATATAGTTTTCAACAAACATACATTTGAAATGCAAAGGACAACGTTTTAATTTCTAAAACTACATTTTTGAACAACTTTGCATTTAAAGTGCAAAAGATGACTTTTATTGTATGAAATAATATTTTGGAACTTACATATGCATAATCGAGTCATGTATGCTGCGTGTATGTGTTCTCTTTTGGCTTAGAGCCATGATAAGGTTCCATTTTATCAATTGGACTGATAAATAAAGGCATAGTGCCTTACTTGATTTTATTATTTAATATTTGTATATGATTTTTATTATTGGTGAGGTAACAATTGGCTAATCATGTGTTAGGCACAATAAATTAAGCAACCCCTGTACCCTTAATGTTGATACATAAAAGTCGAATCCCCGCATCGACACCTTTGAACGGGACTTGCGGGTGATTCTATACCTATAGCCTGGACACCGACAAGGTCATCACCTAGGGTCATGACACACTTATCTATTGTAATCCGGACTCACCATGGATGAAAATCGAGCCAACATCGAGAATCTATAGGTATGCACACTAGTTAGGCCGATTAGTGGTCACACTCATTATTGTTTTGGCTTATTCTAATATTTATTTTCTGAAAAGATTTGATTTATACATGTGATGTTTTTTGCTTTTGTGTATTAGAACTAGAACCTATGTCCACAGGATGAGTGATTAATAGGCTAGGCTTATATGATTCCGAACCAGTATATGTTTAGTCATAGACTAGGCCTATGTGTTCTATGTCATGTATGTTCACTTCATAGGTTATCTACACCATCTTGGTATGTATCGAGTTCTATTTATATTTTTCTTACTCACTAAGTACATAGTGTACTCACCCCTTCCGCTTTCCAACCATGCAGGTCAATTTAGTGAGCTTGAAGCTCTAAGCGTATTGTGCAGTCTTTTGACTTTTTGGGGCATTACCGCACTTTGATAGTCTCTGTTTTGTATTTTTGTTGTATAGTGGCTCATGAACTGTTTTTTTTTAATTAAGATGGTTATGTTGATATGCTTTATGATTTTCTAAATTAACTCTTGACTGCATTATGGTTTGTAAAAGATGTTATGTATAAACCTTTTATATTGTTGTTGAGGTTGCTATTGAGTAGGCTTAAAAGTCCAAAAGTTACGGTAGAGTTTTAATCTAAATATAGAAGTATATTTAAAACTAATATATAGATATTTTAATTGAGCTTTGGGATTTTCAAAATACAACCATTATGTTGTCCAAATGTTTTTAAAAGATATTTAGTTAGCCTTGCATAGTCAGGTTAAGGGTATCGTCAGTATCCTTAGCCTGGGTATGCGGCAGTTGTCATGTGCCCGATGTGGTTCCGGGTTGTGACACATTTAACGTTAGTTTAGTACAATTTTTTATAAGTTAACAGAGTTTAAAATTTTCTTAAAATATAAGTGAGTGAAAGAGATAAAATTAACTAGCCTTTACCTAAATGCTTAACATTTTTATAATTTCTTATGAGAATATATTCAAGTATGTATTCTATACGAATCTCCTATTTTTAATTATGAAAATAAAATTTGTTTTTTAATACAAGGATAATAAAAAAGCACTAAAATTGATGCCATATTGTTGAGGAGGACAAGTTAAGACAAGCAATCTTGCATCAAGGTAGAAACATAATCTTTTTTGCCTAGACATTGCAATAATTACAAGCCTGCCCTTTAAACATAAGAAGCTAATGTATTAGAACTAATGTGTTCAGTTTGCATTAAAGTATATTAAAAAATTATAGAGACAAATTAATGAAGATTATAAACTAATAAAGGTTGCTTGAAAGGATCTTAAAGATGAGAAAATTATAACAAGATCCTTGTAATTGTCCACACATATTTTAAATCAAAGACCTTTTTCTTGGAGGACTCTAAAGATTTACCTCATAAGCCATTGAAAGAAGTGATGTAATTATGAGTACCTTGGTAGTTAATAACTCATCAAGTATATGTAGTTTGCACTTAATAAGGAAAAATATTAAGCATTAATTGGTTGGATATTACCACAACCTTGAAGAATTTTTTATAAAGAGGTTGTGGATGATTTGTTCACCATAATAAAATTTTCCTTTTTATTCATATAACATATTAGCTTGGTGAACAAAATCTATCCTTAGTAATGCAACTTAGATGGATAAAAATAGAATTAAACTGATTTATCTAAATGTATGTGAGTCCATAACTAAAGAAACTTTGTCAAAAATGAAGTGTTTCTTAATTTTAATTGACAACTCCCTATATATTAGTAGGTATTTTTTGAAAGTAAAAGACAGTTATGCTAGTAAAATTTATAAATTAGATGGACAAATTAAAGAAGAAGGTCAATTATGGTATCATCTACCCAAAACAAATATAGTTAAGATATGTCTATAAAATTGTAAAAGTTTTAATATCAAGAGGGCATTAAGAACCAAATTATAGTGCCTTGCAATACTTAACAAATTAAAGTGATGAGGTAAAATAAGCAAGTTATGAAAATCAAAAAGTATTTCACAATAAAATAGAATGCTTCAATTAAGATGGAAGGGTATATCTTCTTATGATATCTGGATTATTGGTATAACTTATATTACTTAATTGAAGACTTTGGTAGTCTCTTTTATAACCTTTTTCTATAAAGAAGAAGCTTTTTGAAGAGGGTAGTTTGGGAGTAATCTTAGGTTTTAACAACACCAATAAGAGTTTTACAATGTTCAAACTTACTATTAGAAAGATAAAAGTGAATAGATATATCAATTCACGATTATGCCATTTTTATTAAAATAGTAAAATGCTAAATAAATCACCAAATTAGAAATAAATTGATTTATTCTCTAGGTAAGAGGATGATATGACATAGAAATTCTTATAAAAAGGACTAGATATTTTTCTTAGATATATGAGACATGCAATACTATAACTTTAAAGGTAGCTCATTATGTAAATGTGACATTGAAATATGAGTAGTTAGTCATCTTACAATAGGAGTTATTTATAATGATCAATATTGAAATAAATCACTTAGTAGAGAGGCCAAGTGGACATAAGTAATCAAGAGATAAGGTTGGTTGTGTTGCTCATTGCTCTAAGCACAAATGTGTGATTTACACCTAAATGTTTCATAAAAGATCTATGTAATCCTTTATCATTATCTTTGGTATCACTTTGCACCATAACATTACAAAAAATAGTACACATTACACCCTGAATAGGGGCAAAAGTAATAATAGAGATAATGGTAGAGGCTTACTTAGACATATGTGAAATCTTAAGGTGAAAATCACACCTTTAACTAATGTTTTAAAAAATAATTTTTTAAGATTACATCAATGTTTAGGTGGTCCACGTTGCCCTAATTGTGACATCTAATAGGCTAAATTGATGATCTATATACTAGAAGCTACCAAAAACTTAATTTTTTTTTTTGGATTTAAGATTTTATAGTACCATTTTGAAAACATTAAGATGTAATGTGATACCATGGAAAATGGTAGGAACTAACTTAGAATTTCTATGAAACATTAGAGGGCAATTCCTATCTTTTTCCTCACTTCAATGGAGAAACTTGGTAGAAGATTTTTAATTTGAGTATTATGTACTTTTTTTCATTAAACTCTCAAAGAATCCATCTATGCTAACTTTTGTAAGGATTTAATTATCGTAAAAAGGAGTTTAAAAAAACAAATAAGAATTGAATTAAGCTTTAAAAAGGCATACCAAATGTACAATCAAAATACAATGTTAAAAGTCATCAGTGCCTAGTGACTATTAAGGAATACAAGCAAGGACTTTAAAGAGTAGGAAACTAGACATTTCAAAAGGAAAGAAGATATTAATCATCCTAAAATATTTGCTTTTGTATATTGATTTCGAGTCTAATGAGTTGGTTTTAGCTTCTTACAAAACTGTTTATTAGGAAGACTCTTGTCATAAAAATTTCTATTATTTCATTCATCCTATATTGCTATAAATATAGAAGAATGAACTAACCAGAAGCACTTATATGCAATTTTGTCAAAACATCTACTATTTAAGTACCAATCTTTGATGTTGACAATAACGCATCGTAACGCTACACAAAATAAACAAGACCTACAACTGTAATAGTGGTGAGTCTAGATCGATCCCACAGAGAGTGTTCGGTTAGCTTTTGTTATGAAAATAATTAGTATTTAGGTTTGGGGGGTTGGTTTAGTTTCGAAATAAGAAAATAAAATAAAACTAAACTAACAAAAACAAATTAAAGAAAACATTTGAAAATGATGAAAGTGATGAATTCGTTAAAGACTCAGTTCTTTGGTTCAATCTCAGCCTACAACCAATTAAACATATTTCATTGAATTGTTGTTCTTTTACCACTCCTTAAACTATTGGTCGTAGATTAATAACATGCTTTGTTAATCTCAACTTTCCTTAGGTCACAGTTAATTAAAATAAACTCTTTAATTAACCCTAACTATTGGGAAACCTGGAGCAAGCTCTCAAAGTTTATCTAGTAAGCTATATTACAAGTGAGAAAAATGGACCAATCTAAGTAATAATCACACAAGCTCGAATTATTTAATGATTATGAACAATTAGTCGCTACAAATGAATCTCAAATATAACAATTATGAATTATATTGAAATTCTAGATATCGATTCATACACAAATAATAGAACTATGATGATAATACAATCAGTAGAGATCTTAGATTCAAAGGAAAAAGTGTAAAGGAACAAGATTGTGAAACTGGTTAAGGTCTTGTGGAGGAACCATTCGACTGAGGAAGCGACTTAGGAGCCTTTGGAAGCCATGAAGGAGAACTATCCCTACCTCTTCATGGACTCAGGTAAGGATTTCGAGGACGAAATTCTTTTAGGAGGGGAGAATTGTTGGGCCCCAAAAAAAAATTTCGTTTATTTAATTGATTATTTATTGATTTATTTGCTATTCTTGCTTTAATTGTTTTAATTATGTGTTTATATAG
>JANIJH010000225.1:45624146-45636307 GCA_024520975.1 Erythroxylum areolatum
AGACGGTCTCCTTTGGCCGTTATGGTTTGACTGGTTATACTTACACATGGATCCTGGCTTTCGGGAACTTCCCGGAATAAAAAAGTTTTGTTTTCCGCACTGTGTTCATGTGATGGACACCCCGGGATTTTCCTACAAATTTTCTATTAAAAGTTTCTCTATTTGTGGTCAGTATGTGTTCGATTTTTGGTCCGCTATGCTTATATGGGTCCGAATGTTGGGCCTCGGAGACGGGGTCCAACATCATGCGCTCTAGAAATATCTAAAATTTCTTTTCAACTTTTCCCTGTTGTTTAATTCCTACAATCTGCTATGTAGAGATGAAGGAATAATATTAAAAATAGTAAGGGACTAGGCCTTCACCTCTGAGCTATTTCTGCTTCAAGCTCCTTATCCAATTCTTCAACACAAGCAATTCCTTTAGTAGGTCTCTCAAGATTGTCAATCTACAATTCACTCTGTAAGGTCTCTACACTAACATCCTTTAGGCAATCCTTAGGTTGAGATGGTTGCATTTCTTCACATTGTGATTCTAGGTGGTCGAGAGCTTCCATCATTTGAGCCATCTGGCTTACCAAGTTCTAGATTCTAGATCTTGTTTCCTATTGAAATTGTAGAGTATTAATAGAAAAAGAGCTGACTAAATCTTCCAGGGACTACCTGAGTTGCAATAAGAAGCTTCTAGTCCATGCGGAAATTGTTATGTGTCCTGTATACTATTAAGGAAGGAACTTTATTGATTATCCCATCCATAACTAAAGTTGGTATGATCATTCTAATATGAGTTATAGGATTGGGAATTAGAATTGTTTTTGCAAACACTAAACAATAAGTTTTTACAAACACTAAAAAATAAGGAAAAATATCAAGAAATGACTAAAAAGAAACTAATTACAAACAAATATATACAAAACACCAATTAAAATCAAGAACAAAACTAAGACATTGCACTCCCCCGTAGCGTCAAAATTAACAGTAGCACATCGTAATGCTATGTAAAATAAACTAGATTTATAACTATAGCAGTGTTTAGTCTAGGTCAATCCTACAGAGAGTGTTCAATTAGCTTTTGTTATGAAGATAATCGGTGTTTAGGTTTAGGGGGTTAGTTTGGTTTTGAAATAAGAAAATAAAATGAAACTAAACTAACAAAAACAAATTAAAGAAAACAATTGAAATTGATGAAAGTGATAAGTCGTTAGGGACTTAATTCTTTGGTTCAATCTCATCCTACACCTAATTAGACATATTTCATTGATTTGTTGTTCTTTTACCTCTCCTTGAACTATTTTTCGTAGATTAACAACAAGCTTTGTTAATCCCAATTTTTCCTTAGGTCAGAGTTAATTAAAGCAAGCTCTTTAATTATCCCTATCTATCGGGAAACCTAGAATAAGCTTTTTAAGTTTTTCTGAACAACTACATTACAAGTGAGAAAAACGAACCAATAAGCAGTAACCACACAAGCTCAGATTATTTAACTTAGGTTATGTTATCTCTAATAATTACAAACCATTATCGCTGCAAATGAATCTCAAATATAACAATTACAAATTATATTGAAATTTTAGTTATGGGTTCATACACGAACAATGCTCATGCCTGTATCATTTTAATTAAAATGTTACACGTGCATGCAATTCATTTAACTGTGTATGTCTCACGTGCATGCAATTCATGTTACAGTCGCGAGACAATGCTCATGATTGTAACATTTTAATTGCTTAGTGATAAGCCACAATGCCTCATTCTCCATTTTTATGCTCTAGGTTGTCTCCTCTTCTTGTAATCTTCTTCTCTCACGACTGTAACACTTTAATTGCTTAGTCGTGAGCCACAATACCTCATTCTCTATTTTTATGCTCTATGTTGTCTCCTCTTCTTGTAATCTTCTTCTTTTTCTTGCTCCATGAAAACAATAGAGTATAAATATCAAGAAGATGACTCAATTAGTATGCTTTTAGCTCACTTTAGTTGTTATGTTTCCAAATTGTACCTAAAATTAAATATAAACTAAAGTGTAATGGATTAAATGTATCAATAATTAAGCACATATTATTTTTTTTAGCTCATTTTAGTTTTTGTTCTTCCAACTTACACCTAAAACAAAATCTGAATTAAAATAAGTATTTTAAGCACATCATAATATTAATCACTAGGTATTAGGGAGTAAATATATAGTCAATCAAGTACTCATTAAGCATTCCAATAGAGCTTGCAATATAGTTTAGTCCATTTATAGACCAATAATCTAATAGCAAGTTGTGGAATCTTATTTATATTGGAACATGTTTCATTTTCATCCCCTTTTAAGTCCATGCCTACTCTCCATTTTAGCAGAAATAATTGCTTCTCTTAGATTTGTCAAGGACATGGTTAATCTTCTTCGGGTTGTGTTGATCACCTGCTATTTTGAGGAGGAAAAGGTCAGCTTCATTGAACAAGACTTCCTCTAAGCCAAGCTTTGATCAATTGGTGGTTGCCATCTGATGAACAACGAGAAATGCAAGCTTTTTATCCGAAAAATGCCATACCAAAAGTGTTTGACGTCCATTTTCTAACACCTTATTTCAGGATTTCAATGGGTGGAGAGACTATATTCATTGAACAGGCATGTGTAGGAGGGATGTATTTAAGTTTTTCAGACGAGGAGGTGTTTTCAACTATTTGAAACGAATGGGACATGACCTACCTTGAAGGGGAGCAGAAGGCATTAGCTTTGTAGGCAAAATAGTCAGTTCTGAAAGTTAGAGAAATGAGGGGCTCAAAGTGGAGTTCGATTTTTGTAGGTCGGCAAAAATTTCAGGGAGGTTTTAACGTAATAAGGTAAAGGAACTAAGAGAAAGGAGACAAGTTTGAGAGTGACAATCGAGTTTAGAACTTGGCAGGTAGGGAGGTAGCAAAACTCTGGTTTGCCTGACAGTCACAAAGAAAGAAATTAGTTAAGGCAAGAGGGAAGCTATAATAGAGAGCAAAAAGTTAGAGGAAGGCGTTGTTGATGGTTAATCTCTTCTTTTGTCTCTATTAACATTTCCAGTCCTCGTGAATAAAAAATATTCCATACTTTTAAAGCAAATATTATTAGGATTTATTTAATTTGTTGTAGTTTCATCAACCCAAAACAGAAAGTGGGAATGTAACTTAGTTTTCACTTTTAGGTTTTAACATCACATGATACATGACTTAGTTTTCACTTTTAAGTTTTAACATCACATGGTACAGAAAGTAATTGCAGATTCGTGGAGAGGGTACAACTACGACGGACAACACTTTAGTTTATTCACCGACGAACCAATCGGAGCGCTAAAAGGATTGTGGGGCACACATTCTAACGCTGTAGGCGAAAAGAAGATTTTCCAACCAAATTCCGCTAATTGTTAAATGACGAAAAAAGTCAAAGTTGGGCTTATTCACGATTATCATGGTGGTTATAATGACCAATTGTGGTTCAATCAATTGTGTGCGTTAATAACATAGTTTTATCTTCATTTTGTACCATGAAGATCGTTTGATGGGCCAGATTCATTTCTAAAGTTCTATTCAAATACTTTACTTCGTTTATCTGTCGTAGTTATTGTAAGATAATAATGCTGTAGAGTTAAGGTTGGAGTTGGAGGAGGTAGGAGGTAGGAGCAGGTGGACGACAGATTCTTTTATGATTGATTGGGCGGGAGGTGGAATTAGTTAACTAAAGGAGAAACACTTGGGTGACAGCAGCATTAGCAGCTTTCTCAAATATCGAAATGGCTCTCACGAATAGAACCTGATCGAACGGCTAGAGTAGTGTCGGTCATGAATTGAAATCAAGACGTGGCATGTAACTCCTGTACCATGAGGTGAAGTAAGAGTTGATGAGACTTGGAGATGATGCGACGGGCATTGACTTTTTTTATTTTTTTGACTTTTAAGAACATGACAAGATGGAGGAGCTGTTCGTTGTGTATAAAACACATTAATTTACTATTTTATTTGCATGCACATCCCTTCGCCTTGTTCGTCTTATAAATTAGTGTTTCTAGCTAAATAAGTTAAGCCTGTCTCAGTCTTTTTCACTGTCTTCATTCCCTTCTCTTCTTAGTAGCAGTTTCCTCAAAACTCATTTTCGTCCTTCTACTTCAACCTTCAACCTTCTGCTTTCATGCTTTCTACCTTCCTCGGCTTGTTTTAGTTTATTGTTTATCTGTAATCTGGATCGTCTGAATTATATTACCCTGTGACAACATCCCTACAAAAACCTTCTCAATATGTAATTTTTGTGTTGTGTTCCCAAAATCCCGCACACCAAAAAAAAAAAAAAAACGGAGTTCATGTTATCAACTTTTGAGTTTCACCATATTTATACTTTCTAGTGTGCAATCTGGATTGCTTCGATCTTCCCATTCTTTAGGGGCAGTTTGATAAAAACCTGGACAGCATGTAATTTGTTTCCATTGTCTCCATTTCAGCTTCTTTCATCACAAAACCAAAAAAAAAAAAAAAAATTGTAGCGCATCGCTATGTCTGTATTGAAATAGTGGTCATATAAACTTAGTATCATCCATCCTGGGGAAGATCAAGATCCTCCTGTAGTAACAAAATCATAAAAACCCTGGGATCATGTAATCATCTATCTATCATTCCTAGCCACTATCCGATATCTTAAAAAACCAAAAAAAAAAAAACTCTTTCAAAACCAAAAAAAAAAAAAAGCGTGTTAAAGGAGAGATGCCGGAACAAGTTGATCCGGAGACCCCGGCGGCTTCGGCTCCAGCGACGCCAGGGACCCCGGGAGGGCCTTTGATGACGTCAATGAGGGTGGACTCGCTATCTTATGATCGAAAGTCAATGCCAAGATGCAAGTGCTTGCCTGTGAATGCTCCAACCGGGGGTCAACCCCACATGTGCTTCGCTGATTTCCCAGCTCCCGATGTTGCTCTCACCCGCAAGGTGCGTCTCCTCATTACTCCTTTCCCTTATTATCCACAATTATCCATTTTTTAGATTTTTTTAAAATAGTTTAGTCTTATCTGAGCAACTCGCAAGCTAATTTTCCCTCCCTTTTACTTTTTAATATAAATATGATCTACTCATGTAAAAGATGAGGAGAGTGGCGTGGCTACGTGATATTTATATTTGATGGATGATTTGAAAGCGTTAGATTTGGTCTATTGACACCCTTGAGATTTTTTTTTTTTTAGAGACGAGAATTGTAGAATTTTTCATATGAGCGCAGCCAGAACAAAGCCTACATAGACATCATGTACGAGTACAAACACTGATCGATGAAACACGCCACTGAGCAAAAGTAAAAGGCTTCCCTAAGTAATAGTATGCATAGATTCCACCAAGAACCCAGATATCGTTCATACACCCTTGAGAGTTTTGATGTATATAATTCCTTGACTTACCACAGGCCACAGCACTTGAATGATATCATGTTATATTTCCTCGTTAATTAAAATATGTCCACTTAGTTATAGGCCATGAAAATATAATTCATTACTGTGAATAAGAGTAGGTGGAGGGCTTATTATTAAGAAGAATAAAATAGGGTCCACCCTTAACTTTTATAAAGAATAAAATGAGATAAAATAAAACTTACTTTGGATCTTCATAAAAAATAAAATGAAACAAAATATGACTAAATTTTTTTGAAACTCACAAATAGCAAAATAAGACAAATTCTCTATACTTTTTTTTTCTCTTTATATATTTTTTCCTTTGATTTTTTTAGTTGCTATATCAATCTTAATGTTAAGAATTAAGATTCTTTAATTATATCACAATTAGGGAATTAATAAAAATATGTTTTAAAACTTACATATTTATAATGTCGATTCATTAGAGGCCTTTTATTTTCTTACTTTGTCCGGAGTGTATAAAACTTTAGAAACGGCTATGCTCGAAAGTGTTGACTCGGGCACTCACCATTAGTTTATATTTCTTTTCTTAAATCTATTTGAAAGTATACCCTCCGTCGGTTGGAAAAGTTGGTGAATAAGAAGAAAAAAAAAAAGAACCAATTAATAGGATGAAATTTAAGTTTACGCAACGCACCAAATGAATATAGAAATGTTTAAGAACCAAATAATGCGTCGTATTGTTTGCAGTGCTTAAGATATGAAATTGTCCAGGAGATCTCTGTAACCTAATCAATTAAATGTTATTAACAGAAAAATGTTATAACTGGGTCCAATTGCAATATATAGAGATTAATGCATGATGGTGGGAATGGGTTGGATTATTGTTTAGTAATGAGTCCTCACGAAAGAGGACTCGTTACTCTTGACTGTGAAATTACTCCCACACTTTCCTCGGAGGTATCACATCCATGGAGTTTATTAACTTTATAATGGCAAGGTCTTTATATTTTGTGAGTTTTAAATTCTGAACCAGCTTTTATTTTCGTTACAATATGACCCTATTCTCTTCATCTTTTCTAAGTCTAACTAAAAGCATATTTCTTTTCTAATATAATTCTGTTTTTTCTTTGATATATTTTTTTCTTTGATATCACCAAAACCAAAATTATCATCATTCAGCAAGCCAAACCCATTTTCACAATCGAATTCTGTTGAGGGTTTGGATTGCTGATCATGCAGCTGGGGGCGGAGTTCGTGGGGACCTTCATATTGATATTCGCAGCAACAGCAGGACCCATTGTGAACCAGAAATACGGAGGAGCTGAGAGTCTGATAGGGAATGCAGCATGCGCAGGACTTGCGGTCATGATCATTATACTATCAACTGGTCACATCTCTGGAGCTCACCTCAACCCTTCGCTCACGATTGCCTTCGCAGCCCTTCGCCACTTTCCCTGGGTTCAAGTCCCCGCCTACATAGCTGCACAAGTATCGGCCTCCATATGCGCCTCTTTCGCCTTAAAGGGAGTTTTCAATCCCTTCATGTCCGGCGGTGTTACCATCCCATCCGTTAGCTCTGGTCAAGCCTTTGCTCTCGAGTTTCTCATCACTTTCAACCTCTTGTTTGTTGTTACTGCTGTTGCCACTGATACGCGCGCTGTAAGTATCGTTTAATTATGTATTTGGTCAATAGCGTCTATAAGACTCCAGTTTGAAGGACATAATGTTTCTGTTCTTACCTTCTCAAATTTCTCAAGGTTGGAGAGTTAGCGGGAATAGCCGTTGGTGCTACTGTTATGCTCAACATTCTTGTCGCGGGGTAAGGAAACTCTTAGATATCGTCTACTTTCCTATAAATCATTCCTCAATTGCTAGAGCCTAGATGCGGTTTTGATGATTATGGTGATCTTAATTACGGCTTTTTGCAACATTTTTTATCCATACATCATACCCATATTAGCTACAATTGTCACAAAAATCCACAATTCTCACTTGGAACTGCTATTTCAAACTTTGCCTTAACCCCGTTTTGAGTATCACCTTATTCGAACTCCAAGAGACTTATGAGGTCCCACTATAACTAGAATAATTAAGTCAATCACCGATGGTGTAACGGAATTGTGTTTGTAGGCCATCGAGTGGTGGTTCAATGAATCCAGTGAGAACTCTAGGACCTGCAGTGGCGGCTGGAAATTATAAGTCATTGTGGATTTACCTAATAGCGCCGACGCTTGGAGCCCTTGCAGGTGCTGGAACATACACAGCTGTGAAACTCAGAGAGGACGAAGCTGATCCACCTCGTCAAGTCCGTAGCTTCCGCCGCTAGATTGGTGCAGTGTTGCTCGCGCCATTAATAAATAAAATAAATGATCATCTGTTTCTTCTGTATTATACAGATGCTGTGGGACATGACGTAATATGTTGTGAGAAATAAAAAAAAGGCGATGTGATGATAGATCCACGCCCTACAGTGTGGCTTTTGATAAAGTGTTTTGGATGATGCACTTGGAGAGGTGCGTAGCAAACTTCGAGTCATCATCTTCTCGTATGGCTTACTTAACGTGAAGACCATTATTCAATGTGTTACTGTTTTTGTGATGTATAATTACACCAGAACATGTCTTCGCGTGGATTTATGAAAATTACTTGTAATATCGTGTGCAATTGTTTCAACTGGAGTAACATTGGCTGTGTTGGGAAGCAGGTACGGGATGTAAGTGATCACGTAACTCCATATGACATACCCGGTTAGCTACACTAGCATACACGTTTACTTCCATGCTCACGTAACTAATCGTGTATTGCTATGCAACCCTAATTTTAAGTATAAAAGAGAAATTAAGAGGCCAGTATGAAGATGTTAGAGGCAAAAAAAGGGACGCAATTTCCTTTCTCTTCTGACAGCTATAAGTAGCTAAACTTTGTCTTTCTAGTTTAATAGGGATGTCAAAGCCGATGAACTTATTTAGGTATTGATTAATCTAGTGATATTGTTATTAACTCTCTATTGGAATTGATTTTTTTATTAATAATGTTTTGTAATTTATAGATGAATGAATGCATGAACTCATTATCAAAATCTATATTGCAATACGTAATTATTGTAACTCTTATTCACAAGTGGTAAACTAATAGTCACAAATCATTAGGGATAACATAGCATAAGTTAAATTACTCGAGTATATGTAGCTGTTGCCTAGATTAAACTGTTTTCTTATTCTATAATGTAGTTGTCACATTAAATCTAGAAAGCTTATTCTAAGTTGTCTAATAGCTATAACTAATTAAAAAGCTTGTTTTAATTAAATATAATCTAAGAGAAAATTGAGATTGACAAAGCTTGTTATTAATCTTTACGGTTAATAGTTTCAAAAAGAGATACAAGAATAACATAAAAATTGATCATGCACATTCGTGATTGAACCGTGAACTAGATTTGAAACCCATCGATTAATCCTAGCAATATTTTACTACAAAAGTTATACACACTCTTTGCGCATACGATCCTTTCTTAACACTACTACAAACTTAGTTTTGCATAGTTAAGTTTTATTTTCTTTTATGTTTGAAGCACATCATATATCACGTAAAGTGCAATAAATACAAAATTAATAAAATGACCTCTTCCTCTGAATTTCTTTACTCCCCCTAAATCTAATATCACCAATCTTTCTCCTCCTTTTTCGAATCATAAGAAAATCAATTATTGAAAATTGCATAACATAAGGTGTCCTGCAACAAGCTAACTTGGTTTTAAAAGAATCAAAATCAATTTGATTACTTTCTCAAGAAAGAGGACTATTGAATATTTAAAGAATCAAAATAATTATTTAAAAGATCAATCTTAATAGAAACACCTTAATTGTGTCTAATTTTGAAAAATCTTCAATTTCAATACCATGCCTACGTTGAAATTTTCAATTGAAGCAACAAATGCAAGTTTTAACAAAAATAGAGGTTGGAATTGTTACAAATATAAGCACAATTACAAGACTTAACAATCAATTCTATAAAAGTACATAAATTTTTTAAAGCCCAAACTTCTCAAAAGTTGACGTGTGCAACATACCCAAAATGTCAAAATTCAACAAAATTAAAGATGTATCTATATAATTCAAAGAGAAACAACCTGGACTCTTTTTATAAATTAAGACGAAAGCATTAATTTGAACATACAACTTTTAATTAAGGAAAATTTTGAAAATTCTCAATATTGAGAATTTTCAATTTAATGTAATCGAATAAAGATTTTTTATGAATTAGGAGATTATATTTAAATAAAAAGAGTGAATTGTTTAAGGTTTGAAACATATAAACTACTAAGATGAAAAAAGGAAGAAAATAGGAGAAAACGGTTCAATCGTGAAGGCACACAACTTCACTAATCAATCAGTGTGTATGGTCAACAAAAGATATTAGCCAACTAAAGTGTAAACTCCTTGGAATAAAAGTTTCTAAAGGGAAATGCTATATTGGATGACCAATAAGTGTAAGAGAGTATATACAGCCAAACTTCTCACAAATTCATTGAAAGGAAAATTTTCTTAAGCAAGGAGGCATTAGTGAACCACTTTGAAGACATTTATCGAACAATATAAGGGAGTGAATGACCAGAACTTCAACCAAATAAAAAGCAAACTCACTAGAAAGTAAGGAAGGGTGTATTTTTAGAACATTGGTCGACCATTTGACAAGATAACTTGAAAACATAGTTTTTAAACTCAAACTAAAAAATCCAAACATTTTATAAATTATGAAAATATCATTCAACAACTATTACAAACATTAAAATGATATATGATCATGTCTAATTCTCTTCTAATAATTTCATTCATTGATTTAGTGAAACTATATCCTAGTTGGTCAAATATGTTGACAAATTTTAACTTAATATCTCTATTTGCGCATAATATTTAAGTTTATTTCCATAATATATTGAAAAATGTTTAATTACTCATTCATAGTACAAACCTAAGCATTCATCGGTAAGAATTTAGACTCAAATTGACACATGAATCTAATATATCACATATTTCCAAATTATGAATTAATAATTACCTATAAATTTTTTGAAAGAAAAATTTTCTATAATTTTCAGTCTATTAAAAGCATCTCATCCTTCTCATCTCTCTCATTTAGTTCGATAATTGACTCTTTTAAATAGAATTTAAAGATTGTTTTTATTCTCAAAGGCTACTTTATCCACATTCTACATAAATATTTTAAAGACTTTCTCGAAAAGAAGAAGATTAAATTCATCAAGATAAAAAAAACATAAACTCTTCATATATAATGCTACTGTCTCTACTACTTACCATTTGCTCTATCTTTTTTAAAAGCACTATAAAGCAAGGGAATTAATATGTTTAAAGAACCTAAATAAGCTTGGTTCCTTGATTGTTAGTCTTTACTTACCATTCTTTGTTTGATAAAACCAAATCTATTGACATGTCTATATTTACCACAAAAATGATATAACATATTATATGAGTGATGTAAATGGAAAAATGCATTACATGATACTCTATATCTGTAGGACTAATAAGGAATATTCCTTTAAAAATTAAAGGTGTTGGATATTTTCCTAGGTTTTATAGACCTATGTCTGGGATCGAGTTATGGATATGTGATTCGCTATAGGATCAAAAGATGGAGACCCTTGCCTGTTAGAATATCTACCATTTCGACCTATGTTGAATTAAATTAAGGGCTCGTTAGAGAGAACCTTACGATATCTGAACTTTAGGAGTTCACAACCTCTAAATATGAAAATTTTGCTTGCCTTATTCCATATGAAAATAATGTTTATATATTACAAGTGAGGGTAGGCTAGTATTTAACCCTTAACCCTACTTGCTATACATAGACACTCTTAAACAACCAAAATAAAACATTCTAGAATCACTAATAATATCCGAATAAGAATATAAGGAAAACTAATTTAAAATTTTGACTTTTTTTTCCCATGTGTAAATCTTTTGTAAAATAAGATTGATTTCTATAATTTAGGAGCTGTATTTTTAGCATCTGTAACGTCGCCCATAACATCACTCTCCCCCTCGAAAATGCACATGTCCTCAAATGCTAATGAATGAAACTGCTATAGCAGAGAATCCGCACCTTCCCACGAGGCTTCAGCTGGAGAAAGGCCATCCCAATGAACTAGAACTTATTTCGTTACGCCCTTAATTCGAGAATCTAAAATCACTTATAGAAGGGGTAGTTTTGTGTCTATATGCATAGTCGGTAAAGATGACGCACTGGGTCTTGATTACCTATAAATTTCTTCAAACAAGACACATGAAAAACTGAACGCGTTTTCGCAGTTGAGGGTAAACCCAATTTATAAGCAACAACACTAATTTTCTCCAAAATATGAAAAGGTTCATAAACTTTTGGAGCAAGCTTGCGATTCCTCTTTGCAACCAAGGAAAGGAAATGGTGAGGTTGTAATTTCAATAAAACGAAATCACTTACCTCAAAGGACACATCTCGATGATGGGAATCATACGAAGCCTTCATGGTTTGTTAGGCCTACAGTAGCTTTGCACACAATTCCTCCAAAACTTCATTTCGAGTACGTAAGTTCATAATCCACAACCTCCAACTTAGCTAAACCCACACAATAAGACATAAGGTGAGGTGGAGGTCAGCCATGAACCACTTTGAATGGTGTAATCGGCAAGGAAGAGTGGAAACTCGTGTTATAACAATATTCCGCCCAAGCAAGTCAATTAACCTATATGGTCGGGTCGGTCGTGCAGGGCCCGAGCCCAGTCAAAACGACCCGTGGGCCGATCGGTCCATTCTTCAAAGATC
>JANIJH010000225.1:45636407-45657591 GCA_024520975.1 Erythroxylum areolatum
ATATATAAGGTATAATTCTATCGTAACAAAGGTACGCAATTCATAACCTAGCTCTCATTGCTTTTCGGCAACCCTACTTTCACCAAAAGATTTACTTGAGCGTCGGAGGGGCTAATCAGGAAACAACCCCTGACGTGACTTCTTTATTTTGCGGGAATCTTCAAGCTTGGGACTGATCAACCTCATGGATCCAAACGGCAACGTTCAATCTCGCTAGAATCCGGCAGAACCACTATAGTTTCAGTTTGTCACTCGTAAAACATCTCAAATACATCTCAATGGTACAGTTAACCACTTCAGTTTAGCCATCCGACTGAGGATGGTACACTGAACTGTAGGATAGTCTAGTGCCACTCAAACGCATCAATTCTGACTAAAAAGAACTAGTAAAAACAACATCTCGATCACTAACAATAGTCTCAGACAACCCATGCAACTGGAAAATGTGATAAAAAAAATCTAACCACATTAACTATAATATAAGTGTGTGATAGAGGCACAAAATGAGCATATTTAGAGAGTCAATCGACCATCACTAAGAGAACATTTTTATCGTGAGAGGTTAGCAGGCCCTTGATAAAATCCATCGAGATATGTAACCAAATTTGTTGTGGAATAAAGAGAGGATTCAAAAGACTTGTTAGATGGAGATGCTCATTTTTGTGGCGTTGGCAAACTGAATGAACGCGAACAAATTCTTGAACATTATGCTTCATGCCTATCCAGTAGAAATCAGAGGCAAGGTGATGGAGTTTCTTTTGATATCTTTACACATAATCAACCCCTTATGCACTTTCCACTTGTCATCTACTGTCCCTACTTGAATTTGGGCTAATAACTATTGTAATTCCTCATATTACAAAATCTCTTTTCAGATATTTTCAAAAATACCCAATTGTGGTTATGAAATGGCAAAGTAAATCTTGACCTTCATTTTGCCTAGATAATGCATCTGCCACCACCACATTTTGTTTTCCAGCCTGGTATTCCACAGAGAATTGATAACCGATCAATATACTAATCTAAAGTTGTTGTGGGGAAGTAATGATACATTGTTCAAGAAGAAACTTCAGGCTATAATGGTTAATTCTCACCATAAAAGGTTGCCCCCACAAGTAAGGACACCAATGACAAACTGCCTTGACCAAACCAATGAGCTCTCTCTTATATGCAGGTAATTTTTTATGCCTAGTGGCCAATGATCGACTAAAATAAGCTATGGGATGACCCCCTTGTTAAAGTACTGCACTGATACCACTATTTGAAGCATCACACTCCATAATAAAAGGTTGAGAAAAGCCCAAAAGAGTGAGAACAAGAGTACTAGCCATTGTAGCCTTGAGTTTGTCAAATGTTATAGAAGAAGTTTCAGTCTAGATAAAAGAAATTTTTTGAAGCATGTTGGTTAATGGAGCGGCTATAGAACTATAATCCTTCACAAAACTTATGATAATACCCTGTGAGACCTAAAAAAACCCTGCAATCTGTGAGCAGTGTTAGATTTGGGCCAAAGGAGCATTGCTTCCACCTTATTAGGATCCACTGATACCCCCTGTGCTGAGATAGTATGTCCCAAGTAAGAAACCGAAGTTTAGGTAATTAAGCATTTAAATTGCTTTAATAATAATTATCGTTCCAACAGGATAGACAAAATTATCCGCAAATGGACCATGTGCTTAGCCCAGGTTCTGCTATATACAAAAATATCGTCAAAGAAAACAAGGACGAATTTATGCAAGTAAGGACTAAATATCGTATTCATTATAGACTGAAATGTGGATGGAGCATTCATAAGGCCAAAAGGCATTGCCAAAAATTCAAAGTGCTCATGGTGAGTTCAAAAAGTTGTTTTCTCCACATCGTCTGGATGCATCAAAATTTGATGATAGCCCACACTTAAATCCAGCTTAGTGAAAAATTGACCACCATGTAGTTCTTCTAATAACTCTTCAATGACAGGGACAAGAAATTTATCCTTCACTGTCTTGGCATTCAACACTCGATAATCTACATAAAATCACCATTTGTCATCCTTTTTTTTCACTAAAAATACAGGTGATGAAAAAAGTATAGGTGATGAAAAAGGAGACTAACTTGGATGAATAATGCCTCTTGCCAACATGTTCACGCACTACATCTCAATCTCATCCTTTTGAAGATGAGGATAACGATAAGGGCAAACCACAATGGGACCTGTCCCTAGTTCAAGTATAATGCAATGATCGAGGTTACGTTTAGGAGGCAAAGTTGATGGTGAAGCAAACATTGGTTTAAATTCAACTACCAATCGTTGCACTTCCAAATTTCTGTCTACTTCGGAAAGTGTTGACGACATCATATTAATGGATCTTTGGTGATTATCATTGATTCCTTCCAATTCCACCACACTACCATCCTTTGTAAAGCTCATCTTCATAACTGAAAAATCCTATATAATCAGACCTAAAGTGTGTAACCAATTCACACCCAATACAGCATCAAATCCACACAAGGGTAGCACAAACAAATCAACACTAAAGTGTTGATTAACCAATTGTAATTAAGTTTTCTTCCATATACCTAGGCTGTGAACACATTCTCCATGAACTACCACGATTTGCAAACTATCCCATTGGTCCACCGAGATCCTAAATTGTTGCGCTAAGCTCTCATCCACAAAGTTATGCTTACTCACAGAGTCAACTAACACGAGCAAAGGCTTTCCTTTTAGGCTTCCTGAAATTTCCATAGTTTGCGGTACTCGATGCCTGTAATCGCATAGATGGAAATTTTTAGTTTACTATGCACCTCATTGCAACTACCTTCCTCCTCGAGGTATACATCATTCTCCCAAATATTCAGCGCAAACAACCTTTTACATTGATGACCAAGTACATATTGCACATCGCAATTGAAACAATGTCCTTTGCTTCTCATGTCTTCCATCTAGGCTCTAGTCAAACGCTTAACTGATGGTAGCTTGATAGGATTAGGGGGTTAACATTTCATCGAATCGATGGGAGGTTATTCTTATACCCCCCCCCCCCGGCCTTTCCATGCCTTGTTCAAACAAGCGAGACTTATTGCACTAGTCAACTCATATGGATTTTTAATCTCCACTTCAAAAGCAATATGTTCTTGCAACCGACCAATGAATAGCTGTACCTTTTGTTCCATAGTTAAGGTACCAACACGAGTTGACAATTGCTCAAAACAACATTGATGCAGTGTGATTGTCCCATCTTATTTGAGTTTAGCTACTTCTCTAAATTTATTGTTACGAATAGGTGGGCCAAACCTTAACTTACATTGTTGTTTGAAGTCGCCCTAACTCAATTTGGGTCAATCCCTTTATAGTTTTAAAAACCACAATTAAGCGTCACGTTCATGGTGAAAGGATGCCAAGCCCACCTTGTCTTCCTCAGGTGTGTGTTGGTGATGAAAAAAATGGTCACACCTATTTAACCAACACAAGGGATCCTCCTTGCCCCTATAACATGGAAATTCTAACTTAGAATACCTCGGGATGTAAGAGCCTCCTTCCTTGTGAATGGTATTATGGTTATCTATTACTAGCCAACTTGTTTTGCCGCCGCTTAAACAATTGTATGTTTGCTTACGTTTTGATTCTGGCTTGACTGTTGCAATCTCTCTAGACAACTCCTCCAATTTCTTTGTTGCACATATTTAGTCATCTTGATACATCTGCACAAACCTCTCAAATTGTTACTGTAAAAGCTGAAGGTCACCCATAACTGCTGTCTCTGATACCAAGTTGTTATGGACCTATGTCTGGGATCGAGTTATAGGTTTGTGATTCACTATAAGATCAAAAGACGGTGACCCTTGCCTGTTAGAATATCTACCCTTTCAACCTATGTTGAATTGAATTAAGGGCTCGTTAGAGAGAACCCTACGATTTCTGAACTTTAGCAATTCACAACCTCTAAATATGAAAATTTTGCTTGTCTTATTCCATATGAAAATAACGTTTATATATTACAAGTGAGGGTAGGCTAGTCTTTAACCCTTAACCCTACATGCCATAAATAGACACTCTTAAACAACCAAAATAAAACATTCTAGAATCAATAATAATATCCAACTAAGAATATAAGGAAAACTAATTTTAAAAGCTAACTTTTTTTCCATGTGTAAATCTTTTATAAACCAAGATTGATTTCTATGATTTAAAAGCTGTATTTTTGGCATCTGTAACATTGCCCATAACACTAGGGTGGTGAAATGAGCTACCATGATTATAAGTATAATATCTACTATGAATGAATGCTTGATGCAATCTTCTTTAATGTATAAAGAGGTGTGAATGGGGTTTCCATGTTATCATAGAAGTTATGCCTATTCTTCCTTTAAGAGTATTGAACTCTATACCTAGATTGTGATCATTTACGCCTACAAATAGTAAGCAATATTAACTTGATCTAGATGCTTGAGTAAAATGTGTTTATAGGTTGCGCATAAGATATAGGTTTGTAATCAAACTAAAAACTTGGTTGATTAAGATATTCTATTTACACAATGGTGATTATTTGGCTTAAACAATGAAGAGGAGTAAAAGTGGTTGATATAAGAAAGATTTAAAATGTCTAATAGCTCTTACGTCTAAAGTAACAAAGAAATGCATTAGTTTGTATATAAGACAATTGAAGGTCTTAAAATTTTAAGTGAAGTGTATTTGCTACAAAGACTATATTTTAAGCATTGGGTTTTGACTTTTTTCATAGCATTTGGTACTTAAAATGGCATATTTTATGGTCTTGTTACAATTCCTTAATAAAGGAGTAAAGTTGGGAAGAATTGAGTCCAAATTTTAAGATAAGACTTAGAACACAGTACCAACAAGGTACTGTGTTGCTCCACATATTGAATCATACTACATTCTATACCTAGGAGACTTATCTATCCTACTAACATGGTACATACACATTCCCATATTTTGACTATGTTCAATTAGGGAGGATTTTTTTCCAATGTATACAACATCCTAATGTGTTCTAGCCATGTTCACTAATACGGTGGAAGCATGAACGTACGTTCTCACTCATGTTGGTGAGGATTTATATTTGTGAAAGTTCCATAATAGTGTCTTAACTAACACAAAATTCCAACTCAATATCATGTTTGGGCTGTGATAGGTGGAGATTTTAGGGTTTCATATTATAATGGTAGTGTTAGTTAAAAACTAAAGGAAGAGATCATAGACTAATAAAGAAACACTAAAAAGCAACTGGAAGCTTAGGAAAGCTGCTAAGATTACTAAGAAAACAATCTTAGAGCAAAATAACAAGATTCATAAAGAAAATTCAAGATTCAATCCATGTTAATTTAAACTTCTTTCTTATTGATCGTAAATTTTCTTTGTTTCAATATGAACTAATTAAGATATAAATTTAAGTGTAATGAACCTTAAAATGATTGTGTTTTGAATTGATTCATTCTTTGGATTAATGAAAGATTATGATTTCTTAAGAATTTCTTATACTTATTTATTGAATTGAATTTTAAGTAACAAACGTAGAAGATTCACAGTTAGATTATGATAAATTCTAAATAAACTATATTTCTAATCTTATATTTAATGCATTTTGTTTGTTTGTTTGAGAGTTTTTATGGTTTATGGTACCTATTTTGCTTCTATTGTGTTTTATAAAAAGGAGAAGTAGGAAAAATCTGGATAGAAAACAGAAAAAATTGAAGCTATTTTAATGGTTGCCCGTGTGTTGGTCCCTGAAAATTTTTTTTTATTTACTCATGTCTAAATTGTTTTGAAGTATTGTCTACATTATTTTGAGGTGTTAGCTCTTAAGAAAATGGAAATTAAGTGAGGGATTAAGTTTAAATTTAAGTGGAGTATGTTATTAGATATTAAAGGAATAAAGTGGCTTGAGGACATTTTAGGAAGTTTACTTATGTTTTTAAGCTTAAAGGCTAAGAAGGAGGGCTTAATTTGTCTTTTGAGCTTAAATTAAATGAAGGAGAAAGGAGACAAATGATGAGTAGCCTTATGGTGAAGGAGATACACGAAATGAACAAGGAAAAAGAAGAGTGGATCAATTGAGAGTAAGGGAGAATGAAACGACGTAGTTTTAGGTTAGGTTAAGTAAGAAGCAAATGATTTAAGTCCTTTAAAAGAGGGTTTCGAAATTTCAAAGGAAAGAAGAGAACGGAGAGTTTCGGCCAAAAGAAGAAGAAGAGAAGGAGCTTAGGTTTCTATGCCTTAGAAAGGTAGATTGAAGAGTTTCTTTAAGAAGAAAAGGGAAGAGGAAGAGTTTTAGTCATCTTTTGAAACAAAAACCCAATTTCGTGGGTCACTCTCTAAGGTAAGAGAAAAGTAAAATCTTTTGGTTTTATGGATAGATTTAGGTGTGAATGGCTTAGAATATTTATGGGTAAAGTTAGATAGGCTCTTCTCCATGTTTTCCTCTCCTCGAAATGTTTAATTTGGGTTATCACATGTTAATTGAGTTATTATTGCTTAATGAAGGTGAAGAGAGGTTATTAGAGCTAGAAGCAAGGCCAATTGACCAAATTCAAGGCTAAAGGAATTAAGGTGGGTGATAATTTAATAGTTGAGTTAATAAGCTACTTAATTGTTTTGAAATAAATGTCTTGTAATGCTTTCACAGCCTCGGGTGCAAAAACACCCCTTAGCCTGCCCGTATCCGTTAGACAGACTTGCATGTCCGTTTAACGGACATTCTCGAAGCTTTTGGAACACTTTCACCCGAATGTGTCCGTTAAACGGACAGCTACGGGAAAGATTATGTTTTTGGACACAGTTAGAGGCCGAATCTCATTTTGTGGTCTTCATAAGAGTTGTAGATCTAGATGTCTTCTTTCTAATGGTCAAATAACGAACTCATTCCGACATCTAGATCAAAAGTTATGGAAATCGCGCCAAAAGAGGTTCAATTTGATTTTGGGTGTGAGCATAGTCTATTCTTTTGGGCATAAATCCCTCATCCGACCTCCAATTGAGGTGAGACTTGAACCATTAGATTTCTAAGACATATATCTTTCTCCCTACAAAAATTGGTATCATTTGGAGTTAAATTGAAGAAGTTTACATTAAAATAAGTGAGAGGTCGGTTTGGAGATCATATTTGGAGTATGAGCTCTTTAGGGCTTTTTTAGCATAACTTGAGTTATACAACTCCGTTTGAGGTGATTCGTGTTACAAAACGAACTCGAGACTTAAGACTACATTTTGTATGAACAAATCAACTCATGATTTTGATGATTAATTGGTGTGCGCTCGCCACGAAGGTGCTCGTAATGATCATGTGGGAATAGATTGAGATTTGTGAAAGAAGTAACAATAAGAAATAAATTGATATGAGAAGAATATTGTCTGGGGTTAATGGAGACCGATGGATTGGTAAGTGTATAGGATGAATTTGACGACGCTACCCAAACATGTGCGATGATAAGTATGTTCTTTACTCCCTTGAGTTTTGGGTGTTTTGAACATTATGACCTTGTGAGGAATTACTGCGCTTAGATTTTAGACCCTCTTAATGTTTGAATTGAGTTAAGGTGTCTTCTTGAAGATTAAAGTATTTGTTGAGAGCTTTCTAACGATATAGAGTTTGTCACTTTTGGACTTAGGATGAAGAAGTTATGAGGTTGGAAGTACATTCAGTTACTGTTTATAATTACTATTTCACTGTTACATTGGTTCTTGGATGAGCAGTACCTTTGAGTGAGTTTTTGCCTACTTTAATGATAGAATTAACTTTTGCATCCTTCATGAGATTTGTAAAGCATCTTGTTATCTTTCCATTGAGATATAATATGCAATTATTGGAATATGGAGTAAGAAGTTATGAAGATTGGAAGTATATAGATAAGGTCCATTTTGCTAAACATGTAGCTTGTGTGCTTATGATAGCTTGATGATTAATGTTTGAAATTTTGTGGATTTTATTAACCATTTAAGTTGTAAGTTGTGAATTTTGGTGAATGAACTTGGAATTTGAAGTGTCTTGAAGTGTTCATGCTTTAGAATAAGTTAAATTTATTAAGTATACAAGTGGTTATGAAGTTAGGTTGAAGGTGAGATGTTGGAAAGGGTATTGGAGTTTTGAATAATGGCATGTCCGTTAAACGGACATGGATGTTAAGTTATAAGCAGTTGGGGTCCGGTCTCCGGATCGGGTTCCAACACCGTGTAAGTCTTCACAGCCATATGGGTGAACTTGTACATCTACACAACCGTGTGGCTACTTGTATAGCTCTTTAAGAATTTTTTTTTTCATATTTTTCAAAGACTAAAGCAAGATTGAGGGACACATTCATACATATGACCATGTGAGTGACCATGTCCACTTTTAAAACCCTAAATTCGAGCTATAACTATATAAAATAAAGAAAAAAATGAGGGAACTTAAAAGGAGTTCATATGAGGCTTAGGAAAACATAAATTGATGGCCTAGAATGACAGTGAGAACATAGAATAAAAAACAAGGAAACACATTTATGGTGGACTTATAACTATATAAAATAAAGAGAAAATGAGGGAAGTTAAAAAGGGGTTCATATGAGGCTTAGGAAAACACAATTTGATGGCCTAGAATGACAGGGAGAACAAAGAATAAAGAACAAGGAAACATATTTATGGTGGACTTATAACTATATAAAATAAAGAGGAAATGAGGGAAGTTAAAAGGGTTTCACATAAGGCTTAGGAAAACACAAATTGATGGCCTAGAATGACAGGGAGAATAAAGAATAAAGAACAAGGAAACATATTTATGGTGGACTTTCATCAATCTAAAGAGGATTTCATGAAGATTAAAAGGGATTTTATCATGGTTCTTTTAGTTTTATGTTCTTTCCTTAGTCTTGATGTTATGATTATGAGCTAAACTTTTTGTTGATACATAGATTAAATGAACCATAAGCAATAAGACAGGTGTAATAATTGATTATTAGTTTTCAGGTTAGAGACTGACTCTGTCACCATTGAAAGCAAGAATGATTCTCCCATTAAAATGATTGATATGATTGGAGTGGATATCCTAATTTGAACCGAAAAAACTAAAAATAGTTTTCAGCTTCTCCTCTTTTATTTTTATTTCAAGTAATCCCAAAATCAAGGGTCTTTTTTTCAAAATGATATCTTTGATAGCTTGATTTTTGAGAGGATTGTTCATTCCTCTCACATTCCATACCAAAATAGCCATAAGGGACAAAATAGAGAAAGGAACTGGAATTAATTCAAGGTTTGTTCCAATATCTATTCTTACCCATTTTCCTTCCTGATCTTCTTTTTAAAGAAGGTCCTGGTTCAAAAAATATACTATCTGAGGTTGCATTCAACTCCTACCTAGAACTAAAGTTTTTTACTTGTTAACCTCATCACTATTTCCCATAAATGACAACTCTATTTCCCCCAATTCAGAGGCCTCGATAGTCTACATTGCTTTTAGTGGTGGTGCAAGATTTTGGTTAGTTGTAGAAGTGTTCATTATATGAATGTCTCGTGCTATTTTATCTAATATTTCAGGAGGTACTTCCCTTTCAAATTCAATAGAAGGATCCTTCGAAGCATTAGAGGAAGTAGAATTAGCTAACTTCTCATTTGCTTCATCAATCTTTAAAAGCTCAGCATAAGTTCCAGTGTTAAATTTTTCCTTTTAGGCTTCCTTATACGGTTAGAAGACATAGGTTTCCACGTATAGAACAACTTAATCCCAATCTCTACAAGCTCTCCACTTTCATTCAATTTCATGTCAGAAATGGCCTTAGGAAGGTCCTTCCAATTCTTCACTTCAACACGTATTCTAGCATGACATAACCTTTCCATCCTAACTATTATTGAATCCAAATATGAGGTTTCTTAATGAATTGGCTAGGAAACTCAAAAACAGAGTGTCTCTCTCAAAAGGTAGCTATGACCTCTATAATAATGTCTTTTATATAGTATGAGAAATTTTTGTATCAATCACATCTATATAGAAACAAGTATGGGATGTCTCATGACTTAGGATATCTTAAACTACTTTCTTATCCTCTACCCTTAGGATTAATTTCTCTTCATGCACATCTAGAATAGTTTTTGAAGTAGTTAGGAAAGGTTGCCCCAAGATTAAGGGAATATCTCCATCATCCTCCATATTAACTATCACAAAATCAATAGGAAAGATAAATTTGTCAACATTAACCAAAACATCCTTTGTAATGCCCTTAAGATAATTGATCTATCTGCTAATTAAATACTCATCCTAATTAGCCTAGGTTCACTCAATCCTAATTTCTAAAATACATCGTTTGACCTCAAGTTAATACTAACTCCTAAATCTACTAATACCCTTCTAATTGACAATCAATACTATAGATAATAGTAAAAAATTCCTAGATCTCTAATTTTCTAAGGTAGGTTGTTTTGCAAAACAGTGGAGCACTCCTCACTTAAATTAACTATCAATAGCTCCATAAATTTCTTCATGTTAGAAAGGAGATGTTTTAAATACTTGACATATTTGATGTTTAGGGAAGAGCACCAACAAAAATTATATTAATATGTAAGTTTTTGAAAAGCTTCAAGAAATTAATTACCAAATTGATCTTCCTTTTGATCTTTCTTAAGTAAGCTCGAGTATGGAATTGTCGATTTGTACTATTCTCAATCAAATCTTGTAATTCCTCATGAGTTTTAAACCTAGTAATCTCACCGAAGATGCATCAGTCAACTATTTGGATGGGCAACTCAACTCAATCCATTATGGAATGCCTGCATTTGTAATCCCACGTCACGTCTATAATGTGAGCACTTACTCAATAACTCAATCCATTTCTTCCAAGTATCATACAATATTTCACTCTCTATTTATTGAAAGGAAGTGATTTCATTCCTAAGTTTTATTATTCTTACCGGAGGTGAATACCTAACTAAAAACTTATTAGCAAGACCACTCCAAGTGATAACAGATCCATGAAACAAAAACCATGATTTAGCTTTGTCCCTCACTATAAAATAGAACAACCTCAACCAAATAGTATCTTACAAAGCTCCATTAATCTTGAAAGTATTATAAATCTCAATAAAGATGGCAATTTGTGCATTTGGATTCTCATCTCATAAGTTACAAATTGTAAAAGTTCTTAAACCATCTTAATTACATTGGGCTTGATCTCAAAATTATTGGCTTTTGCTCTTGGCATAGTAATGCCAGATTCTATCCCCATAAGCGACAGTATAGTATGATCTCCTATAAGACAGTCCTCCATATTTCAACCTTGTGTAAAATGTATCCTTTTTCTAAAAACATCAATTTTCTACTATGAAAGAACCATAACATTTCACACAATTAATTTCACAAATAGAAGACATCATAGAAAAATAACAAAAGTCACAAAAAAATAAAGCACAACACTTGAGTTATATAAATACCTTATTGTAGATAAAGGACCACAAGTCGAATTCAAATATGATTTGGCATTGTTCTCTAAGAAAATTGTTTTTATTGTCCATTAACCTTAAATAAACTATTAAAAGAGATCATTTACCATACTTTTATTTTCACGGAAAACAAATAATCGAAGAAATAGATTAAATAAAAAATCAAAAGCCAACATTGATAGTCCCTTCATATTACTTCACCAACAATAAATATTAAACATGTACACCAACAATAACTATTAAACATGTACCACTCTACTTGCTCTTGCTTCACGCCAAGTACTTCAACAGAACATGCTAGGTGTTCTTTTGATATCCTTTTAAACCAACTCTTTTTCACCCAAGAAAAACATGTAAATGAAGCATTAGTAAAAGAGGTAAAGACTAGTTGGGTTAAGAAACAAAGAAACAAAATTATGTTAGCTTTCGAGGGAGGAAAATATCAAGAAAAGCTGTGAAGGAAGGGTTATTTTACCTATAATGGTTGTTATAATACCAAGTGGAATTTCAAAAGTTGATGTAACTATTGTTAGTGAACAAATATTCATAGGAAGGGCTGAAAGTAGTTTAACCTCAAACAGAAAAAAAAAAAAAACAATAATGTTGAACTATCAACAAGTAATAAATATAAATAAAAGTCTTAACTGCTAAAATAAGTAGAAGAAAAGAAGAATTGTAATATTGATTCTCAATGTCAATATTCTTTTCCTCAACATTCTAATCAAGACAGGATTCATATCTGCATCTGAAATACTGGTGTGGGTTTGGTGGGAAAATGGGGAGTTTGCATTAGACCAAAATTTTTGTATAGTAAAACAGAACTAATTTCTAGCAATCTAGACTTGGGAGATGTTAACTTATGGCTTTCAATGGAAGCTAAACGGTTATTGAAGAAAGAATGGGTTTACAAAGTTAAGAAGAGTAGATGCATTAACACACATTTTCTTTTGAACTCTTTTAATGTTTTGAAAACTAAAGGCTAATTAAATGGTCCAGTGAACTCTATTCTAATATCACGTAAAGGTTACTCTTCTTTTCTTTCTTTTTTTCTTTTTGAGATAACATTGTCTGTAGATTATTTGTATCAAAATATGGAGCATGAAATTATGAAATATCATTTTAATTATACATTCCCAACTTGTATAAAAGCTAAACATAATTTTTATTTAAAAAAATTGTCGGAACATTGGAAATAATGTAGTAGTGAACAGCTTAGCTTAATCTGGGATGATTAATGAATCAATCAGATGTAATTTCTGCGAACGATATCATAGCAAGGTTGGATACTTAGCATCGAGAAAGTCTCTGAGAGTCCGTGCAGCCTTTTGGCCACCCATTAGTTCCGCCAACTTCTCAACTGGAAGAAGTGCAAGTTCTGCCAAACTGTTGCAGCCATCCATTATAGCCCTGTAGTTGGAATCTGTCACCCCTGGAAGCCTTCTCAGAAACTCCACAGCTGATGTATTATAGTTCTCAGCTCTAGTATGGGACAAAAATAAGTTTACTCCTCCTCATCAAATTAAATAATAAAATAAACACTTCCTCTTTAACTTATGAAGCATTACCATCTCTTATCAATGAAATGAAATTAGAAAATTGCAACACCATCCATAAAATAAGCATGACACTGCCAGCCTTAAGCAATTTAAATTAAAAGGAAAATAACAATCTTACCTCACATCATTTTCAACGATACCATCTTCTGAGGGGACACCAACCCTAACTGCCTTTGCCTCATCAGGTTCCTCTTGATTAGCCTTCAGTGAAGTAAATATTTCAGCAGTGGCGTGCAAACTACGGGACCAGATGATTCGCAGTCTGGGAAAATGTAGAGCAAGCAAAGACAGCTTCGATATTATACTATTTGGTGTGACATCATCTCCTATATCACTAGCAGACTGCAAATTCATATGCATAACTTCAGTCTACCAAAGAAATTGGGTGGCGACAATGGACTCATCATTATATTTTAACTCAGCTTTTACCTGAAAAGAAAAGCTTTTATCTTGTGAGAACTCAATCAGAAGAACAGGTATTCTATAATACCGCACCATGGTTTCCACTTGATGATAAAGACGACCTGACGTGAAGCTCATAAAAAGATCTTGTATACTCTTTCTCTCAACACATATTAATGGTGAAAGAATGTAATCCCCAACTTCCAAGGTCACTGGTATTATCCGCATCCCTTTCTGATGCAGAACATTGGGAAGGCTACTCATGAACTCTCTCATGTCAACTATGACCTGAAATACAGCAAATCAGAAGATGAAATCATAGTGAAAAATGATGCATTCTTCAACCAAAAGTCAAGTACTGTCTCTTGAACCTGCATTTCTTTTTCGACTTCCTTCCTCCCACCAGCCTTTCTGGTTATCGAGTTTTGAGAACTTGAAGCTTGTAGCTCCATAAAAGAATTCATCCCCAAACAATGTCCATTCTGATGCAATACAAAGAGTTAGAAGTAATGAGGTCAATTCAATCAAGCCTTGTACAATTCTCACAAGTAAACCTTAGCTTCAAAGAAGTGCAGGTCAGAAAATTGCAAAAGAATAAGAGCACAAATGTTCTCTACATCAAGGACAAAAATCACTTTACCTGATCCACTGGAATTATCATCATTGATTTCTGCCTGATCAATGATTCAAATGCTCCATTTTCCCTACGAATGCTTGCCTCAAATTTTTGGACCTCGGTTGAATCTTCATAAAAAAGAAAGTAGACTTTTAACTTTATTGAAGGATTTTCAGATTTGTACACTTCAATTTCTCGAACAAATCTCATATCTGGATGGTACACTATAATTACTGAGGGCATCAAAATGTCAAGAATTGGTCGATCACTATCAAGAGCATAAAAGTGAACTTGGGGCATTTGCTTTGCAGTTCCAGGTTGCACGGAGTCAGGATCTCGTACATGCCTTCGAAGAAATCCCTTTCCAGCAGAGACAAGAATTGAATTGTCTTCAATATGAATATCGGCAGCAACTCGATTCATTCCATCCACTTGCTTTTTATTTTCTGAACCACATATACCAGTTTCTTCACTTTTTTCCATCACAACGTCACCACTATTACCTTTAGTTCCAGATTTCAGGGTATTTGCTAGGCCCTTTTCTTTAATTCCTTTTCCCCTTCTTTTTTGAGATTCTTTGCAGACAAGAGGATGAAATTCAAGCCCGGCAACTGAATCCTTTTTATACAGATTTCTTATATCTGACGCTGCTGTCAACAGGGCATCATGTTCCTGCTTGTTTGTACTACTAGCTTCCACATTTTGGGCATTCGTTACAGGGACAATTCCATCAAGAATCCCAAATCCTTTAGGTTCTTTTGTCTTTGATTTCTTTTTTTGAGGTGTTTGAAATTCACGCAACTCAACTTTGCTTAACAAGTACTTCCTCCATTCGTCTTGCAAAACCTTCATAAAAGCAAGAACGTTTTGGATCATACCATAAGTTTACTTTTAAGGTTAAACCAAACAATGATAACATCATGAAAGGATTTGAATTTAAATGCATACTTCTTCCTTTAACTTGGTTGAGAAAGCTCCTAATATTATAAAGGATGGAGATAACCCTAATTAAAGTAAACTCCTACTAATCATTTTCTTAAATTCTTCTAACATTCTTCTTCAACATAAGTTACTGCTATATCGAAGACAGGCTACTATTGAACATTATCTTCATTGACTTTTTACTCTTCATTCTTCCTTTTTTACCATAAAATGAAACAATAGCACAAGAATAGCAGATCATTTTCAAACAAACTTGACAAGTGTTTGATATGCAAAGAACAGCGCTGTTAGTACAAAGCCTATAAAATGTCAAAACTTAGTTTTCCATGATTCTCCAGTTAAATGGTTGAGATTTAATACGGCTAATTCTAGAATCAATAAATTGGGAGCATTCTTTTATAGTCCACAACTAGATACAAATTGGTCGTATAGATGATCAAGGCTGCAGGAAGGACACAAGTCAAGCTATGCTTGTTGGTTCGTTTCATCAATTGTTCAAAAGACCACATAATCTATTGAGAACTAAGGCCATTAATGTATTGATAAGAATGTCACAACTTGGGAGATGGACAATTCTAATAGCATGTCTTCATTGTGAAGTAATGCTCAACCTTGTGCAGCAAGTTAATTTAGTTGCTAAGTGGGATCTTTCTTGGTTGATAATCATTTTCATGACAAATATCAACTTGAATAAGGAGGAAATCTGCAGAACAGTATTCTTGTACCTTCGGACATAATTGATATAGTTAAATTAGTTTCAGCTGATATCAATGTTGATGTGTACTAAAACAAACAAGGAATTTTATTTTTAAAAATTCTGTACGTGGTTAAATGCCAATCTTCATCTCCGCAGTTAGCTAGAGGATAGCTCTACAATACCTGATGAAGCCTACTGCAGATTGCATAATTCTATTCATATAGTGACTGGTGCTTATCATAGTCATGATGGTTTGTAGGTGGTAGAGGTCATCATAGAGTAGGTCAAGGCTGTGGCAGAGATAAGACTTCAAATATTTGTTCTGATATCATAGTTAAAGAGTTGTTATCATAGACATGGCAAACCAAAGAGAAGACATTTCAAATAATGTCTTCTATTGTCAACTATTTATGAGTGTAACATACTTTCCGCAGAAACGGAGAAAGCCTTAATCAAACACACTCACTAGTTACCTAAGTTGAAGTTTTGTTACTTATTCCCATCCACTTAAACTCACTTGTTAAATGAATTCTACTAATGGTTCTTCATTTGTTTGTTCAGCTAGTTTAGCAAATATATTGACTAATATTTTGACAGTTTCTCTTTAGGAAGCACAGTTTCAAATTAATAGTGGCTTTAGTTGATGCAATTCACTTGCCAAATAATGGGTAGTGGATATGTACTCCAGCTTCACTTCTTCCACCTGGTGTTCAACACTACTCCAAATTTTCTCATATATGTTGACAGATGGAGAAAACTTCCTAATTTGCACCGTGGCCTTCTACTCTTCCCAATCTATCTTTCGAGGAAAAGAACAAAGAGGGTAATTGGAGAGGATATGGATGAGGTGGCTTCTATCATCTAGATTTGGATTCTTATTCTATCATATACTTAGGCCTACAATTTCCTCTTTAGTAGTGTAGCCATTTGGGATCCTATACTTTTACATACTCAAAGAATTTGTTTCGATCTTTTGATTTAGAACTCATGTCATGTTTAAAGGTTGTGAGTTGGCCAAGAATCACTGAAAATGCATTACTCCTAAGGAGAAAAAGGAAACCATTAGATTGACAGATTCTAATGTTTATATTGAGAAATTCTTGCAGATGAACGAACGAACTTTTACATATGCAGCTAGCAATGCCATAAAATGGTAGGGTGAAAATATGGAAGAAAAATAATACAAGTGCGTGTGTATGTGCGCATGCAAGAGAGAGAGAGAGAGAGAGAGAGAACCTGTTGTGAGCCTTGCGTGATGCAATCTTCAAGCTGCATACATGAGCGCTCATCTTTGCAGACTACTAGAACAATTCCATTATCAACTTTGTCATGTTTAGCCACATCTTCGATCAATGAGGCATCCTTTTTTCTTCCTTCCTCTATCTCTTTAAGAATCTCCTATAATAAATTTTAACAGATATCCATTTGAAAGGAACAATCGAAACATAACTACAATTGAAATTCATCATTTTATCATGAGAGTCAACAATGAAATACACTTACATAACCTCAGAATATAAGGCTATAACAAGAAACAATATAGAACTAAAATGCTGATAATATTTTATTTGCAAGAGAAAACAATTGCTAAGGCTTCAAGTTGACAATCAAATCACTTTAACCCAATAAAAAAATTGGCCTCACAATAACACCATCAGAAAGCATTGGAACTCACTCACTCACTCGTAACACTTTCCATTTTGGTGCTTCCTCCATTACTTCCTCGAGTACTACCCTACTATTTGCACTTGAGGTTGACGCACCATCAGCTGGTAGATAAGCAGGTAAAGAAGAAGATTTTAAAGTTTTGTAAACAAAGGTGATTGCTTAAGTACCCAAATACAGAGAGGGACAGAGAAAATAAAGATAAAATTGCTATCACCTGCTTCCTCATTACCATCATTGTTATGTACTTTTCTTTTTCTGCCTGATGGGCTCTTCTCCTGCCCATTTAATCTCGCATCATTTGACCTAACCAACCTATATACACGTCTCTTTGCAAAATCAAATATCTTGTAACTGGATTCTGCAAATATCCAAACAGATCGAAAACTCTCCGAAACCCTAAGTGTATCCAAGTACTTCAAATAGCTGACTGCATCATACCTGCTCAGACAGCGCATCAAAATGAAAATCACAAATCCCTAGTCAAAACAAACATTAGTTGGAGTAGCACCAGAAATAGTGATCCAGCATTTCATTCAAAACACAAAAAAAGTTATCCAAAAACAACCGAGAGGGCAGCAATTAACGAAAAGCTTACATCTTCACAGTGTCACATCCAAGACCAATTGACAAACCTTAATCACCCAATACTATAAACAAAAATTGTTCGTTTCCAAACAAATTGTCTACCAACTATCTCTTAAAAACTCCTATAAATAAAAAAACTAAAATAATAAAGATACTAGACATAATACCTCACAAGATAATCCAGCAACTTCCTCAAAGTCTTCAAATCAGAAACTAGTTGTTTGGTCTTCTTCCCTAAGGTATGCCAGATGGGGTCCAACTGCTTCCTCACAATCTCATCAAACGATTTGAACAACCCATTCTCCACCGTCAGATCCTCCACATCAACTTTATTGGTCTTCCTCATCTCCTTCAAGCAAGCGTCCATAACCTCCATGATTGCCTTCTGTATCCCCATCATATGCTTCGTCATAGGGACCCTTACATCAACCACCTCCGGCGCGTTTCTCTCCAGTTCTTCCGACACATACACATGAAACCTCGGCCAAAGGTGCAGCTTTCTAATGTACAAAGACTTCATTATCCGCTCCGTCTTGCAAAATCCAGCGACCATTGCATGCGGCTTGTCGGTAAACGCTCGGATGTAAGCAGACTTGCAAAGGGTTTTGACAATCCGAACGATAAAAGCTTCCGTGGACGTCTCGGAGAGTGAGTGAGCGTTGACCAAGAGCAAGCCAGCTAGGGTAGATACGGGGACTTTGTTACTGAGGAGGTCGACGATAAGGATACGAGGGGTGACGAAACATATCTGACCAGAGGAATAGAGGGAAAGGCGGAGGTGAGAGGGAAGGTCGGCAGTGATTTCGACGATAGAAGGGTAGGGGAGGTGGTGAAGAATGTGGGATTTGAGAGAAAGAGAAGGAGAAAGAATGAGTAGAGTACCTTGAGAAGGGTGGTGGAGGAGGAGAAGTGAGGATATGAGTTTCGGGAGAGATAGACCCGAGGAGAGTATTACGAGTCCGCCGGAGGGGTCGCCGTCGAGTAGGTCCGTAATGATGTGGTCGTGGAATTGGACCATTGTGGTTGTTATGTCGTAACACAGAATGCCGATGGTAGCTGAAGGCTTTATTGGAGGGGGAAATGGAAAAGGTATGTCGTATTAAATTTAGGCTCGTTTGGTTTCACTTTTGCTTTTCTGCTTCACTTCTGTTTTTTTTTTCTGTTTTTCTGTTCCACTTCTTTTTTTTTTGTTATTTTTAGTTTCTATTTTTTTTGTTTAAAAAAATAAAAATCTGTTTGGTTGAGATTTGTAACATAAAAACTGAAAATAAAAATCTATTTAGTTGAGATTTCTAATAAACTTATTATTATTATTATTATTATTATTATTTATCAATAAGTTATTCTTATTATTATTAATTTATTATTATTATTATTGTTATTATTATTTATTGTTAATAATATTATTATTATTAATTATTTTTATAAAATTTTTACTTACTATTATTATTATTAAACTCATCATCATCATCATCATCATTATCATTATCATCATCATCATCATTATTATTATTATTATTATTATTATTATTTATTGTTAATAATTATAATATTATTAATTATTGTTATAAATTTTCTACTTACTTTTTTAATTATTAAACTTATTATTATTATTTTAAACTTATTATTATTATTATTGTTGTTGTTGTTGTTGTTATTGTTATTATTAAATTATTCTTATTCTTATAAATTTTATTATGATTAATTATTATTATTAATTTTTAATAAGTTATTATTATTATTATTATTTATTGTTAATAATAATATTATTATTGTTATAAATTTACTACTTACTATTTTTAATACTATTAATATTTTTATTTTTATTATTAATTTTATTATACCAAATTAATTATCTTATTATTATTATAAAATTTATTATTACTATTATTATTATTATCATTATTATTATTATTATTATTATTATTTTGAGATAGAAACTAAAGTTATGTTGATTTTTTGTAGAAAAAAACATGTTGTCAAAATTCAGAGAAAATATGTTTTTTGATTTTTGTAAAACTGTTGTGGTTTTTTTATTTTTAGAAACAAAAAAACACAACAGAGTAAGCCAAACACGTTTTACTTACCTGTTTTTCTTTTTACAAAAACGACAACAAAAAACGGAGAAAAAAACAGAAACAAACAGCCCCTTAGGAATTTGCTTATTTGTAAATTTACTTCCGTCAGTCTTTTTTTTTTAAGAAATCCGTCAGTCGTTTTTTCCTTTTTTCTTTTTACAAAGGAAACGTCAAAACAAAACAGCCTCGCCGGCCCATCGCGTCTAATGTAGGATGCGAGGGTACATCATGTAATACATATCATGTGTGAGGACGTCTCGAATAGTCTCCGGTAGATCTCGTAGATACTGCAAGCCAGGATTCGCCCGATAGGCTAATGCAGCCAGTTTATCTGCACATTGATTACCTTCTCGATGGATATATTAGAATTGAACCTCACACTCCCAGTGGACTAAGTCTCGAATACCTGTCACCAAAGAAAAATGGTCAGACAACAAACTATTTGAGACAAAGAGGATATTAATTACCTCAAGAGAGTCCACTTCGACTACCATTCGGCAGTACCCACATTCCCAAGCCAGAGAAAGGCCTGAGTGGACGCCCCATAGTTTCGTTTCTAGCGGTACTCCCGTGCCTAAATTGTGGAGAAACCCCCCACACCAATGACCAGAACTGGACCAGAAGAGTCCCCTAGCAGCTGCTAGGTAGGATCCCGGTCTAATGACACCATCCGTGATGATCTTGAGCCATCCCTCCATCGGGGGGCGCCATCGCATGGCAGCGCCCAATGGGAGGCTCTGCTGCTAGAAAACCTGAGATTTCATCGTAGTTACCCGGAGGATCCACTCAACATAATCCATAACAATGCGGACCCCATCCATAGAACAGACGAAGGTCGAATCAAAGATGCTATTATTACGCCATTTTTATAAGAACCAACACGCTACCCCAAAGAAATCCGTTAGTCGTTTTTGATAACGTGTTTCGATGGATATTAATTAGCTATGATATATACTATTTAATACTAATTAGTTTTTTTATAAAGAAAGTTCTGTAATAAAATGGAACGAGATAAACAGAGAGTTTTATGTTATGTTCTATTTTATCATAAATAATAAAAATAAGAAATCTCTAATTTAGAGGTTAGGATGAAATGTAAACTAATAAATATATACTACTTAATATACCCTCAATAATTTTTCGTAATATCAATTATTTCTCCTTATTTTTTAACAACACATTTATATCTATATATACATACATACATACATACATACATACATACATACATATATA
>JANIJH010000225.1:45698034-45714417 GCA_024520975.1 Erythroxylum areolatum
CAGAGAAATGGGCTCCAAGAAAACCGAAGAGAAGATGTAGGAAGAAGGAAGAAGAAGAAAGGAAAAAGAAGATAGAACTAGGAGGGAGATGTCGGGTGAGTTTATATTTAAAAAGAATTTACCGACGGAATTACCGACGAAAATTTCTGTAGGTAAATTCAAAAAAATTTATACTGCCAATAATTCCCGCCTTTTTAGCGACAGAAAGAAAATTTTTGTCGCTAAATTCATTTACCAATGGAATTTTCCGTAAGTAAACTCAAAATTTTTTATTCTGCCAAAAATTTCCTCCATTTTTAGCGACGGAACGTATACCGTCGCTAAATTACGTAGCTAATTTTGCCCGCGACGAATTCCCTCCAAATTTAGCGACGAGTATTATTACCGTCGCTAAATTACTCAATTTTAGCGACAGAAATATGCTTTCCGTCGCTAATTTCCAACGGTATATTTTTCGTCGGTAATTTATTACCGACGGCTATATTGTTCCGTCGCTAATGTCCGTTGCAAATTTTTTCGGGACAAATTTTCTCCAAATTTAGCGACGAATATTAGTACCGTCGCTAAATCACTCAATTTTAGCGACAGAAAGCATATTTCCGTCGCTAATTGCTGACGGAAATTCTTCCATTGCTAAGTTTCCGTCGCTAATCTACATTTTTCTTGTAGTGATTTTTAAATCCAAAATTACTATTTTTTTATATCATGATACATTATGTAATGAAAGGATTAAATTTATTAACCTTGTTCAAAGATTTTCCAAATCAATACTAATGGATAATAGTAGAACATTCTCCTTAATTAATTTAGGGTAATGTAAATCTTATATTGAGCATTCAACTACCTTTATATAGTTTATGTCCTATCTATTTACTACAAATATTTTGAAAACATAGTCATTTTTATATGAGATAGTTTGGAATATGTAGTCAAAAGATCTCTTATATAATCATCACAATGAGCATTTTCATAAACACACAAGTAATGTTTTATATGAAATTATCATATCATGTTAGTGAATTTGTTCTCTAACAATTACCCATATACATTTTTTAATGTTTTGATATTTTAGTCTATAAGATGATTCATAAGTAAGAAACATAATGTGTTCTAGCCTTTCTACTCTTTTAATATCTAGTTTTATTGTGTTCTAATCTTAATTTATTTCAATCAAAATGAAATGAATAATTTAGTTTATGTAACACCGTTCTTAATGACATAAGAAAATAAATTTCTTGACTCTAAAGGAGTCTAATTAATTGTTAATTTAAATATAATTGAAATCTATTTCTAAAAAATAATTTTCTAAAACTTCAATTAGGAATCAATGTAAATATATTCTTAATCAACTAAAAATAATTAATTCAATTTCAAAAATATTTTAATTAAAAAATTAAATTTTTTTAACGATAATTAACTAGGATTAGATCAGAAATCGAGGATGGGATGTATAAACAAAGATGGGGCTTCATACCTTTATGTTGTTGCTCAACAATTAATAAACTATACCAAACTTATTTCAAAAACCTAAAATTAGATGTTCAAGTTTTTACAATAGATTTAGTTCGGTTGTAAGTCTTAAGGTTTATAATTTTTACATATTTAGATTTAATATTATAATAAATAATAATCAATAGAAAATCAAGTTACATAATTGAATAAGGCTCTAATACCCTAATTGGAAAACTGAGATGGGATCTTATCCCCTAGTAGAAGAAAATATAATATTTTATGGTTTCTAAATCCAAAATTACTTTTTGTTTTATGTCATGATACATTATGTAATGAAAGGATTGAATTTATTGACCTTGTTAAAAGATTTTCCAAATAAATTCTAATGGATAATAGTAGAACATTTTTCCTAATTAATTTAGGGCGATATAAATCTTAGTTAATGATAACTTAATCTGTAGTCATTAGATATGACATAAATTACATGAAGGCAAAAACCATCTATTCTTTGAGTGCAGCTATAACAAATCAGTGTGGAGCATAATTTTGAGTATGATTGTAACATCCCATTACCTGCGGAGATGTTAGAATAGTAAATAAAAGTGTTCAATGGGAGCTTAGAATTTGCATGTTCATGCTCATACATAAAATGACATACACATACACATGAATAGTGAAATTGTGCACATGGAAATAATTGTACATGCATTCATGAATAATTTCGGGCATATTTGGACTAAGTTGTGATTTTGAAAATTTTGTGAATTTGGAAATTAATTATATTGGAAATTTTATTGATTAGTGGAGTTGTAATATTTTTGAATTTTGGTGTTAATTTTCAAAATTTATGGAGAAAAATGGAAAATAGGAAAAAGGAATCAAAAGAAGATTGCAGATAGTTATATTGTAAAGATGGGATTAAAGGAATTAGTCAAGAAAGAAACTTAGTTTAGGCTTAGGCGTTAAGAAAGTGACAAGTGTCACTTAGTTAAGTTGCTTCAATAACCTTGTAGAAGTAAGTTATTGATATCTGAGAGTTAAAAAGGGTTAACATGTCTTAAGTGTCATTTTCCAGCGACCTTCTTCGAATTTTCTTTCCACACACAAATTTTTTTTAACAAAATCCTTCAAAGGGATTTCTTTGTTTTTCCTCATCCCACATCTCTACCACCACTGCTATTATTCTTCCACCCTAAGAAAAACCAGAAACTGGTCATTTTGCATAATAAATACATGACTTTTGTATGGAGTTAAGGCTTGAAGATAGTTCAAGCTTTTGGAGCTTTCAACAAGTAAGTAGTGAATAAATTCTTTAGAGTTGTGGATTCATGAAATAAGTTGATGGATTATTGTTAGTTGCATGGATTATGGCATTTACATATATATATGTATATATTCATAAACACTGTGTTAATGGGATGAAAATATGGATAAAGTGTTATTTTAGTTTTGATTATTATTAGTGATTAGATGTTATAGAAATGAGTTTTGGAGTTTGAAATAGCAATAAAATGATGTATAGGATTAGTGTAGAAAATTAAATATAAAAAAGTGAAACATGCTCTGTTCTTCACTATGTATGTATGAAAATATATAAGTGTATACGTGAGTTCATGAAATTCTTTAGAGATGATCAAGAAAATGGTTTTTAAGTTGAAGAATAATTGTAAAATAATGGTCTGAGAAGGGAGTGTTTAAATGGAAGTTGAGAGGAAACATGGAGATTGAGAATGAAAGTTGGAAATGCTAAAAGTTGACAGAGCATGAATAGGTTAAACATGAATTTTTGGCTTTTGATGGTTTTTTATTAAACCGGCATATTTTGGAGTGATATGAATTTATGATGAATGAGTTTAAGGAAATGGAGTGGAAAGACTTGAAATAAAAATTTGAAGTGTTAGATTTTGGAAAATGGAAGTTATCTAGAAATTTTCTAAGAATAGATGGTTAGAGAGTTGAATTTTTGATCTGAAACTTCCATGAATTTTTTGTACTATTATAGAGAGATTTTGACAAAGGCGTCTTTATGAAATTTGTAGATCTTTCTTTTAGTTTTCCATTGATATAACGTTTGTAAATTTTAGAGTTCTGGATCAAAAGTTATGGAGGTTTGAAGTTATGATGTTGGTAGAGAAGAAGAAGGATTTGTAGGTCCACTGGAGTGTCACGGTCGTGTATGTGCACGATCGCGACCTCGCAGGACTACCCAGACACGATTGCGACTTCCTTGTTTATCCTATTTTCTGAACATACTTTGATTATAACTTCTTCATCCGATGTCCAAATAACTTGATTCTTGAACTAATAGATTCCTAACACATTTTCCTACCTCTCCACAAAAATTGATTATAACTTCTTCATCCGAATTGTTTTTAAAAAGATTGATTGAACGAAAGCGAGAGAATCTGTTGGAATGGTATGAACTGGTGTTGTTTTACTGAATATACTTTAGTATTTTGATTATATTTGGACTTGTAGGATTCCAAATGAGATGATTTTTAATTTGGAGTAAACTAGCGAAATAGAACTACAAATCATATGAAAAAGTCTAATTTTGATTCAGTCTCTAAAATGTTCAATTTCTGGGTGGAATTTGTATATAGTAAACTATTTTTGAATAAGAACAGTCCAAAACGTTTTGAGGTATATCTTCCAAATTTCTGAACTAAATTAAGTGATTTTGGTGTCAACAGAAACTTAAGACATTGGAAAATAACTTTGTAGAAGGAAGTGTTGCCTAATTTTGCCATTTACTTTAATAGATTTATTATGCAAAGTTGACCCGTATATATATTGGAAGAAAATCTAAAGTGGTCAATGAAGTTGTGTAATTGGTTTCACATTGCCTTTTATTAGTCCAAATTATACGTATACATGGTATTAACGAGGGCTTTGATATCTGAATGATTTGTTCATAAGGATCTTGATAAACTACTCGGAAATTGTCATTGATCATGCATTGTGCATATTGTATAAGTACGTGTGCATTAAGGAATATTTGTATAATTATGCAAAAGTGTGATATTTGTAAATATGTTTTGTATAATTTAGAAGAACTCATTAGATGCCAGTTGGACATTATTGGACCATCCAGGCAATAGCATTTTGGAGCGTACTGTGAGTCATCCTAGATGATTTCCTAGGATTAATTTGTTTTGAATTGATTTGATTTGTTAAATTTTCAATAAAATTACTGAACTGTTTACGAATTGTTTCTGAATTCCAGACTTGAAGTCTAAGGAGTTTATTAGTTAGGTATGTATTAGAAGTGTTTTGATTTGATATGACTACCGAATAACTTTGATTCTCAACGAAAGTTGAATGCCAGACTTAGGTCCGATGAATGTGAAAACTTTGTCTGAGTATTTGTATAAGATTGTGATATATGACATATTCAGTATTTGATGCATTTCATAAAATGCATGCTCAGATAAAGGCGCTATGACTTAAGTAGCCAGTTTGAAGCATTTCCACGTAGAGTTTTGCTCCGTGATTTCTGATTCTGCACGTAGAGCTATGCTCCGTGATTCTGTTTGACTAAGCTCTATGGGCCAGTATTTGTATAAGTTTATGATAGACACTCGGTCACAACAATAAAAATGAATGTGAGTCTCATGCATATAGCATTCATATAAGACTGAAATCCATGAATGATTTGCAAAGCTATATTATGTAATCCTATATTGTGCCATGTTATGGGAGTTATGATGTTTTGAATGAATATTCGTGCATATGTGATGTGTGTATGTGATATGATGAAATCATAAATGATGGTTCACTCATTGAGTTCGCAAAACTCATCAAAAATTACAATGTGATTTTTCAAGCTTGAAGAGTACCCCGTTAGACAAATGGGAGTATACCATGTAAGTAAAAGATAGAGATCGGGATTAGTTGGCGTCTGCATTAATATTTCCTTTATTTTATATCAAATTAAGTCTTCTGTAATTATTGTAATTTGTGTATTCGAATATTTCTGTTTTGAAATAAATTTCCAAATCGGAAATGTTTGTATATGGTTTTTGCAATGTAATAAAATTTTGACAAGTATTTTGTATTTGTGATGGGCCTAAATGGCTATTAAAATTTTTGATGATTGTATTACTATAATCGAAAATGTTTATGAATTAATATAGGCCTAATTTGATTATCGATTTCTTCATTTTATGTTTGTGGTTAAAAAATACAAATTTGTACTAAGTTTTGAATGATTGAGTGCTCTAGCATACCACTCTCGCAGGGCACAAACTCGGATATCACTCAGGATGTCGGGCACATGTCTTGCAGGAGTGGGGTGCTACAATGATACAACTTCTAAGCATTAATTTTATATGGCATGAGACATTGAACACTATCACTAAAAGCACCAAAACAGGTTAGAGGAATAACATCCTTATCAAGAATTCGTTTCAGATAGTAATCTATTACATTTGGAGAGAAAGGGATAGGACACTCTATAAGAATGAGGAGCAACATAAGTATGAACTTGCAGAGCAAATTGTCTAATATGATTAGAGATGTTATGATAGCAATGGAAAGCAATGCATAATTAGTCAAGATCTTAGAGCAATGTGGTTAATTTGATGTTATCTTGTATTTTATTGTACATACTGATTAGTATAGCCTCTTTTGTTTGTAATTATGTGATCCTTATTTAGGATCGTGTATTAGCTTTTGCTATAATTTAATATAAATTATTTTATTAAAAAGTATTATGAAAACATAGTAGTTTTTATATGAGATAGTTTGGAGATCTTTAGTCAAATAATCATTTATATAAGCATCACAATGAGTATTTTCGTAGACACACAAGTAATGTTTTATAAGAAATTCTCATATCAAGTTAGTTTAGTGAACTTGTTCTTTAAAAAGTGCTCATATAATTTTTAAAATGGCTTCATATTTTATTATATAAGATGGTTCTTAAGTAAGAAACATAATGTGTTCTATTCTTTCTACTTTATTAATATCTAGTCTTAATAGAACTATAACTAAGAAAATTTAGGGAGAATAGATAAATTCAAATTGAATCTCATAAGCATGTCTATTTTAAGTCATGTATATTGAGAAAACTGGTAGATAGTTTAAATGTTACATGTTAATAAAAAGAGGTAGCTCTTAGTAGAATTGATGTTAAGCTCTATTAAATTGTTAAATTCTTGGGGTAAATCGTGCAATGCAATGATGATCTAGTTATAACTTAGATATTCATCTAGGAAATAATAATACTTGTAAGTATTCTTAAGCATATGATCTATAAAAGGAAAGTGATCATTGCGAGTAGAAGTATTAAGTCTCCTATACTCAATACAAATTGTCTAACCACTCACAATCCTAGTGGAAATTAATTAATTAATTACTTTCAATATATAACATTATGATCCCACCCTGTTTAGAAACAACATGCATTAGACTTACGCATAAACTATCTTAAAAAGGATAGATTATCCTAATGTCTAACTACTTTAGAATTTTACCTTTAATGATTTGTTTTATATTAGGATTTAACCTTCTTTGAATTTCAATAACTATCTTATGGTTATTCTCTATAAAATTACATATAAACCTCATCATATGTAATAATTTAACAAGTTAATTGTTGCATATTTAAGCATTCATAATAATAAGCGATGTATTATTTTCGACCAAGGAAGCACGTTTATGATATGGAGGACAAGGTTTCAATTCCAATACAAGGGATTATGCATTAGATAGAGGATTAAATGACTTACATTTACCTAAATTCTCAAAGGTTTTACCCAGTATGTTGAAGGTTGTTCCCTTCACTCTAGCTACTATGTTTGCTTCTTCATTGTGTTCTTCCGTTATACCTGCAGCCACTAAACATTGTTCCAAACTTTCACTTTCAATTTCAATTTTGAAGACCTCTTTAGATAATAGATAATGAAAATAAAATTGATAAATTGCTTCATTTATCACATTTAAGAAAACCTACAAATTTCCACATCTTAGAGCCACTATTGTCGTGAAGAAGTTTCTTTCTAAGATAAAGGAAATTTTGATATCCTTTAACATCTCTAGGATAATAAAATCAACAGGAATTAACCCTAACTAGCACATTTTCTAATTTTACCTAACAGGTGTGTAATAGAATGATAAATTAGTTGCAAGGTTATATTTTCCTATATTAACTCTTGAGGTTTCAACTTTCCAGCAATTGATTAAAACATCAAAGATATAGCACATAAATCACACAAAACTTTACAAAAATCAACATATGATAATGCAAAAACTGGAGAAACAGCCTAGATCCTTAAACTTTGGTGGTTATTTGTTCTAGATGATGACATCGTATTTCTAAGTTAAGGACATTATCTTAAACTCATTTAATCTCTTATTTTTACTGATTATTTCTTTGAAAATTTTGGTCTAATCAAGTGTTTATGGAAGTTTATCCTTAAATGAAAGAGCATCTGCTTAAAACATTTTAAGAATTTCTTAAACTATTTATCCATTTTATTTTTCCTAAGAATTTGAGGAAAAGGAATAGGAAGCATAAAATATTTGACAAGTGATGCCTCTTATTGGAATGATCTTATCCTTACCTTTTTCCATTTATTGTTAAAAATCTTCCTTCATGTAGGTATTACTTGATCTAATCTCCTTATCACTCCTCAATTTTACTAACTTTCATTTCTCCTGCTTTATAAGAACTCTTGCCTTATAAAACTTATGAAATTTGTGAACTACCCTATTTGAAATTATATATTTTTATTCAAGGTAACTATCCAGTTAACTTTTGTTTCGAAATTTTTAAAACTTTTCGTAATCACTTTTTCTATTTTCTCAATACTTAACTCCCAATTTGGGTTCCTTTCTTTTTTCTGATGTGGTCTTTGGTGCAATCCTAATGGGTCATTGCCTTTTTACATCTCCTTTTCCTAGGTTAATCTAAGTTTTTTTAATGGTTTTCTATTGTAGATTATATGTGTTGTTATATGAAATATATGTATTGCTTAATTGAATTAGCAAAAGGGCAACCTACTTAACATTTATGGCTTATATGACTTCCTTTATGCAACTCTCAATATAAGGCTTAAAGTGGTCTTGTCTTATTAGTGTTTTAACTTGAGCTATAAAAATGTGACCATATCCAAATTATGAATTCCTACTAATCATAGTTCCTTATCCAGTTTAATTTCACTTGATAATTATTCATAGTAATGTGCTCAACAAATTCTAAATCAAAATTAGGAATATTATTGTTCAACGTTCCTCCAACGGTTGCACCTACCATCTACTTAGTAATATTGCCTGGAACATCATAAGAAGTCTAAACTTGCAACTATGATAGGAGTCTATATTGTGAACACCTCCTTTGGTAAGTCTTTGTAATTCTTCCACGAATCGTATAATATTTCAATATCCAATTGTAAATAGGTAGATGATTCATTCCTTAGTTTAGTAATCATATTCGTGTGAAGTACTTGGATAAAAATTTCTCTAACAAATTATCCCACAAGTTTAGTTAAGTTGCAAGATGGGGCTTTAACCATTTCTAAGCTTAATTGCACAATGAAAATGGGAAAAACCTTAATTGAACAATGTATAAGATACAATCCTATTCTAAGTCGTATGTCTTTTTGGTTTTTCTCTAGAATTTGAGACCATAAATCCTTTTAGAACAGTTTTCCATAGGTATATAGGATAAGATGTGATCACGTATAAGGTTGTGTATCTCTTTGGAAACTTATTTTACAGCATGACCTCCGCCCAACCCATACAATAGATTGTTTCTTCATCTCTAGGCTATTCCATAGGAATACAAGTTAGCATGTGGTTATGTGTCATGTCATATTCAATAAAAAATTATGTTTTCTTTATGCTTTTTCTTGTAATCTTCTCTAATTATTGACTTTGTCATTTATGAAGCTACTTTTTTACAATTAACTCTAATTATTGACTTTGTCATTTATGAAGCTAACTTTTTTACAATTATCTAAAATAAGACATAAAACCAATTAAACATAGGTAATATGAACTGAAAATATAACAAAATACTAGGAAAAATATATTCATATTTCATGCAAATCGACCTGTATAAGACAAAAAAATATTCATCAATGCCATAAGCTTCATCTTGAACACGCAAAGATTTGGCCTATCATAACAAAAAAGATCTTCATCAAGGTCTAAAAACTTTACCTTAGACCAAAAAATTTATCCTAAAGTATGTATCATATCTTGATCAAGGTGAAAAAGCCTAAACTAGAATTGGTAAATAACTGTTATATCATGTGAAAACATATTTTCATGAAAATCTAAAGCATTTATTAACAAGGATATGGTCTATCACAAGACATCTAATCTTCATTATAATATTGAGATTATACAGCCCACAATTATATAAATCAAATAACATATCATCAACAAATGTCATCTAAGACTGGATCAGCTTCATGAGGATAGGCTTTTGTGATCACATCATAATTATAGATTCAATATAATTTTGACATTAGAATATGATAATGGTTAAGCTATTAGAGGGAAATGAAATATATGAAAATATGCACAAAGATTGATGCCTAACAAAAGCTTAATAAGCCAATAATCTTCAAGCATGTTAACAAATGGAAACAAGTTTCACATTTAAAAACACCCACAAGTCACTATAAAAGTGATCACTATTCTTAATAATGTACCCACTTCAAACCTACTCACTCTATCTTACCAAAACAATGCATTTCTCGCTCTAGAATTTACTAAATTGACGCAAACATTGAAAGACACTCCAATTTTTAATTTTGTCAGTCTTGTAGAGAAGACCCTAAAGTCAAAACAATGATAATCTCAAGTTTGGATCGTTGAGCCCAAACCTTCACGAAATCAATATGCATTAATAGATATCACCTTTATTCAACAAAAAGTTTTAAGCATATTCAAATTTGTCACACTAGACACGCTATTTAGATAATGCTCTTGGAATCTCTAGGAGCACTTAAGCACGTTGAGAGTATTTTTATGGCTATTGTCACACTGGACACACTATTTAGACAATGCTCTTGGAATCTCTAGGAGCACTTAAGCACGTTGAGAGTATTTCTATGGCTAACTTTACTTTTATTTTATGTATAAGATATTACTTTGCTTCTTTGTCTCCTTGATTTTAAGAGATTAAGAGAATCTAGAGTAAAACCCTTTCTCCATCTGCCATCATTTTTTTATTATTCTATTATTTGTTTTGTTTGGGGTGTAAGTTTCAATCAGCGCCAATTTGGCACTTTCCTTAGTAAATGAATTTTAGTATGCCTTTAAGGTCATTGACTACTTATTCATGATACAACTATAGTTTACATTTTAGATGGAAAAAATACCATTAATCTATTATACTCAAAATTTGATAAATAAATACTTCTATCATCTAATAAAATAATTCATATTAAATTGAATGGATTGACGAGAAGTTGTTGCAAGTTGGCTTAGAATCCGCTATGTGAAAAAATACGGTTATCTAAGTATTTGATGAACATAGCAACTTCTAAAGTGGGCATATTATTATTGTTGGCACGTGACCTTTAATATTCAAAATCATGCCAAATGATATAGATAAAGCAACTAAATTGAAGTAGAAAAAGTTTAAACCCTGTTATTACGACATATTTTTCAATTAAATACTTTAGTTAATTGCAATATGAATTAAAATGTTGATGTACATGTGAGAACACGATAGTGTTGTAGTGACATCACAATAATATCATCATAAAGACATGATACATTTACATGTCTCAACAAATATAATGTTTGAAAAATTTTAAGACATCGTAATGAAAAAGGATTTGAGTCGAAGAATTTGATTAAAAAGTTTATCATAAGAGGACTAAATATACTATTGTCCCTTTCGTATTTAAGTCTCAGCTCTCAAGAGTTTTTTTAAAAGAGCTTTTGCGCCAGATGCAGGACTTGTATGATCATGTGGTTCGGCAACATCAGCTAAATCCGTATCCCCTGTCTGAAAGAACTTGCATAGTTAACTAGCAGAAGCCTAAATGAAATGGCGACGACATCAAACTATTGAAATTGCAAACAGCAACAGTTTAAGCATACAACTTTATGCCCTCTTGATGCAATGATATTGGAGGTGGTACTAGTAACATAGGCTCGAATATAGAAGACTTTTTTTTTTTTTTTGGTTTACACGTCCGGTGTCCGAACTTATTGGGTCGACTAATCCGATTCGGAGATTAGAAGACATTTATTATTCGTAGAGTTTACTGACAGGAAAACCGAAACAAGAAAGAGTAATAACTTTTCTTCTAATACAGAGACCACACGGAATTCTGGTAAGCAGAAACTTGAGGACATAAATTAGCAGCTGAAGCTTACATTAACTCCAACTTCATGGAGTGGTGATGCCTGCAAGGACAGGAAAATAAATTGAACGGGGGTATTAAATTTACGCAATCCTGCATTGTTTTGACTACTCAATGGATATAGAAAGGTAGAGATGAAGAGAGCTTACTTCCACACTTGTAGTGGCGAGGAACCCTTCTTCCACATCCTTCAATGAGGCGAATGGCACGGTTTACATCAACAAGTGCGGCCAACTTTGGGGTAACAACAGGGCAAACGCACTCAATATGGCTAACCCGAACACGCTCGCAGCAGGCAGGCGATGGCAGCCTCCCATATACCACTGGCTTGCATGCGTTAATCCCAAGCCTTCTCTCCTCCTTGCAAGCCGCAGCACTAACTTCTGCACTTGCCTTATTATTCACTTCCAGAATGCCCAAAACAAGGAGCAAAACCATAACAATGGAGGCTAATGGTTTTGTTTTCATCATTTGTGTCATGTAATTTCCACTGCCAAGTCCCACCCGACCAAGTTTTCTGATGCGGATATCGGTTCCAGAGCAAGAATTAATATATATAGTAGGAGACAACAGGGAAGTGGGAACCTTGGAGGGCAGCTGTCGGTTCGATGGCTAAGTATTTGGCCATCAACTGTAGTTTTCGTTGAATTTTGTAGAAGGGTTGCTGCCACTATGCGTCTTTTCAGGGTAAGTAAATGGTACACGACTTAGGAGATGAAATCGTCTGTTCCACAATCTCTGTTCCCACCCTGTGCTATTATACGACATCCACATATTTAACAATAAATAAATAAGACGGAGGTAAATATGTGGATAGCATGCGATGGCACAGGGTAGGAACAGGGTTTAACAGACGATTTCGTGCCAAAAAAAAAAAGATGCCCCGCGTGGGCGTCAATTTCCTTAACAAAATGATACCCCGCGTCAATTTGGAGAATGGTGGGCGAAAATGGTTGTATTTGACTCGGTCTAAAGGAATCTCGTCAACTGTTTCTAGTTTTTAAGACATTTTCTTGCCTTCTTCAACCTACGATAACCAATCAACAAACCCCTGTTTTTAAACAATAGATAAACCTTACCACAGCTGAATAACTTTATTAAAGCTGTAAAGGACGAGGTCGAGTACAGCGTGCGTTCGTTTGTTCATTTTGATTTTATTAACCTCGTCTGTGTGTGTACTTTTTCTGGTGCGCTAGCATACATCCGAACAGAAAAGCACAGACACTTTATGTTTAAATAATGCAGGGTTTTGTTTAGAAGGTTACCAAGTTGGAGTTAAAAATTACTAGAATAAGCCTAATCAACTTTTGTGGGTGATCAGATTCTTCCCAATGGCCTAATACTGACAAGCGAATATGGCTCCGTGCGGAAAATGTCATACAAGCTGAAAATTTGGCAGTACTGGTAGATTCACTAAACTTTAATAAGGATTTATAAAGTTTGATCTCTTAGCTTACAATAACAAGTTGTCTTGTAAAGTTTCAGTATTAAAACCAAAATTAATAAAACAATCAACAAACATCCAAACTAATCCCAAAATCAGTCAAAAAAAAAGGATGAGAATATAACTCTACTTGCCTTCTCTCTATTTTCTCTCACTTTTAGATATTATGGCCTCACTGACATGCAAAACTTACATATTTTTCTCCTTGATAGCACAGAGTAAGTTTTTTGCACTATACACGAACACATACATGACCGTGTAAGTGATTGTGTCTCTTTAGCACCGCCTCACTTGCAGATTTATAAGGTCACAAAGAGACACGGTTGTCACACACGACTATGTATGTCTTCCCTCTTCACGTCCTGCTTCACATGATTTTAGAGAATAACATAGTTTATCCACATGGTCGTGTCATAGTTTATCTACATAGTCATGTAAGTGAAGACACAGGCATGTATCACTCTACATAAGTGTGTGTGCTTACATAATTGATGTACACAGTCGTGTAAGTTAAAGACACAGGCGTGTAGCATCTTATATGGTTGTGTATCCCCCCTAAAAGAGCTTCATCTATCTTATCTTCACTTATTCGTCATCCCTACGTGGTATGAGTTCTTTTATCCTTTCTAATATTGCTTAATGTTTTTGAACACTCGACTCCTCTGTCTCAGTGTCTTCCTTAGACTCAGCTTTGTTCACCTTCTCAACTTCATTGCCTGTCTTAGCTTTTACAGATTTATTTTTTCTTGCTCTTGAATACATTCGTCCATAACATCAATCTTCATGCAAATGCTGTTTTCTTTCAAATTTTTCAATGCTTTGTTCATGTTGAATTCCACTTGATCTTGACCAATCCGAAATGTTAATTTACCTTCATAAACATCTATTAATGCACTCCCTATGTTCATGAAAGTTTGTCCGAGAATTACTAGAAGTTCATATCCTCTCTAAAATCTATGACTACAAAGTCCATAAGGATAATAAACTTGCCACCTGTATTAAGATATCTTCCACCACTCTAAATGGTCTCTTAATTGATAGATCAACCAATTGAATTAACATTAAGTTGGCTTTACCTAGTCGAGCCCTAATTTCCTAAATATTGACAAAGGCATAAGATTTATAATTGCCTTTAAGTTGCAAAAGCACTTTGTGAATTCGAATTCACTAACCATACAAGATATTGTGAAACTCCTTGGATCCTTCACCTTGGGAGGCATATGAATTTTTATTACGAAACTATAGCTTCCAATTAATGCTACCATTTGATTCTCTTCCCAAGTCCACTTCTTTAATAATATGTCCTTCAAGAATTTTGTGTACTTAGGCATATGTTCTAAAACCTCCATGAAAGATATATTAATTTGCAAAGTCTTTTACTTCTCTATGAAATTTGAAAATTGTGCATCTAGTTTGCTCTTTTATATACATTGAGGGTACGAAATCTTGGGTGCATATGTTGAAAGGGCAATATAAGGAAGGTACTCACTTATTGCTTCATCCTTCTTTTCTTATTCCTTTTCTATCGGGTGGGTTGTAGCTTATTTCTTTGTTGATTGCTTAAGTTACTTCCCACTTCGAATTGTGATTGCTTCGAATTGCTCCCTTACATTTGCTTCAGTATTACTCAGGATACTCCTCACACTTCTTATGGACAACACATCCGCCAGTTGGCTTATTTGAACTTCTAGGTTATAAATGGAAGAAGCGCGATTTTTAGTTACCTATTCAAATTTCCCTTCCATACTTATGAGTATATGTCTATAATCTTTTCCATTTTTGCATCATTAACATTAGGCTTCTCTTGTTGAAATCCAGGTGGACCTTGATTTGTCATTTGGATTCCCACATTTTTTGACCAAGAAAAATTTTGGTGGTTCCTTCATGAATTATAAGTGTTAGAATAAGGATTGTTTTCTCCTTCTAGACCAAATTATGTCCCCATTTAATTGAGTTGCTTCGTATCATTTTTTAGCATCAAGAAGTATTCAATGGCATCATGGTTATCTTATAATTCACATCTATGCTGAATTGCTTTAACTCGAAGTAACGAAGAGATTTTTATACTATTGAGTTGTTTGGTTAAATTATCAAGCTTAGCTTGCATTTCTATCACCGAATCGACAATAATGACTCCCTTTTAATTGCAGAAGGTCATTTATTGTCTACTTTTGTTTGACATCCAAAGAAAGCTATTATTTGCCATCTCTTCTAGCAAATCCTCCACTTCCTCATTAGAGATCCTCCAAACACTGCATTAGTGGTACCCCTTTTGCTCCATTATAGAAGGTTTGCAATAATAATTCTCTAGGTAGGTTGTGATGAGGGTATCTCCTCTTTAAATCCTTGTAACATTCTCACGCATCATATAGAGACTCCTTATTATTTGGTTGGAATTTGTAATCTTCTTTATTAACCTGGTAGTCTTCGTCAATGGGAAGTACTTATCTAAGAATGCACACATTGGTAGCTCCCATGTTATGATGTTTTCTGAGTTTAAGGAATGATACCATGTTTTTTTTATTATATTAGAAGGTATCAAATATCTTTAAAAAATTTACTAAATGTGCGTTAGGATCTTTTTTCGCTAAACTGTAAAATTGTATGTTCATCTACATCATATTCAGCAATGTTGGTTTTATTTCGAATGAGGTTAGCACTAGTGGATAAGTGATGCCTTTTTTTAGCATTGAACTTTGGCCTAATGAAATCTATAAAGGTTCTAACGCACACTGCGGAATGATTGATAACAATTTGATGGTGTTTTTTTTATGGGTGTTTTGTTTTGGTGTGTTTTTGACCTTGAGGAATTAAGAAGGATGGAAATTTCGAACTCAACAATCAAGAAAAATAAGGATACACAAGGTTTGATTTCTACGACATCTTTTGGAAACTTGTTCCAAACAGTCCCGATGATCAAAATAAAACCAAGAGGAATGAACAATCGACACGTCACAATTGGGAAAACAATTGATAAGTGAAAGATGGTTCGAAAGGTAACAAGAACAAGAGAATAATGTTTCTCCCTATTGAAGCTGACGGCTTTCCAATAATTTTGATCTAAAGTTTCAAAATTTTGACCTAAAGACACATATTTATACCTAGGTTAAATAATAAAAAGGTTGGGCTAAAATACATAGAAGCCCAAAATAAAAC
>JANIJH010000225.1:45716240-45729250 GCA_024520975.1 Erythroxylum areolatum
TAGAGCTCAAGCCTATTTATAACAAGTTTTGGGCGTTTTATTAATTTAATTTTAAAAACGCCCAAAACTTATTATAAATAGGCTTGAGCTCTATGGAGTTAGCACTTCATGCTTAACCCTCTCTGTAAGAGTTAAAGAATTTTCTTAACCTATTTTGTGAATATTAATTTCAATTAAATTAATAAAACGCCCAAAGTTTATTATAAATGGGTTTGAGTTTTATGGAGCTAGTATTTCATGCTTAACCCTCTTTGTAAGAGTTACAGAATTTTCTCAACCTATTATGTGGATACCGTTAAAGGCTGAACACTTGTGCGACTACGGTGGTTGAGACGGATCAGTTTCGAAAACGATTCGAGAGATACGATAAGACAAAGATCAAGCTTCGAAATAAGGTATGAATTAAATTTTCGCTTTATTTTGATTCGTGTTAATCATTTTATAGAATCAAATAGATTTTGATTTTCGAGAAATCAAAAGTTACGAAAAAGTTTCGTGATTATTCCACTGCGGTTCGGATTAGATCTCGACCCAATTTCCTAACACTTACTTGCTTAGAAGAAAGCTAGACATATATTGTTAGTTAGGCAAGTAAAGTTCGAATTAAGTTGAAAGAAAACCTAAATTTGTTAGAATTTCATTAAGCTAATGTGTATACTTTTGTGAAAGAAAAGAAACCTCAGAACATTCCAACAAAAACTATCTAATGCAGAAGCTTTAATTCCAAATCTATGGAACTCAATAAAAGGTGAATTTCTTACATGAGGAAGACATCTTCAACTAACGGATGAGGAATGCCTAGAATCTTTAATATAAGCCAGAGTCTTAACTTTATAGACGTCTATGATGTTAGAGAACTAAAAATGCTTAAGGTGTCTATTTCAAGTATTGGCCCTGGCTTGCAAATGTTGCTAAACATTTGTACTTAGATGTATTCCTTATCATGGCAATTTAATTTTTATTCTTTAAAAATTCATTATCTTCCTAAATGAATTACTGTATTGATATATTCTGTTACTAAAACTTCATTTATTCTTAACAAGGAAAAAATAAAAATATATCTTTTTTCTAATTTATCAACAATTTATGTTGGATTTAATTTTATTCTATTCATAATATTGTATGGATTCTATTCAAATTAATATAATGATCTGATAGTCAAGCTCTAATTATTATTTTGTAAATTAAAGATGACGACATAATGCTACAGTAAAGTGGAATTTCTTTTTACATGAGCAAAAACAGAAACTGTCTTTGCGGAAACTGTTATGTCCGCATATTTTAACAAATTTGAGTGATTGCGTAGAATTTTCGATTACTCTGCATAAAACTAAAATATAATCGTAACTTGTTAGGACATCATTGATAGCAATTTCTGAATGACTTTTGAAGAATTCGAGGCGGAAATTTCGCAGCAATTTCAGACGACTTGGACATGGAAATTTTGTGCATGGCTGAAATGTTTCGGTGGGTGGGTTTGGTCAATTTTAGCTTTATTATGTCTGTTTCTCATTCATTCCCTCTAGAAGTCATCTTCTTTTCGGAAGTCTTCCATTTACTTCCTTTTTTCTCCCCCCTCCCTCTAGAGTCATCTGGATCAGCAATAATGTTGACTAGATGCCATTTTTGGTTTATCTTACCCATAAATATACATATTTAGGACTTCAATATTAAGTTTTTAAAAATTAGTTAAATAAAATCCATGTTAGACTTAACTAACTCGCATGACTGAGAAGTTCATTGATAATCATCTAGTGTCACAGAATTGCCTTCTATTAGCTACAGTTCAATCTTTGATTTCATTGATAATCATCCAGTGTCACAGAATTGCCTTCTATTAGCTACAGTTCAATCTTTAATTTGTAATCAAAACTGAAGTTATCACTAAACATGTTTGTGAAGGTTATTTATACATCTAGTTCAACTATATAGGGATTTCCGTGATACAATGTATTATACTGAAAACGAATTTGTATCAGCCATTTAATTTTATGTTTCAAAGAACTGTGATGACGAATTTTTAGTGCACTAAGTTCATTGGAAGTCCAAACAGCCAACTTAAATTTTTGTTCATGCTTTTGACCTGAAATTCCAGTCAATAATTTAAATCTTTTATCATTGAATTTTTTCAAAATTAAATAAATTATATTAAGGATAGTAGAAATCACTACAAGACCGTACAGAAAGAATTAGACAAGAGTATCACATTCTTATTACGGGGGTGTTTAACACTAAAGTCTCGTTTAGTAATCAGTAATAAAGTAATTAGAATTAAAAAATAGGAAAGAGAATGAAAATGAAAATCCGAATAAAGAATGAAATTAGTGATTATGCTTGTGTGATATGCAAGCACTAGAAGTATAGTTATAGAAATTAATAATTATGTTGGTGTTTGGTATCAATTATTAAGAATAACAATGACAATTTTTAATTATGTTTGATTAATATATGATTGGTTTTGTAAATAAATAATTAAAATATTTTATATTACTATTAATTAATAAAAAAAATTTATTTAATAAATTAAAATTTTTAATAATTCAATAGATTATTAATTTTTAAATAATTGTGTATGATTTTTCTTGTAAGAATAAAATTAAAAAACCAAAATGAACTTATCTTATGATATAAAATCATTAAAATAAAACAAAAATAATTACTAAATAAATTTATGTCCAATACTAAGAAGCAACCAAGAGGAAGAGCGAATAGAGAGTTTCAGTTGAGATTAAAAATAAATAAAAAGAAAAAAAAGAATTTTAGTTCCTACGTTTATTTGTTATTTCTGATATCTGATTCTAGGTTATATTCACATCTACCTTGGGAATAAAAATTTAGGATTATTTAAAATCCATGCGAGATATCTCATTCCTTACCTTATCCATTACTAACAACAGACAAACAAAAATTAAGGAATGTAAGTTGCATACCCATTCTCACTTCTTCATTCCTAGTTACCAAACTTACCCTAAAGATGAAAGACCTTATAAGAGAGACATATGTTGGTATATCCCTCTATCTACTTGTAGCATACTCATGTTTATTCACTTGTCAAGGAACCAAATAGGTAAGAATTTCTTTATAATCTTGATGCTACTCCTTAATGCATGCTTTGTTAGAAGGATTTTTTGAGTACCATATCACATGCTCTTTGGCTACCAGCTTATTAGTAAAGCTTATTGAGAGATTAATAAGCCTCCCAAAATCTTAGAGATTCCATCTTGATATTATAGAAGGGCTAATGAATTCATGAGCCCTATTAACATGTAAAATCTACCTAACCTTGATAATGTCGTGTTCCACTTACTATTTAGCTAATCCACTACCCCTAAATATCATGTTGTTTCTTTCTCTCCACACAGCATAGACATAGCAATTGAATTTTATTCTTAGGAAGTCTTGATCCTTTCCCAATTTCTTTATCAATTAGTTCGCCATGCAACATAGACACACTAATCTTTTAATGGATAAATTTGTCCAAATAAATGCTGAATAGTAGACTAGACTGGGTTGGAAAACTAATATTGTAAAAACAAATGATAAATGTTTTCAAATTCCATTCCACATGACAAATATAAACCATTCACATCACTATATAGTCTATCCTTGGTATTAAGTCTAAGTCTAGCAGCAAACTAGGTGATAAGTGTAAATTGCATCGTGTTTTAGGGTATAGTTTGATAGTGGTTTAGTCGTTAATTTAATCATTTAGTATGTGTTTAGGTTAAAATTGTGTTAGTTTATTAATTATTTATGTTTTAAGTGTTTTATGGGTTAGTACAAGTCTTTGAGCTTAAATATTATGTTGTTGGGGTACTTTGATGTGTTTGCTAGCATTTCAGGGTCATCATCGAAGAACGAAAGAGTTTTGGAGACATTATGATCAAAATAACGATCCACGATCATGACATAAGCTCCAGGTTTAGCCCACAATCATGGCCTACATGTCACGATCATGATAGAAGCCTGGGAAGTGACCCACAATTGTGACCTGCATGCCACGATCGTGACAAAAGGCTTAAATGTGAGTCATGATCATAGCCTGTAGGGCCACGGTTGTGGCCTGTGTTGGGCAGACGCGTAAACAGTCACGAACATCAAGTTTTGAGGGATTTTTTGGACCTTTTGGACCTCGAGAAAACCCTAGTGTTACCTAAAACATAAGAAGATATAAAAAGAACAAACAAGGCAAAGAAAGAGCTTTCACATCAGCCACATTGAGAAACCCTAGAGAGAGATCATCAAGAGATTGAGGAAGAGAAGAAGGAAGAGAGAAGAGGAGAAGAATCTGAATTGAAGCATTTCTTGGATCAGGAGATTTCTCAACATCGTTGCCTCCCATCATCCATTTTAGATTGTATTCTCTGTTCTTTCCAATTCTATTACTGTATAGAATTAGATTGAACAGTTGATGATAGGATGTAAAATGTCGAGGATGTTTTAAACTCACCTTCAGAATTTTATTCTTGAATTAATGAAAATCTTATTGTTTATGTGTTTATTAGATATTGTCGTAGTTTGATTCTACTATTGCATAATTCAATAATAAACTAAGGCACTGAATCGAATGAAAAACGATTAAATTAGAGTAATGAGAGTTAGATGATTTAATAAAAACCATAATTAAATCAAATTGATAATTTGTGCAGAGAGAGATCTTATATAAGTTTTCGATAGTTTATTAGAGAACTTCAGAACAAATTAGGGTTTTAGATAGGTTGTGAATTGAGAGATTGCAACCTCTATAATCTGATTAGGGTTTATCATTTAGGATTAATGGTTATAACTCGAAAGAGCGTAATCAATTCTAGGATAGTCCAGAACCAACAATCCAATAATTGATAATCAGTAAGGTTAGCGTTACGGATAGGTAAAATTTCGTTTCTATCAATTGGTAATTTCCTTCAGTAGATTCTTGGGTGTGATGCAAATTTCCTAATAATTAGTATTTTTTATTTGATTCTTAATTTGATTGATTGAATTAAATTCTCATATTAGTTTCGTTGCATCTTGAATTTCTATTATTTATTTCTGGTCTTAAATTTTAGGATTAGATTAGTTCCCTCCTCTTGGGATTAACACCTTTAGTACTATACTAATGAACTTGCACTTGCGAATTATCGAGGGTTAATAATTAAAACTTACACATAACTAAACCCCAATCACTAGGTAATAAATCAGGCCTTAGGAATTAGCATTTTTTTCTAAACAACTTCATACCACCTTAAGAGTTTGAGGTTTAAGAAGTGATAGGCAAAATGCATTATTGAGACTCCTGGATGACTCTAATGTCCATCTTCTACTTTCCTACTTCAATAGATTAGGGAGATAATTAGGATAGAAATTCACCATCCTATTGGCACCTTTGAGTAGAAAAATCCAACTGCCACCTTGTATCTGTTAGATCAAAAACAAAAGCATACTAGATTTGGCTAAATGGTAGATTTCAAAAACTTTTTCTAAAATGAAAACAAAGTGGAAGCATACTAAACAAATCAACATATTTAATCCATTCATGATACGGTATTATAAAAATAAATAGCATAAGAACAGGGTCGAAATTTTACCGACTCTTTAGCTACAGCTTTGACTCCTTGCTATATATCCTCTCCACACTATTGTATCCTCTTCTCTTTATTGTATCCTCAACCAATATGATCTACCACTTGTTCTCCTTGGACAACTTAGTTAACAAGATCCTTTGGTGGGAAAGGAGAACAAATATTGTAGAGATTTTTCTTAGTTATTGAAAGAACTCAAATGAGACTCTTCTCATTACCAATTTTGGCAAAGGAAGAAGGAGAGGCCACTTTTGCACCACTTCATTCTCTTAATCAAAAATGAAAGAGAGAGCCATAAATGTGACATTCATATTTGTTTAATATGACTAGATGAAAAGACAAAAAAAATGATACTCTCACTTTTTGTTGCAAGATGAAAGAAGAGAGAGAGCTACAAATGCACTTGCTCCTTCTTTAATCAAAAGAATGCTAAAAGGTTGATAGGTTTTTCTACATGCCAACATTAAATGACAACCATTAAAGCATTTAATGATAAGACCACTAAACCATTTAATAAGGACACCATTAAACCATTTAATGATGATGAAGCATGATAAAACCCATCTTATATTTAGCAATTAAATGCTAAATGTGTAGCTGTCCATTTAACTATAAAACCGAAAACTAAATCATTGTAGTTTCGATTTTTGCCCTCCTTTTTTGCCTTTGCAAATCTTGTTTTAATTTAATTAATCTAATTAATTAAATCAAACCAAAATCCAGCCCAATATTAAATGTTTATCTTGGGCTTCTAATTAACACTTAATTAGAGTAAGCCCATCATTTAATCATAGGCTTAAAACCCAATTTAATTAACTCTTAATTAAATTGTTCAGGTATTATTATTCTAAATCTAACTTAGTCCTTTCCTTTTTATTTTCTTTCTAGGAACCTCTATTTATATTTCTTACTTTGCTTGATAACCTTTCCTAGAATCCAAGTGGCGAATCTAATTGGACTTATATAATTCAAGCTCCAATAAGCCCAGAATTAATTTAATCTCATTATAGCCAATTCCAACTTATTAACCAAATTTCATTTCACTAAAGACAATTAGCTAAACTCTTGAATTACTAAATATTATGAAAACACATGTTTCAAATAAGATGTCCAATTGCAAACCCTATTATGAACCATATTATAGCCATCTACACAATAAAGGGTAAAATTACCAATTTGCCCTTAATTTGTTTTTTCTTTTGGATCTCCCGCTTTACTTTATATGGTGATTAATACACAAGATCTCATCTTGGTGTTAAAACTTGATGGGTAGCTAATCCATCAAACTAGTAGTGCTAGTTTAATCACCAATCTCCGTAAAACATCTAGAAGTGATGATATCACTATAAACTTTTTATTTGAGTGAATGTTCCCTAATACATGTTTCAATTACTAATTTCAACATGTAGACACTGAAGTAAATCACATGTTAATATAGAACTCACGTACAATATACGAAGTACATAAGAAGGAGGGGTTGAAATGTGTAATCTTTTTATGAATACACAAAACCTTTGATATTTCATAAAAAAGAAACTTTTCAAGTATTAAGTGAATACCAAATAGTTACTTAGTTAAATCGCAAATAACTTCTATAAACTTGTATAAGAATAAGAGTAATTAAGAGTAAATAGTTAGAAGTAGACACGGCGATTTTTATACTGATTCATTCCAAACCTTGAGCTACGTCCAGTCCTCAGAATCCTTCTGAGTTTTCACTATACTTTGTCAAACTTACAAGTATTCTTTCCTCCCTTCTAGAGCCTCTTCAGGTCCCTTACACTGAGTATTCTTTCAGCTATCTTAGCCTCTCCAGGCTCTCAGCCTTTTTGTTTCTCTCAATAGAAAGATGTTGTGAGCTTTTGTTACAGTAGTGTTCGCTCTCGTATATCACACTTTGAATACAGAATTTTTGTAAGCTAAACTATTAAAAATTGTTCAGTCTTCGACTACGACTAATATTTATAGCCTAAGTCTCCAACTGCTTCTTGAATCTTGATAACTGTTTCTTACTTCTTACTTAAACCGTTATTCAGTTGAGTTCTGTAACTAACTCAAACTGCTGCTTCTGTGTTTTTAAACTTCTTCTGTGTTTCGCAACTTCTTCTATGTTTTGAAACTTCTTCTGTGTTTCACAACTTCTTCCATGTTTTGAAACTTCTTCTGTGTTTTGAAACTTCTTTTGTGTTTCGCAATTTTTTTTGTGTTTTGAAACTTCTTCTGTGTTTTGGCACTGCACACTTAACACACTCATCAAAGCAGTTCATTTATCTCAAACATTATTATTATTTGATTATCAACAAAATTATTAAACGTGAAGTCATTTTGACTTAACAATCTCCCCCTTTTTGATGATAACAAATAATAATTAATTTTTGAAAGATAAAAATGAATAAGCGAATGTTATTCATATAGCAAATAAGAAGACAACAAAAGATATACACTTGCATATACAAAATAAACATATGAAAACAAAACAAACTTATAATGCTATCTTCTTTTCATCTTACTGGTCTCCCCCATTTGCTATCTTTCTTTTGCTTATGCTCTTCTCCTTTTCTCCCCCTATTTGTTACTAATCAAAAAGCTTTACCGTAGATGATTCATGATTTCAGAAAACATTCGTTGCATGTCAGTTCGGATCAACTTGAGGTCTTCTTCTATAGAAACTCCTAGATACACCACCTCCTCATATAGATCACCAACTGAGTCACTCAAATCATCCACCTTGGTATGAATTTCTTCAATCTCCTTAACTAAGGCTTCTTGACTCTACTGCTGTGCTTGTCTAACTTCATCCAGAACAATAGTAGAAACTTGTTGAGATGTTCTTGTTGGAAAGAAGTTTATAGCAACTAGTGTTTCTGATGGTAAAACATTTAACTCGATGATTTTAATAACAGGAGGTTTGCAAGATAGTTTTCCTTCAGGGAGATCCAGGTCATCAGGTCTAGGTAGTTTTGGGATTGATTTTCCAAGAAGGTGTAGGACATCTTTTATTGAAGATATAAAACTCAAAGGTCTAAAGTGTATGATTAGATGCATAAAAGTCTCTAAGTTGAAACTAATACCTTCAACTCTGATTGTTCTGTATTGTCCATTTGTCACTCTTCCAACTACCTGAAAGATTTCATCTGTGGAGAAGCATCACAATGCCACAATGACTTCCTGATAATTTTGAAATATGATGAGAAACATAGATTTCTCTTTATTGAACTGCATTACATGCCTCATCTATGTTTCTTATTGTTGCTTCAATTTGATCCTCTGTAAGATCACCTGTATTGGCTTCAGGGTACATCTTTTATTTCCCTTTATCTACATTGCGTACAATGTTTGAAGCTCTTGGTTGGATGTCTGGTATAATCTTGATCAATGTTCTATTTGTCACTGGATAAATAGCATATCGATCCTTGGACATCTTCAACGGATATGGTTCTATCTTTTCATCTCTCAGAATCCCATACAATCTTCTTTCTTCATGATTGAGAAGATGCATTGATCAATTATTGATCGGAATTGGTTCAACTTGTACCTTGACCAACCTTTTCACAGGTTCTCTTATAATAATCGAGGTTCTGCTTTTAATAGGCATCACTTCTTCAATCACCTTCATTTTCAAATCCTTTTTTTGGATAGGCTGAGAAGGATTATACTATGCTGATTTGTGTTCAACTGGCTTTTTCTTCTGTTGAACATCAGGTGAAGGAATCTTTTTGTGACTGGTCTTCAGCTTCTTACTTTCTTCTACCAGTCTAGAAGAGGGTTGCTGTTGGGGTTTCTTCTTTTCAAACATCAACTTCCTCTTAATTTTAGTTTCTTTAGTCAATTTTGCTGGTTGTTCTTGCAAAATTGAGACCAAAGATCTGGTTGTCTGTGGAGCTTTCTCAGACTTTTCAGAGTCTTCAGCTAGAGTTAAACCTTTTCCTCTCTTCTGCTCTTTTTGACGCAAGGTCAATAGTCTTGGTGACCTTCTAGATTGTTTGGATTTCCCATAATAAAGTGTCTCCCCTTTTCTTTTCAACGACACTTGTTTGACAGTCTGCTTCTCTTGGTTTTCTTCTCTATGAGAAACCATCTTAACTTCCATTGACACCTCTAACAATTTACTATTCTTTTCTTCTATAGGCACTCTTTCTAAGGATTGAGGTTTTGTCTTCCTTACAAGAGTATCCGTTTCAGTTAAGTTGCGTCTTACAATACGCTCCCCCTCAGTCCTTGCTTTCGTCATAGAATCTGTATCCTCCTTTTCTTGAGACTTCAAACCCATTCTAGTGACAGTTGACGCATTGATGATGCTTTTTATATTCATCTTCATTCTGCTTCCTCTGTCAAGAAGGATTCCAGAATCGCTAAAGATTCTTGTAAGCAGCATACCATAAGGTAATGCATTTAAGTCTCTCTTCATCTTCATCATATACCTTAAAATCAAGTGTGGAAGATTTATAGGCTGATGATTGAGTAGATGAAACAAGCATTGTTCATCTATAGTTGTCACCATGTTCTTTGAACCTGTTCTTGGTATAACACAATGAAAGAGTAGTGCATGTGGAACCCTAGCCTTCGGAACAAGAGTTGACACCTTCTTGTCCTTAAGATCACTACTCCCGTAGAGTTGTCGATTGATTTGTGCTTTTTCTATACTGCTCTTAGTCATCCATCTTATGGCATGAGCCACCTCTGCTCCAACACATAGGCATTCACTAACCTTCTCGATTAGTTCCAGTGACACAATAATCGACAGTCTATCTACTATTGAAACTAAGCTTTCGTCTACTACTTTCGCATTCTTCCAGAACTCATATACTTCATTCAGATACATTGTTTCACAAACCTGAAAGAAATTCTTCCATCCTGTAGCATCGATTTCTGGTTTGATATCCATCTGGTTCTTCTTCAGGTAGTCAAAATCAACGTGCCTTCCATAAATCATTGATTGCTCCATTTGTAATCTGTAGACAATAGAAACTAAACAGACAAATGTATTTTTCTCAAAGTAAAGAGGTTAGTATATGAGGATGAGAATGTAAACAGAAAGAACTTGATATCAAGAACAGAGTAATGAAACATTTTGTTAAGAGAACTGCAAAAATTTGATTTCAAAGTATTTCAAGAATATTCTAGAGTAGGTTTATTATAAACCCTTTTAGAGGATTTCCCTCCTTTTCTTAAAAAGTTACCTCCTATGACCTACCGTTACCGTTTCCTTGAAACCTTACGACTTTTTATCTTCCTTCCTAAGAAAATCATCTAGGTCATGACGTATCAGACGATTTGTAACATCCCATCACCGATGGAAATGATAAAATAGTAATTTTGGATCGGATTGTGAGTGTGTATTATACTTGCATAAATTGGCCTCTATATGGATATGATTGGCAAATTTTGCAAATGCACATGACTGTACTTGCATTCGTGACAATTCCCGGCATATGTGTCTATAAGTGAATTTTTAGTGAAAAATGTGATTTTTGTGTTTGAAAAATGAAATGGGAATGATTTAAGTGTATTATGTATAACATTGCTAAGTGAGTACCGATGAGATTTCCGTTATTGGAAAATGAATGTCAATGTGATTCTATAAATGAAAGACATGATTTAGGAATTTGGCTTTAGCATGAGACATTGAATTTGCGAGAGAGTTATGAAAGTCAAAGTGAATGAGTTGATTAAATTGGAAATTGATAGGCATGAAAGTGCGAAATTCTGAAAGAATTGAAATTTCAATTCAGTCCCTAAGAGTTGGAAATTTCGAACTTGAAATAGTAATTTAAAAGAATTTTCTATAAGGGCATTTTGTGTATGACATTTAAGATTATAAGTCTTAAGGCTTAAAGGAAGGGACGATATGGACATTTCATAATTGGTAAGGATATAAATAGTTGAAATTAGGTTTTTTTTTATGGAAAAAGGGAAGAGGAACCGTAGAAGAAGAAGAAGAGGAGGAGAAGAAGTGGGTTCTGACGAATTCATGAAGAGTTTGAGGACTTTGAAAACCAAATCAAGTAAGTTTAAGCCTCTTTCCTATTGATTAGTGGATTGATTCTTGTTTTGAGTGTTAAAAGCTATAAAATGGGTGATTTATATGTTGGTTTTTAGGGTTACCGTTTGTGGATGAGTTTTGATTGTTTTGTGAATGATATGGAACGATATTGGTTTTTCATGAGTTGAAAATGAAGTATAAATGATGTTGAAGTGTTTAGATGAGTTATGTTTTGAATAATGGGATGAATTGGATTGAAATCGTTGAAAAATTAGGTTTCGGAAGGCTTTCGAAGCTCGCACGTCGCGACGTGCTCATGCGCATGCCGCGGTGCAGGCAAGCGTGCACGTCGCGACGCAGGCGAGTGTGCATGTCACGGTGCATGTCGCGGCATAGGCACGGCGTGGCCCACACTTACGCCCTCGCCGTGGCGAGCGTTTGGATTTCGCCGCAACGACCTTCTTCACGCCGCGGCGAGCTACTGTTCCCTGAAAAGTTATGTTTTAGTTTTTAAACCATAACTTTTTGTTCAGATATTCAAATGAGATAATTTCTGATTTGTTATGAACTAGAGACTAAGGTCTGCATGTTATGAAGAAGAGAAGTGTTGAATTGGTTTTTAAAAGTTTTCAGTTTTGGATGGAAATTTAGTGTAAAGTATTGGGTTCGACATTATGATAGTCCGTATATGAGGGACAATGATTTCTTGATTTCTGAAACGAAGTGATCGATTTTAGTGCCTTTTGAGTGCTGATATTGAGGAAAAGCTGTGACGGAAATTTTTATGTTAGTGTCGGGAATGTCACGAAAATGCATAGTACATATTGTTATATTGCTTCATGTGCATTATTTCAGAATGGGACTATGTTATAATAAATGTATTTGGACTTGTGATAGAGGCACTTTTGGAACATCAGCCCACCAATGTTGCTGAGTCTTCCAGGCGTTAGCGTGGAAGTCAGGTGAGTGACCTAGACGGTTCTCTAATTATGTGTGTATTGTGTGATTATGATTATGTGGAGAATAATGGTAGGACAGTGATTGATTGTGAACTCCGGACAGAAGTCCGAAGTAATGGTACTATATGTTATAGAAGTGTTATGGGTATATGAGATTGTGATCATGATTTTTATGTGACAATTGTACATTATTTGTCCGATTGTTGGTAATTTGGAAATAATTGTGGTATATGAAAATTCATATAGTTTGCATGAACAGAAAATTGATAGTTGTGACCAGAGCAGCCACCGAGTAGAGCTTTTTAGCTCAATGATTAATGAGCCCTTAATGGGACAGTTACAGAGCTTTTAGCTCAACGATTAATGAGTCCTTAATGGGACAGTTACAGAGCTTTTAGCTCAACGATCAATGAGCCCTTAATGGGACAGTTTCAGAGCTTTTTAGCTCAACGATTAATGAGCCCTTAATGGGACAGTTACAGAGCTTTTAGCTCAATGATCAATGAG
>JANIJH010000225.1:45744941-45765880 GCA_024520975.1 Erythroxylum areolatum
AGTCACATACTTGATGACATAAGTTTAATACCATTCATGGAATGTAAATCACATTACATAAATGAAATACATGCATATATAAAATGAATACCTCATAATATATTATTAACAAATCATAATGTTAATACATGAATCACAAATGTTCATTAACCTAGGGCACACTACTAACAATATGCTAGTAAAGCTTGTGTATATTCATTCTTCAAGGTCTTGAACTTGATTATCAGTTGAAATGCCTTACACCCATCGACTAGAGTGTTCATGATTTCACTCAATAATTCCTGGAATCCTTTAACCTGAAACATAAAGTTATAAATTCTAAATAGAGCTTTGATAGGTTGGAGTGTATTTAGACCTTTAATTTCTATTGTAGTATGATCTGAACATAATGGAGGACTAGATTTTGTAAAGCTTAAGGGAAATTTAAGAAGTCGTCCCTTGTTGATTAAGGCTTTATTAATTTTTTTCCTTATGAAGTAAACCTATGATTGCTTGTTTGTTAGCGCGAAGTGAGATCCAGTGGAGTTTAGGTCTATATCTTCCATGTTATTTATGAAGGAGATTAATTATGTTCCTAACCTATTTTTGATCACTCTCTAACCCTCTGCTTCATTAGAATTTAGTATGAAATTGAGGTCTCTGATCAGTTGCCAAGCATTTTGAATTGTTTTTCATACACATTTTTAGTCTTTCCATAGGGAGCTTCACATGAAAAAAAATTAGAAGCATAGATGATGGAAAAATTTTTAGGGGGTTATTATGTCCCCTAATATTCTAGCACAATATAGAAATTTATTTCATTGAAAGGGTTCCCCCTTCTTTCTTCTTTCAACTATACTTTCTTTTAGGAAAAATGTTGTTGACTTTGCTGAAATATTGGGAGTTCTCTAAACTTGGAATTGGAGTATCTTTATTTTCAGATGTTATATTGATGTTCTCCTTTGGAGGGAGGTTTGAGTTTCCCTCATTTGAAGTGCAAATAGATTGTGAGTTATTCTCCTTTGAAATGCCAATAGAGTATATTGGACTTGAGATTTTATCAATTAATTTGCTCAATGATTCCTTACTAAATAGCTTTGTTGTTGTTATATCTTTTGGATCACTTGGTTGTTGAATTTCATGCTTACCAAGTATTTCATTACATTTAGTGGTTAATTCTATGGGTTTAAGAGCGATTCATTCCTATTTTCAAACTCTTTCCAGTTGACTTCCATATCTTAGTTTGCATTGGTTTCGAGGGATGTGATAGATGAACTAGAAGATCCTCAAGTTTTCCTTCAGCTATAAGCCTTTTGATAGCTACAGAGGAGGGAATTTCATCATTGTTTGTCACTTGAATGCACACTCACGCATAGCCTATCATTTCTAGGGTGATAGTTTGAGAATCAAGAGTTATAGGTTTGCCAATAGAACTAGCAAGGAAGCTTAATCCTTTAATGGTCCAAAATTCAAGTGGTAGAATGTGAAAGTTTATACAAAAAGAAAATAAATCAATTTCTTCTTCATTAAGCTTCATTTTAGGGCCCTACTATTGAAGAAAAAGTGACTTACCTACTATATGCCAAGGCCTGTTATAAGATTTAGTTAATATCATCAAATTTATGGAATTTGAATATCAAGCAGTTGTCACCCGTAATGAGTGTTTTCTCTAATATAACTTTTCTCCACTTAGAGTTTGCCCTAGCCTAAACTTATGGAACTTATAGCCTCTTATCCAGAAAGAAGCCTACATTCGCTAAAGACCAAGCTAAAGCTCCAGCTTAGGGAAGTTGTAAGGGAGGTTAAAAACTCCATTCTCAGTAGTTGCTTTAGGGAAATGCTTAAGATGTATTCTTTCCTGTATTTCCATTTTCCACAAGTTTCCTCCAAGATTTCATAGCAAGTGACGTTGTTGTTAAGGTTGAAAGATGTTGTGTCCAGTTTCTATTACTTTTAATTGCCTTAATATCTTGATTTTGCTTACAAATTCTTCTGAGTTTATCCAAACGAGAGATAAATTGAATGACAATGGTGTGAATATTGCATGCATGTTAATTGGATTAATTTTTTAATTTTGCTTGAAAAATTAAAGTTTACGTCCCTTTGCATGAGAAAGAAATAAAATTAAATATGTCACTACCTACACGGTGGTGATAGATGGTGACTCATTAGTCACCATTTGCTGGTGAAAATTGTATCTTTAGTCACCACCATGCAAGCTTATGCACAGGGGTGACCAATCCTCATGGGGATGACAAACATAGTCACTCTGTGCAAATTCTCTGTACTTTATTAATTTTTTTGTTCTATTACATGGCAGTTGTAGGTTAAAGGGGCATGAAAACCTAAACCTAGATGAGGTTATAAATAGAAATGATAGGAGGGTGGTGACGACATCTTTCATTCACTATTTATTCCACATATTAGAGACACACTCATTCAGTTGGGATAAAAAGGAGATAGAGAGAAGTGTGGAGACTGAAAAGGAGAGTGCTTCAGTTGAGAAGAAGGAAGGAGAAAAATAGTAGAAAGGGGTAGGCAGCGTGAGAAGTCAAACATTTTGAGGAACATCAACTAGAAGGAGAGCGTGAGAGTTAATATGGAAAGCATGAGAGTGGCACGAGCAATCCCCTCACCCGCTATTTTTTGCTCTTTCTGTTTACCATTTCTTGTTGTTTTGCTACATTTACTTCTCTATTATAGACTCATGCCCTGTTTTGCTTAACCGACCCATACTCTGTTAGCTTTTGATAGTTTATTTGGGTTGCTTACTTGGTTTGTGACTTTAATACTTCTTTTATACTGATCAAGATGAGATTGAAGTGTTTAAAGATGATTAATCTTGTAATTTCTATAATGAGTTGATCTCTTTTCGTGACCATTAATGTAACTATTTTAGTCAAAGATGAATGATGGAGGGATTACGTTGTTCTTTTATGTTTTTTATAGTTTCTAAACTAAATGGATGTAATAACATGATCAAACTTTGCATTATTTTGGTATTAAATGAAGGACTGAGAGGAGAAGTTTAATATGGAATAAGAAAATATACACTTATGTTAATAATTAGAAATATATTATCCTAAGTGGTAATTAGTAGTCGGGTTACCATAATTAACTTAAGTGATAACTTGTCGAATATGAAAGTTAGATTAGTTAATTATTCGAGTTGATCTTAAGGCCAAATTTTTAATTTTGATAAGACAACTTTCCAATCATTTCCCCTTAATTATGCGTAGGAGATTAAAGTAATGAAATTAATTCTCAAGAGTTTTTCACTTCGATTTCTACTCATTTTTTCTTCTGGTAGATTTAGTTTACTTTTTAGTTCAATTGCGCAATTTGCTTTAAATTATTTTACTTAGCAATTCAAGATAGAGTGGTTAAGATTGCATTATTTTTATTTTTAATTCAAAATTAATTTTAGTTAATCGATTTCACCTCTATGGGAGACAACCTTGGGTAATCACTACAACTACCTTGTATACTTACGAGTAGGATGGCCTAGGTAATTTTTAGAACTTTTTGGGCACAACAAGTTTTTAACGTCATTTTTGGGGAGTTGTTTAGCGTTTTGAACTTGAATTAATTTTAATTGTTTTTATTTTCTTAAATGATTTTGATTGTTTGTGTTTATTCATGCATGCAAATTTTATTTTGTTATTTTGTTAACATCTTTTGTAATTTTCATTATTAATTTAGTGTTTTCTGTAGTTAGTTTGTGCCAGGCAGGAGAACTTTAGGTAGTGAATTCACTTGGTTTATACTTGGAAGGAGATCTTTGGATAGTGAACCCGTCCCTTTTATTGATTACATATACCGAAGACAAAAACCCCAAGGGGACTCTAAACATAATCGTGAGGAACCCAAGTGTGAAGATCAAGTGAATAACCATACGAAGGGTGAAAGGTAGCTAGTGATGAAGGAGTATATTAGACCTGTGATTACTACTGCCACTTTGTGCATATCTTTGGGAGAAGCAGCTAGGAACTATGAATTAAAGAGCATCCATTATAACATGCTGCCATTGTTCTATAGGATTCCCAATAAAGACCCTTTAAACTTCATTCAAGAATTATATACCACTCTCCAAACCTTTCCGTTGGATAGCCTAAATGAGGATTAACTCAAGATGAGGTGCTTCCCATACACATTAAAAGATTGGGGTAAGGCATGGTTGATGACCCTTCCTTCCTAGTCTTTGACTACATGGAAGGAGGTGTACATCAAATTCATGGGAAAATTCTATTCCCATAAAAAAACACCTAAGTTGAATACCAAAATAGCTACCTTCACTTAATGGAGGGAGAGCCATTCCATAAGGTGTGGGAATGCTTTAAGCTCTTACTGATACAATGCCCACACCATCATTTTTTGCTTCATATGCTAAACCAATTCTTTTATGATGGGTTGACGTAACAGTGCCAATATACGATGGATAATGTAGCAAGAGGAGTTGTAGAAGAAAGGACGATTGAATAAACGTATGAAATCTTCAAAAAGTTAGGGGCTAATTCTCAATAAAAGAGTGTGAGGGGAAGAAAGCTGAAGTTCATGAAGTGAGCTTGATTCAAGAATTGGCTATGTAGTTAGCTGAGTTAACGAGGCATGTAAAGATGCTAACTACGAGACTACCCTAGAATGTTCCCAATTAAGAGGTCTGTCGTATTTGTGGAATTTTTGGTCATGGAGCTAATGTTTATTCGTATTTGATAAGTGCTTAATTGATTATGAAATTATTCCATAAAACTTATCGATTATTGATATAAATTGCTTAACGTACTCACTTTGACTCATATGTGATTTTAGGTGAAATTCAGAAGCAAAGAAGTTAAAGTCAATTGAAAGCATAATATTTTGGCCATTTTTCGAAGAATTATTTTCATTTGTCTTTATGGAGCCAAAAGAAGAAAATTAAAAGACAAGAAGAAAATTAAAGGAAAAGAAATGCAAAGAATGTGAGCTATATGGATTATGCATGGAATTATCTTTAACATGAAATTAATGTCTTACATGCATGCAAGACATTAATTTAATTAATCTCACGGCTACTAAAGAGAATGAAGATGGACAGCTAGAAAAAGAGACTAAAGTGGCAAAGCAAGATGAAGAAAACATAACAAATGGCTAGGATACAAGGCAGGGAGCAGTCCTCGCTAGACAAATATGTTGCAGCATGAGAAGGGAAGCAGCAAATGACCAGACGACAATGCAAAATTGGACGCAATAGACGAAACGCAAACAAGTCTACATTTCATGCAAATGTGCATAAATGCAGATGACATTTATATTTCATGTAGACATTATTCAAGGTTTTTAAAGGGTGGAACATATAATAATAAGGGGTAAAAATAGTGACATTGGGCCAGAAATTAATTTGTCAAATCAACATAACAGTAGGGGTAAGAGAAAGTAGCAGTGAGTACAGAAAGAGGGATGCATTGCTAGGGGGCTTTGGTTGGGGTATTTCACTAGGGCTAAAGCATTTTCTTGGGAGAGACCCATGAAGGGCTAGACGTCCCGACCTCAGTTCAGAGGTGACATCAAAGCCGGCAATCTGGGTTAAGTGTATTTCGTTATTTTTGTTGTTTCTTTCTCTCATTAGGAATTGATTATGTTATCTTATGTTAATTGAATTGGATATTGTGAAAAGATTATTTTAATGCATTCATTGGATCATTTATTTGCAAACTCATTGCTAGAATTTTGATATAATTAGTAATTGTTATATTGAAATTTATGTGTAGTGACTAATGATTCGTAATCATTAGGGATAATATAACCTAGGTTAAATGAAACATCATACGTGGTTGTTTCCTTGATTAATCGATTATCCTAATTTGTAATGCTACTGCCTAATTAAATCGACAGATATCCTAGGTCATTCGGTGGTTAGGTTTAATTAATGATCGTATCTTGATTAAACACTACCTGAGGTAAAACTCGGGTTAATTATTAACTCACGATTAATAATTGCTAGGAGAGGTTTAAGAACAACAAATCAATAAAATATGTTTAATTAAGGTGTAGGTCGAGATTGAACTAAAAAACTGGGTCCCTACCAAATTTCCCACTTTAATCATTTTTTTGTAAGTTTTCTTTAATTTGATATCATTAGGTTTGTTTTTATCTTATTTTCTTATTTCAAAACTAAACACCACTTACTTTTGTTTCAAAAACTTTGTACACACTCTCTGTGGGATTGATCTAGATTCACCACTATTATAGTAGTAAGTCTAGTTATTTTATTTTGACAAACGTTACGACACGCTGTCAATATTCCTATAAACCTTTTGTATATACGAAAGGACAAGTTAATTTATGTAACAGTTTTCAACCAAGGGAGCGAAATGATCCATACTCAAACACATATAACCCTGGTTGAAGAAAACACCCCAATTTCTCTTGTAAGACCAATAATCCACTGATGCAACCCCAACGACAATATCAAAATTTTCAGAAGCCAAACTTTTCGAAGGATAATCCTTAAATGAAAACTTATCGAGAAGGCCTTCTTTGGAGGAAAGCCTAAATGCATTCATTTAGGTTATAACTCATAATCAAGAAACGAATAACAAGAGTTTCGAATCCTTAAAAGCATCTATTCAAAGGATTGAAATTCAAGTGGGGTAACTTACAGCTCAAATGTATAAGAATCAAAAGCGAAGGTTACCCAGTCAACTCGATCAAGCCTAAGCAATTACCATTCTAAGAAGTGGTAAAGTGATTGACAATTATGTTGAGTTTCCTTATGAGCTGTCTGATGTTGATAATCAAGAGAAGGAAATCCTCACCAAAGAAGAAGATGGCACAATGAGAAAAGCAATGTGAGAAACTCTTCAAGTCACTTAAAAAGTGAACAATTTAAGCATGAAACTAAGGATAATGAAGGACAAAAACTGCACAAGGTGACAAATCCTTATCAACCACCAATTCTATATCCAGGTTTCCTTAAGGAATTGAAACAAGATGAGTAGTTTTCCTATCCATATCGCCTACTTTCTGAGGTCAATATTAATCTTCCCTTTTTAGATGTGATTGGGAACATTCTGGCTTATGTCAAGTTCTTTAAGGAACTTAGCACCAAGAAATGAAAGTTTAAACCTAACAAAAAGGTGTTAGTTTTAGAAGTAACAAATGCAATTCTGCAGCTGCATTTACCCCCTAAAGTGAAAGATGCAAGATGTTTTATCGTGTAAGTATCAATGGGTAATGGTGATGAGGATAAAGGTATGCTTGATCTTACATAAATCTTTTTCCTTACTCTATTTATAAGAAACTAGATCTAGGATACTTAAAACCAACCAACCAACCAATATGTGCCTACAATTAGCTAATAGGTCAATCCGTTATCTAAAAGGAATAATGGAAGATTTATTAGTGAAGGTTGGCTGAGAAGAACATCATAACGCTAGTCAAAATAAAATAACTAAACTACTACTATAGCAGTGGTGAGTCTAGGTCGATCCCATAGAGAGAGTGTGAAAAGTTGTTGAAATGAAATTAATCAATGTTTAGGAAAAGGGGGGTTTGGATTTTGGAATAAGAAAATAAAATAAAATAAACCTAATGAAAAAAAATTAAAGAAAACAAAAATGATAAAATTAGGGAATACGATAGGAATCCGGTTCTTTGATTCAATCTAGGCTTACATCCTAATTAAGCATAATTCATTGATTTGTTGTTTTTTATCTCTCTTAGCAATTTTTGGTCGTAGATTAACAATAAGCTATGTTAATCTCAATTTTTCCTTAGGTCCTAGTTAATTATAAAGCGCTCTTTAATTAACCTCAGCTATCGGGAAACCGATAATAAACTCTCTAAGTTTATTTGGAAAATCACCTTACAAATTAGAAAAACAAACTAATGTAGTTAATAATCACATAAGCTCGGATTATTTAACCTATGCTGTGTTATCTCTAATGATTCGGAACCATTAATTGCTACATATGATTCAGAAATACAACGATTACATATTGCATTTGAATCTAGCAATGGGTTTTTATGAAAAACGATTCAATAGAGCATCAAAATCATCATCATTCAAATACCCAATCAATCCATACAAGATAACATAATCAATTTCTAATGAGAGAAAGAAACAACAAAATAATAAAAAATGCTTAACCCGGGTCATCGGAGTCAATGTCAACTTCGAATTGGCATTAGGAACTTAACCTTCCATGGGTCTCTCTCGAAAAAATACTTCAGCTCCCATTCAATGTCCCTAGCTGAAACCCCCTTTAGCTCTCTTAACTTCGTCTTCCTCTCTTTTGTTTCATGCTACTCTCTCTTTTCCCTCACTATTCACTGATGTGACAAATTAATGTTATGAACCACCCTACTGTTCATTCTTCTTTAGGGCCTGTTTGGTTAAATGTTAATTAACGGAATGGAATGGAATGGAACGGAACAATTTATAATAGAATGGAATGTAATATAGTGAAAAGTTATTTAGGAGAGATGGAAGGATTCATAATGTAATGTAGTTAAATATTGTTAGGAAGATGGATGGAATGGAATGCAATGTATAATAAATGACTATTATACCTCTTATACTAAAATGGTTGTTGCAAGAGGATTATTATTTTATTATTAAATATATACCATTTATTATTAATTATATAAAATATTATTATTTATTAAAATTTATTTTATTTTATTCCATGTGATTTATATTTAAAAATAATTTATTTATATTTTATTTATATAGAAATATATATAAACAATTAAAGAATAATTTTTATATATTTTCTATTTTCATTAATGAAATTTTATTATTTTATTATTAATATATACAATTTATTATTAATTATATAAAAATATTATTATTATTTATTTGGTAAATTTTATTTTATTAAATTTTATTTTATTCTATTTTATGTGATTTATATATAAAATAATTTATTTATATTTATATTTATGTATAAATATAATTAAAGAATAATTTTTATATACTTTCTATTTTCATTAATAAAATTTTATTAATTTTTATTTTATTATTAATTATATACAATTTATTATTAATTATAAAAAAATTATTATTAATTATTTAATAAATTTATTTTATTCTATTTTATGTTATTTATATTTAAAAATAATTTATTTATATTTATATTTATATAAAAATATATACAAACAATTAAAGAATAATTTTTATATATTTTCTATTTTCATTAATAAAAATTTTATTATAATTTTTATTTTATTATTAATTATATACAATTTATTATTAATAATATGAAATATTACTATTAATTATGTAATAAAATTTATTATATTAAATATTATTCTATTCTATTTAATATAAATTATTAAGGGTATATTAGGTAGTATATATTTATTAGTTTACGTTCTATCTTAAATGCCCAAATCGAAGATTTCTTATTTTCACTATTTAGGATGGAATGGAATGTAACATGAAACCCTCCGCTTCCATCTCATTCCATTCCATTTCATTATAAAACTTCCTTCTAAGCGATAGAAGTGTGTTATGTTCCATCCCGTTCCATTATGAAACCCTTAACCAAACAGGCCCTTAAAGTCCTACGCATAATGCCTCCAACGACAATGTTTCTGCTACCTGCCAAACATCCTCCTGCATTGCACTTTGTGCGCTTGGGACATCCTTCCTGCACTGTTGTTTTGGCTCATGTTGTGTGTTGGACGTTACATTTTATTCACATGCATGGGGCTGTTGCTTGGCTTGCACTTTTGGTTGTTTCCTCCTCCACGCTGCACGTCATTTCACCTGCAAGTTGCATGCATTTTGTTCTCATGTTATAATTTTAGTTATCATTAGCGGATTGAATGTTCTTATAGACTTTGTGGTCTTAAACATGGGGGAGTTTAAACAATAAAGGAAGGAGCACACCATACTCCTACGGAGGCCTTTTATGGCCACTACTAATAACTTGATTGATGTGAACAAAAAGCTAAGCATGACTATTTTGGAAGAAACAGTAGAATTTTCAATCTTTAATGTTGAACCTACTCCTACTACTGTTGTTTCTAAAGGATGTTCTCTTGTCGATCAAGTTAATGCTACACATTGTGATTTTGCTTTCTAGGAAGAAGAAGGAAAGAAGTTGGACTGGGTTAAGGAGAGTGATGAATGCTGCCAATTGCTAATGATGAGGAAGTGTTTGAAAAATTATTGGAGACGAATCCACATGAAAAGGAGGAAATGGTGGAATGAATTGCCTTGAGCGACTCACCTTGAGATTGACTGTTGTGACGTCTAGCTATAAGACATTAAAGAAGCAACCCATTTAATTTATGTTTGTTTTTCATTTATCTGTTTGATGTTAATTTTCTTAGTGAACTTTAACTTAGTTTGTTTTCTTTGTGGGCGCAGGCTTACTCTCCTGTCTCTTTTATCTATTTTCATTGCATTTTTCTTCATTCCTCGATGTAGTACACCACGTTGCATACCAAATCAACGCATTGATCACCCCCACATTCGTATTGTATTTCTATCCCTTTCTTTGTTGCTTATTAATTTAATTTCTTTTAGTTTTAAAGCTTGTCTTTGTTTATGTTAATTTTTGTCTTTTGTCTTATACCCCTCTTTTTCTTTTTTGTATCACAGTAAGAATAGTGTGATGTTCATGTGTGTGTGTGTTCGTTGGGGGGTATTAGTTTTTAAAAAAATTATTATTTGTGTTTTGTGTGTTTGTTTTCCCATTTAATGTTTGAGATGCATGATCATTAAATGTACTTGATCGGGATCAAAAATACATAATATAAGTGATTAAGTATACTAGCCTACTTAGACTGATTAACTTGGATTTTGATTAAAAGGACAATAGTTTGTTGTGATAGAAGAATGACACTTTTTTTTAGTAAGAATTTGAGCCATTTGAAATATTTACACAAAATTCAAATATTCTTTGTTGAGAGTGTTCTTTCATAATTGAGGAACTCTAAAACTTGATTACAAGTATATACAAACGTTGAAATGATGAAGGCAATTAGGATTTACCCCTTTTGCTTAAAAAGCCACCATGATGTGACCTTTAGTGAACCCCCTTTCAGCTTAACATGAAATATTTTCTTTCTTTAAACCCAAAATATGAGCCTTTACCTTATTATTTATCCTCTACCTTGTACCTACCATAAGCAATTTAAGCATTTGAATGTGTATGATTGGGTTGAGGGAATAATTGTTTTAAAAAATGTGGGGGAATCATAAGTTCTAGTTAGTTTTTAAGTTAGGCATGGGTATAGTTGTAATAATTTGTATCTCTCCTCTATATTTTTTTCTTCTAAACTTGATCTTGTTATAAATAAATGAATGAAATATATATATATATATATATAAGAGAAAATCATGGAAAAAAGAGAGAAAAGAAAGGAAAAGGAAAAGGAAGGAAGAGAAGATTAAAAAAAAAGAAAGGAAAAAAGAGAGATATAAAAAAGGAAGTGTTAATTTTGCTAAATGAGAGGAAGGAATTTAGTGTTTTATAGTTCATTGTTTTGTGTATTTTAAATGTTCAATTTCTGTTATGGTTTTAAATTGCAATTTTCCTTTTTCCTACCCCTAGCATGGCCCCATTACAACCGAAATAAAGGCCTTTAGATTGATGTTTGTGTTTGATATGAGTGGTAGAGAATGGATTGGTAAGCAAGCTTATGGTTGAAGCCTCACATAAAATGAACAATAAGTGAATATATTATCCTAGCTTTGAATGCTTAAGAGTATGAAGAGTGGAGTGAATGTCTATCACACTTATTGATGATTATTTGAATTGAAGTACTTGTTGATTTTAGCTTAATATGTGAAGAATTGCTTGTTCATGGAGGATTATTAGTTTCAAGTTCTTATGTTGTATTTATTGAAATGATCGTTGATATCTTTGACTATTATTTGGAAAATTTGTTGTTTCCATTGTTGTTCTTGTATAGTCTAGTGTTCTTTAATTTGCTTAAGGACAACAATAGATTAAGAGTGGGAGAATTGTTATATCTAGTTTTTATTGCTTTTAATTGCCTTGATATCTTGATTTTGGTTACAAATTCTTGTGAGATGATCTAAACGAGAGATAAATTGAATGAAAATGGTGTGAATGTTACATGCATGTTGATTAGATTAATTTGTGAATTTTACATGAAAAATTAAAGTTCATATCACTTTGCATGACAAAAAACAACATTAAAGATGTCACCACCTGCACGATAGTGACTCCTTTGGCATACATGATGGTGAACAAAATGTCACCACTGTGCATAGGTGGTGACTCATTAGTCACCACTTGCACGGTGGTGACGGTGGTGACATTTTAGTGACCACTTGCACGGTGTGGTGACAATTGTGTCTTGAGTCACCACCGTGCAAGCTTATGCACGAGGGTGACAAACATAGTCACCCCGTGCAAATTTTCATGCACTTTGTTAATCCGTCTATTTTATTACGTGGTAGCTGTAGGTTGAAGGGGCACGAAAACCTAAACCTAGACGAGGCTACAAATAGAAAGAATATGAGAGTCGCGGTGACATCTTTCATTCACTTTTCATTCTACACATCACAGACACACTCATTCGGTTGGGACAAAAAGGAGATAGAGAGAAGTGTGGAGGTAGAGAAGGAGAGAGCTTCAGTTAAGAAGAACGAAGGAGAAGAATGGCATAAAGGGGTAGGCAGCATGAGCAGTCGATCGTTTTGGGTGAGCATCAACTAAAGGGAGAGGGCAAGAGCTAATGGGAAAGCTTGAGAGTGGCAAGAGCAACTCCCTCACCTACAATTGTTTGCTCTTTCTGTTTACTATTTCTTGTTGTTTTGCTATATTTACTTCTTTGTTATAGACTCATGCCCCGTTATACTTAACCAAACCATACTCTTTTAGCTTTTGATATTTTATTTGGGTTATTTACTTGTTTTGTTGCTTTAATACTGATCAAGATGAGATTGAAGTGTTTAAAGATGAATCTTGTAATCTCTATGATGGGCTAATCTCTTTTCTTGAGGATTAATGTATCTATTTTAGTCAAATTTGCATGATTAAGGGATTGTGTTATTATCTTATGTTTGCTATAGTTTCTGAACTGAATGGATGTAATAGCATCATCAAACTTTGCATCATTTTGGTATTAAACGAAGGATCGAGAGGAGAAGTTTAATATGGAACTATAAACTATAGATGCTTAGGTTAAGAATTAGAAATATGAACCTAAGTGGTGATTAGTAGTCGGGGTTTTCATAATTAACTCGGGTGATAACTTGTCGAATATGAAAGTTAGATTAGTTAATTATTCGAGTTGATCTTAGGCCCAAACTGTTAATTTCAGTAAGGCAACCATCCAATCATTTTGCCTTAATCATATATAGGAGATTAAATTAGTGAAATTAATTCTCAAGAGTTTTCCACTTCAATTTCTACTTGTTTTTACTTCTGGTCGATTCAGTTTACTTTTTAATTCAATTGCGAGATTTGCTTTATAAGTCTTTTACTCAACAATTCAGGATAGAGTGTTTAGGAATGCATTGTTTTTATTTTTAATTAAAAATCAATTTTAGTTAACCAATTTCACCTCCGTGGGAGACGATCCTGGGTAATCACTACAACTACCTCATACACTTGTGAGTAGGATGGCGTACGTAATTTTTAGAACATTTTGGGCACAACAGTAGGGTGATAGGGTTGGTTTGTGGGGAAGGAGAGGGCTTTTGTTGCATAGAGGAGAAAGGCTAGTTAAGGGGTGTACTGCACAATAATAGAGCTGGGGTTCAGAGTTTTCATGCAAGGCAAATATCTAAGGATGGGAGGGGTGAGTTGAAAATTAGTGACCACAAGTGGTAATGTTTTTTGAAGGGAAATTATGAAAACTCATAATTACCCCTATGATAGAGCAATACAATTTGGCTAGCTGGAATCAAGCAAAAATAGTGGTTGTGGTTGCGAAGGAGAGAGAGAGCAGAAGAAGAAGACAAAAAGTACAACTGGAAGGTAAGTGATGGAAGCAGCAAGGCAGTTTAGAAAGGAAGAGCAGTGTGAGGCTAATGCCTTTGTAGAGTGAATTTTCATCCCCTTTAAAAATACTTCATTTGTAATTTCTTTTTACATGAGAAAGAAAAATTATATCTTTGTAGAAACTTTTATACCTGCATATCTTAACAAATTTGAGTAATTGCTTAGCATTTTCGATTACTCTGCATAAAAGTAGAATATAATCGTAATATGTTAGGAAATGATTGATAGCAATTTCTGAATGATTTTTGAAGAATTATAGGCGTCCTACTACTATGTTTAGTCAACGGAAATTTTGCAGTAATTTACAATCTTGTGAGTTGTGATGATTACAAGAGGACTTGGACTTGGAAATTTTGTCTATGGCTGAAATGTTTCGGTGGTTGGGTTTGGTGAATTTTAGCTTTATATAGATCTCTCTCTCATTCATTCCCTACAGAAGTCGTCTTCCACCAGGCGATCTGTTGAAGTCTTCCGTTTACTGTTTTTCTTTTCTTTTTCTTATGGTCATCAGTAATAATGTGTGTACGACCGTTGACTGCATGTTATTTTTGGTCTATCTTACCGATAAATATATATTTAGGACTTCAATATTAAGTTTAAGAGATTAGTTAAATAAAATCCATGTTAGACTTATCTGACTCGAATGATTGAGAATTGCTCTTTGATAATCAGCAAGTCTCAATTAGCTACAGTTCAATCTTTACTTTGTAATCAAAACTGAAGTTATCACTAAGTAAGTTTGTGAAGGTTATTTCAACCATACAGGATACATTGCATTATACTGAAATTTTAATTTCGTATTTCAAAGAATTTTTACTGCACTCATTTCGTTGGAATTTCAGACATCCAACTTAAATTTTTGTTCTTGCTTTTGACGTGAAAATCCGAAGATTTTATACTACTGATGTCTCATTAGAAATTAAAACAATTTCACAGAAAAAAGATTTAAAATATTGACTTAGACGTCATAAGACGTAAGTAGTATAAAATCTCATATTTCTACTACATGTCATACACATCGGGAGTATTTTGTTTTGTCAAATAAGCGTCTAATTAATGCTTGGGTCATGCATTTTCTCAACCTTAGGTCTGGGCTTTCTAATAGTCCATTAAAACTAATACATGAAAGATACTAACCTATATGCTCTTAAATTCCCCTCAAAAGTACTTTCACCATCACAACTTTGGAAAATGGACTCCTTTATCTCTAATGCATTAAGATATCAACATGTTTCAGTATTCTCTCAAGGTGGTAATAAATTGAACCCGTTTTACAGATTGTGTACACTATGTTATGAAGTTAATTTATAGCTCCAAAACTAAAGGTTTCAAAATAGAGAAAAAGGAACTAAAAAACTCTTAAATTGAAGAACTTTGTGAATTACTTGTAACTTTATGTTAAATTTAATGAACTTCATTTTATTGTGTGCTAATACCATCTTCTTTATAAGAAATTTACTACTAACTCCATTATATACGGCTTTTGTTTCATTTTTTGTCAAAATCAATAAAGAAGGTCGATTCTAGGGCAATTCTGAGGCGACATTAAAGAAGGGCTTTGTTGAAAATTTCTATTTTGGGTGTGCAACTATTAAAGTAGCTATTAAGTTACTATTTTTAAGCATCTTTATGGATGCCTACAAAAGAGGCATCTCGGGGAGTCCCTCAACTTCCCACTCTCCTTATGGTAACTTAGGATGAGCCATTTTCGTACACCACAAGAGGCTAGGGCCATTAATACAAACAATAAGCAAAAAGATCTAGCAAATCTTGCAGCAATGTAGTAACTTCTAATACCTTAAGGGAGAAGCCTAAGCATTTCTACTCAACTTTAATCCAAGGTATTGTTACTCCCTCACTGAAGATGTTAAAAGAGGGCACAAAACATTGTAAAAACATTATGGTGGCTACTTTCTTAATAAAAGGCCTTCCCTCGTGTTCAAAATTAGGAACATATCAAATGGACAAATAAAGGGCTGAATAGGGTCTTGCTCATTGAAGAAGACACGTTTCTCTTTCAATTTACAAACAATGACAACCTTAACAAGGTAATAGAAGTTATACCTTAGCACATAGAAGTTATACCTTAGCACATTAGGAGACAACCAATGTTTGTCCAAAAATGGTCCCTTAGATTGGAACTAGATAGATGTAGAATAGAAACTGGCCCATTGTGATTTAATTTCCATAATATTCCTTTAGAGTACTAGACTCTAGATGGATTGAACTTTCTTGCAAGCTCTATGGGGAAGTCAATTGCTTTTGATTCAGTTATTGCCAAGTTGGAGAAAATCTGCTTTGTTAGAATTTATGTGGAGGTTAACTCAAAGGAACGTGAGGTACTGTATATAATGAAATTGGATCTAGATGGTAAATTAACCAGTATGAAATTCATATTTCTTATAATTAGAAAGAACAAATGAGAAAGAAAGAATGGAAACCAATAAGGAAATTTTTTTTCTTCTAAGGGCAACTTTGAACTTATGGGAGTAACGAAGACTCAGCACTACCTGCAGAAGAGGATATTTCAATAAATAAACAAATAACTATGTTGTTAAACCTGTCTAAGGAAGTTCATGTAGTTGTACAAAACTATAACTCAGTATTTGACTGAAAGAAAAATTTAACAAAGGAGGAAGAACGGTTAGAATCAACTCCCAGCTACAATGTAAATAAAGAGGAGACTCCTAATCTTAAGGACCCAAGAAACTCAATCTAGAGCAAATTGAGCATTTATCTCCAACTGCTATCAAGAAATTCAAAAGGAAGAGAAGAAAACCAAAGGGGGTGGTTGATAGTTCTCCTCATCTCATCAATGATTTTTTGGAATATAAATGGGTATAAATGAAGCTCATAAAAGGTAGGTTGTCAAAGATATCATTTTGGAGAAACATCATATCATTGTAGGATTGCTAGCTAGAATAAAAGCTCTTAAACTATAGAACTCTATAAGATTTCATAGAAAAAGTTGGGATTTTTGGCTCTAATCATGAACACCATTACAATGGTAGAATTGTCTATGCTTATTACATGGAGAACGTCAAAGTTGTAGTTCAAAGCAATTCAAATCCGTTTTTTCATCTTAGTTGTAAACTAGAAAATTTAAACCATTGTTTTGATATCTCCATTATATATGCTTCTAACTTTAAGTTTCAAAGAATTAAATTATGGGAAGATCTCTTAAGCATTAGAAACTCACTATTAAACCCTTGGATTATAACAGGTGATTTTAATTGTGTTTTGCTTCCCTCAAAAGCTTAAGGTGATAAAGTAAACCTTTCCAACTTGGGCAAGGAGCTAGATATAGTGTTTGCTAAGTTGATGTCACTGATTTGAAGTTTACTAAAAAAAATTTCACTTGGAGCAATAAGTAAATCGGTAGAGCCTTAATCAGGAAGCAACTTAACAAAATTTTAACTAATCAAAGTTGTATGAGGTATTTCCCTAATTCTCATGTTATGGTTGGCCCTCCTTTGTGCTCAGACCACTCTTACCTAGAAATCTAGGATTTTGACCTCATGAGGAAACTCAAGGCTCCCTTCAAATTTTTCAATTTTCTCTTCAACAAGGAGGGATTCATAGAGTTGATTAAGTATGTTTGGGATAGTTATATCACTAGATATAAACCCTAATCAACTAATGATGAAACTCCATCTTCTTAGAAAAAGAATAAAGTAATTCCTTAATTATAAAGGTCCTCCTATTGCACAAAGGCTTCTAAAGATCAAGGAAGATTTAAAGAAAGTATAAGATACTAGCTACCTCTCTCCCTATAATCAAGCTTTGAAAACTGAAGAGATCAAGAAACTTGAGAACTCCAACAGGGCCTTTTTAGATCATAGTTCCTTGCTTTTACAAAAGGAAAGAACTATTTGGATAAAATAGGGTGATTCTAGTACTAAGTTATTTCATCATTCTGTCATGGAAAGAAGGAATTCTAATAAGATTTATTGTTTGCTAAATAATAATGACCAATTAGTGATTGATAAAAACTTGATTAAAAATATGGTGATTAATTTTGATATTTTCTTGTTAGCTTCAAGCTATTATGGTCAGCTTTCTATATAAATCTAATAGAGTTAATTGGCCCTCCCACATTTCAAGATAACTTAGAGTTGCCTCAATAGTTAGCTTTTAGATAGGAAATCAAGGGATTTATGTTTTCTCTAAACCTAAAGAAAACTGTAAGCCCTGATAGGTCAATGCACACTTTTTTCAAAGAACTTGGAATACTACTATCAAGTACTAGTTAAAGTCATACATGAATTCATACACTCTAGGAAGCTGCTGAGGAAGATCGATGCTACTCACATTTGCATGATTCCCAAGGTTTGTAACTCAAGCTCTGTAAATAATTTCAGACCTGTTTCTTATTATAACACTATATATAAGGTAATTGCTAAGCTGCTGGCTAATAGGATAAAGGATTCTCTAAATAAAATGATTCATTGCTCCTAATGAGCTTTTATTTCAGGTAGATCCATTTTAAATAATATTATTATGGTGTAAAAGTTGACGAGGGATTATAAATCCAAAAGATCTATTGAATGTTGTGCTATTAAAGTGAATTTTTTCAAAGCATTCAACAGTATCCATTGATATTTTATTTTTAGTATTTTTGAATTGCTTGGAGTCCCTGTAAATTTTATTTCTTAGATTATAAAATGTCTTTTAACCCCATCTTATAGTGTGCTTATTAATGGATCCCTAACTAGACTTTTTAAAGGCTCAAATGGGATAAGGCAATGAGACCCTCTCCCTCTATACTTGTTTGCTATCTCCATATATATCCTTAATAGAATTATCAAATCAAACACTAAATGTAATCTAGATTTCTCTTTTAGTTGCAAATTCAAGGAGCATTAACTTTCTCACCTAGCTTTGGAGATGATTTAGTGTTGTTTTGTGCAGTAGATTATAAATCCATCTCACTTTTGCATAAATCACTCAAAGAGTTTTGCAAGATAGAGGGTCTCAGTGTTAATTCTATGAAAAGTAGAAGTTACTTCTCTTCTGATGTTTCTAATTCTAGCAACCTAAAGAACATCTTTGGGTAAATGTTCAAAGCTTGCCTTTCAAGTACTAAGAGTTCCTATCTCTTCTAAGAAACTAAAATTTCATGATTGCTTATTGTTGTTGAAGAAATTCAAGAAAAAAATTCATGCTATGCAAAATAAAGCCCTATCTTAAGCAGGAAGGGTCCAGCTTATCTCTACACTTAATAATCTTCACAACCATTGGGGATCTTATTTATTCATTCCTAAGAAGATTAATAAGGAGATGAAAAAATGCATAAGGAATTCCCTTGTTCTAGGAAAAATAAAAGGGAGGACTAGGTTTTGTCTCAATTCAATTGATTGGGAAAAAGATAGTAGCTAAGAGAATTTAAAGGCTTTTCAATGTTAAAAAGGCACTTTAAAGGAAACAGACAAAATGAATACTACTTAAAGGATTCTAGTTTCTAGCAAATAGGGGAAAATGAACTATCTTGCCCTTTCATACAAATGTTGAGGTATAGACATATCATATATTCTTTTATTAAATGAAGATTGGCAATAGAGAAGATACTTGGTTCTAGTTAGATAATTGGGCTTCTCAAAGTCCACTGATCAAGAGAGAACATATGTTAATATTAACCCCTAGAATGCTAATTCACATTAGATTTTCTAAAGTTATTACATAAAATGCTTAGCTAGCTATAGGAATGAGAGTTAATAGAATGTTGAACTATTATCCCAACTACTTGCCTAACTCCTCTATTATGGATAAAGCCACTTAACCTATTAGTAGGAATAGTGAGTTCTCTAACTCTTCGTACTTAAAGGTTATTAGAGCCCAAGTTCCTTTGTCACTTGCCTAACAGCTAGAGGGAGACCGAAAACTAAGGATAGACTTAAGGGCATAAGTGATTAGATTTGTATCTTATGCAATATGATGCCTAAACCTATAAGTTATCTTTTCTTAAAATGCAATTTCACAGGTACAATATGGGCCAAGATACAGTATGAGTCTGGTTTTTCCAATAGCTTATTAGGGAAGTATTCTAATGTGGACTAAAAATCAATACAAAAGAATAGGGAAATATAAAAATACTTAAGCCTTTGCTTAAACTACTCTATTTATTCTACATGGAATGAAAGAAACCAAAGAATCTTTAAGAATAGTTCAACTAAGAAGCATATAATTGCACATAGAACCTATTGCTAGATTAAAAAAGTACTTATTGTATACCAAGCCACTGAAGATTGGAGCTATCCTTCAAAAGAAGATGGAACCTGAAGTAACCTAGTGGTCACATTTCTAGCAATTATAAAGATGATAGGCCATAATTTTACTTGTCTTTTATCTCATATTTGCCAATTTAGCCTTGTAAAACTACATTTTGTTGCTTTTCAAGGCTTATCAATGAATTCATTCATACTTCAAAAAAATTAAGGTTGGCCTCCATTTATGACTCTTAACTCTCAAGTGATTATCTCCTTTTTTTTTCATTACTTGCATGCTTGAATAAAAGAAAGTGGTCCTCTATTTTTACATTAATCCTTCAATCATGGGTATAGTGTATATTCAAAACATGAATCCATTTTCTTATTACCTAAATTGTATCTATTAAAATATAATCCTATAGCTTTTGATATGTATATTTGGCTATGATTTGTTCTGACTCCTTTGGTTACCTTATAGATTTGTTTATAAGTGTAAATTTAGAGTTAATTTTTCATTATTGATTACTCATTTTTATAGCTTCTTTTTTTTAATATCTCTTAATTAATAGCTTTGTTATCACCATAGGCTAGTTATTCCATATGAACTCATATTTAGCTTTTATCAATATGTCTATCGTAATTTGCATTGATATTACTATAAGAATATTGATTAATGGATATGTTCCAATTTTTGGATTCTTTATATTTATTGTTGGACCCCGATCCTTAAGTGGCAATTTAGAGATATGAAATGAATTCAATGAGTGTTTTCGGATATGAATTA
>JANIJH010000225.1:45765980-45801770 GCA_024520975.1 Erythroxylum areolatum
CGCTTATGATTTTGCTTCCGCCTTGTGTTCCTTTCTTTCGATTTCGCTTTCGTTCGTTCCGTTTTTCGGTTGGGGTCTGGTCTCGGGATCAGGTCCCAACATTTATGGTTTGTCGTTATGATTGTGACTGAACTTGCTTGAAAAAATAAACGTAAATGATATAGGAAAGTTGAAGTAGAAATGTGTTCATCGCAATCTTTAAAATTTAATTATTCTATCTACTTTTAAGATTAATTTATAGTTGTTGTATTCATTTGTTTTCTTAATTAAAGAAAGTAAAATTACAAGCTTTACTAATAGTTTAACCAACAAGGATGAAAACCACTTACATTATTGTGATTATAGTTTGGTAACATCTGTAAGGATTTTTTGGATCAAGTTCAACCTAAGAAGACAACTATATGGATGTGCTCAATTTAGGGTCAAATTTAAATATATATCTACATTTTAAAATGGATTTTATATTGATTAATTACTAAATTTATGTTATACAACATATTTACAGAGTAAACGAAAAATGTGATTGCTTTATATGGCAAGAAGAAAAAATCATAAAAAGAAGTATAGATGTAATCATTAAGCTTTGGGAGAACAATGACATATTAAAGATTCAAATAGGTGCCTTATTATTAAGGAGGCTACAGATTTGTAGTTGAGTCATTTTTGGATAGTTAGTAATTTACTTATATTCCCTTGCTGAATTACATAGAAAACATATATCTTGGATGTAAAGGAATCTTAATATGTTTTTAGCCATGATTAATGATTAACTACAGTAGGAAGGAGACCTTTAGAAACTAATGCTTATTCCAAATAAGATTGTGACATTTACCTCCTTTGTAACTCTCTATATAAGGAATTGATGAAAATTATAGAGGGGTGAGCTCTTTATGCATGTCTATCTTTAGCATTCTCCTGAGGATTATAATCTGGAAGTACTCTTTCTATTTCTAGTGGACAGTTAGACCATTAGTTCTCTATAATCCATGGTTGGACCTTGGTGCTTAGTTGAAATATATCTTAGCAATATTTTATGAGATTTAAGAGTTATAAAGGATCCTCTTTTAGCTAGTTATTGTAGTTTAATGAACATTTCCTCTCATTTCCTATTTTCCATTCAATAGAGCTAGATATGGCATTTTCATTCTTATTAGTTGTAATATAAAGTTAGAGCAATCTGTATTTTTGCTCAATTCCCATAAATTCCTTCGTCCTAGTATATAATTTACATCTATTTATCTAACAATGAGCTTCCATCATTGAGTAATCTCATGACCTTTTGGCAATTCAAACCTAATTACTTAGCTTGATAGTTTTAATTCCCAAGCCTCCTTTATCATAAGGCAAGAAACAATTTTCCATTAGAGTTTTTTTATTGTGTTACTTTCATTTCTACCTCCCTATAAGAATTTCCTTGTGCTTTTCTCAATAGGTTTGACAAAACCTCTTAATACTGTTATATATATTGACTAAGAGATATGAAATAAGCTAATTATTGCTTTTATCAACACTAATATGCCTTTATATAATAGATCTTTATTACACCAATGGTTGATCCTCTTACGTATCTTCTTTATCAAGGGAATTTATGCTCTAACTCTTAGTCTTTACATGGTATAGACAACCTAAGATAGTTCAAAAGGGGGTTTATTACTCTAAAGCCTTAAATACTTTATAGCCAACCTGCTTCTTCCATTGCACTTAAGGATAATATTAGTTAGCTTTTACTATAATTCACACTCAAACTGGATAACTCCTTAACTATTCTAAGAGTGTTTCCTATTTTGTAACTAACAGATTGGTTATAGGGATAGTGGTTTAGTGAGAAAATTCTACAAGAATCTCTATGGTGAATACTTACTTAATCTTTACAATTTTCATCTTAATTATCATCATAATTAAGAGAAACTATCTAAATATGTACTTAGATCTTTGATGAGACCTTAACTCCTTTTCTATGCCTAATGGCTTTAATGTTCTACAGTATACTAATTTCTGAACAATGTAAGAAACAATACCAACTTCATTAAATAAATTTTATATCCAATTAATCATTTCCACTTAATGAAAAATGTTTTATGGCATTATTAGCAATCAATGCTACATTATAACCTTTCCAATCTTAGAATAATATTATTTGAAGTAAAATATACCTTAACTAGGATTTACTTCTAAAGTTAATATCCTTATAAGTTTGAACTTAAATATCAACTTATGCATGGAATAATAGATATCTTTGACACTTCACAAGTATCAAATATATCTCAAATACTAAATACTTTTATTACATTAACTATACTTGGACTTAGAATAGGTATAAAAAAAACAACTTCCACATCTATCTTTGTAGATCAAATTCCTAAAATTAACTTCTTACTTATTCATATCTAATAAGAGTTCTACTTAGATAATCATATACTCAACAATTGAAAATAAGAATTTTGTTCTCAATTAGTAGTATGTCTTTACATACTCCTATTAGAGCAAACAATTCCCACTAACCTTCTTATAGGAATGATAAATTCATAAACATCTATAAAATAAAATATTTGAAATTATTTAGGATGCATGATCGTGACAAGTTGTCTTTCCAACTGGCGAGATTTTTTAACTTTTGACATTTTGTAGATATTTCTAGAACCAAATTAAATGGCAAAACCTTATAAATAACCCTAAAAGCCTTATTCATTATAAAAGAACAAGAAAAAAAATGAAAAAGGCAACAACCATAAAATCAAAAGAATATTAAGAGGAGACATCAAGAGAGCTTTAAAGAATTTCATATTTCTATATCAAGATTCCAACTAGTTTTTATTTCTTTCCCTTTATTTCTTTCATTTTCTTGGATGTTTATTTGGATTACAATGATGTTTAACATGATTATGGGTTTCTAAATCCATATCAAGGATTGTTCTTGATGTATTTTGTTGAACTTTATTCTTGTTGAATTCAATAATCCATCAATGCTTTGTGATAATTGTTATACTTATACTTAGTAATAAATCGAGAGAGTGAATCAAGTTACAAATGTTAAGGTTTGCAACTAGAGTTGGTAGCTTAATAGACCTACAACTATTAGTTAATGAACAATTGAGATCTTAATTATGAATTAATTGTCCTTAGCATTGTTTCAAATCTAATTGAATAGTTAGGAGTAGTTTTGTGAATCAAGAGATTACAACTCTATGATTATTGAATTCAATCAGGGTTACTTAACTAGATTAATGAGAAAGGGTAATCAAAACTTTAGAATATCTAGGATCAAACATAAATTGAATCAATAAGATAAAGGGAAAACAAAACAAGGATAGAATAGTTCCTAAGTCTTCAACTTTGATCAACCTTAATTTCATTAGTAGCTCACTTGTTTATTTTTTTCTTATTTTTTATTAGTTTTTTAATTTCAATTATTTATTTTGATTTAAATCAATCTCTATTACCTTAGAAAAAGTTCTATTCAAGTTTTTAGGTGTCTATTATTCCTCGTGGGAATGATACCTTTGATATTATAAGATACAATCTGTATACTTATGGTATTTAAAGTTTTATATTATAAAACTTGTCAAAAATATTTTTAAGGGTTGATGAATTTGAATTATTCTTTACTTGAGGACAATCAGATGTATACGTATGGGAAAGTTGATAAGTATAGATTTTGGTCATATTCTTAAGCTTATAATTAATTCACTTTGCTTATTTATTTCATTATTTTTATTGTTTTTAGTATTTAAGTTATTCATATTTTCTCTTTATAGTCTAATTCACTTAATTAGAGAAAAAAGAACAAACTCAAACAAGTTTGAAGCAATTTGGAGTGATTTTGACTAAGTTATAGAGTACACGAAAAGTACATGGCTATGTTTAAAGAGTTTGAAAGTGTGCTAATTGATTTATGCAAAACACACCCATATTGATGAGGAACACACCATTGTTGAGTGATGGTAGGTTGCGTTGATAATATAAGATACTATTTAGGCATGTGTTAGCTCTCGAAAGCATTGTGTATCTGTTTAAAGTGCATAGCCATTAAGAAGCCTTTGTTAATGCCTGTGTATCTCCCAAAATATGAATTTCAAATTTTAAAAGAAAAAATCAAATGAAAAAAGAGATAGAAGGCTTAAGAAACATAATTGGAAACTGTAGGATGGCAAAAAGTAGAAAGAACAACTAAGGAAACCCTTTTGGAGTGGATTTTCATCAATTTAGAGTGAAGTTTTTAAATATTAAAGGCATTTCATCATGTTATCCTCAATTTTGTTTTCATTTAAGTTTTGATGCTATGTTTGATATGATTAGGAACTAAATTATTTTTGTCTATTTGTATTAAATTAATGATAGTTGTGCATTATTATGTGTTTTCTAAGTATTTGGTAAGTGTTTCTTGCATGATAGGTTAGTATTAATGTGTTTTAGGACTATTTTGTGTGTTTTTATTTAGTTTGATCTTTATAGTTGTCATTTTGTGTTTGATACTAGTTTAGGGTAGGAATTGAGCATTTTGGTGTAAGAATGGGGGGTGCACACCTTTTTGGTTGAGTTAGGGACCAAGAGAAGAGAAGAGAAGTGAAGCTATTCAAAAAACAAGAACCCACGACTGTGTAAAAGGGCATGTTTCCTGCGATCGTGGGAAATCTATGAAGAACGTTTCTATCAAGATAACCCACCATCGTGGGAAGCACAAGTATAATTCCCACAATCATGGGAATTGGAAGTCAAAGGGACATGCAAGTTTCTTGTAATTTTTAAGGTTTTCGTGAATTTATAAGGAAGAGAATTCCGAGAGCTATCAAACAATCGTAAAATTACTTCCTGGAGCTAAAATATAGAGCTAGAGCCTAGAGATAGATAGAGATTTAAGGTTTCATTTCTGATTGGACAAAGAGTACCCCATCATCCAGATTTTCCAAATTCGGGCAAAGAAGAGGAGGAGCTACCTTGTCCAGTTTTATTTCAATTTCTTTCTCTTCTAGCATGTTTATCATGGATTATTTGAATGTTGGGGAGGTTATGGATATTATGATTGGCTAAAAAAAATTTTAGGGTTTGTTGTTTGAACTATTTGTGAACCTTTAGTTATCGATTTAATGATATACATATTTGTGTTATTTACTGTGTTTAAATCCTGCAACAAATCGACAGAGTGAGCTTGGTAATCTATGTTAATTGTACAACGAGAGTTGATGATTAATAGACCTATAAATAATAAGTTATTGATTTATTAGGAAGAGAGTTCAATAGATCAATACACTACCTATAGGATAGCTTCATATCTAGTTAAATGCTTAGGAAAGACTTTGCACATCGAAGGATCCCAATGTTAATTCTAATTTATTTAACTAGTGACATTTAGTTACACCTTGAGAAAGGGTAGCTAGAATTTTAGGAAATCTTAGGTCAAGTATAAATTGAATCAATTAATCAGAGGGAAATAAATAAGGATAATGACAAGTCCTAATTTTTAATCTTGATTTTTCTCCAAGTCTTAGTTTAAGATTTTGTTTTGGGTTGCATTATTTTACTTTTAGTTTGTCTCTATTTTATTTATTTATTTATTTATTTATTTCAAGTAAAATGATTCTTAAACAAAGAATAACTTAAATTAAAGGGTGCCTAAGCCCGATCCTGGTATGATTGATATCCGCTTCTAAATACAAGTACAATTTGTATACTTGCGATTTTAAGCATAAGACTAGTAGTGTGTTTTGCATTCAACAAGTTTTTGGGACTGTTATCAGGGATTGTTTATTTAGCATCTTGTTTATTTTAGGTTACTTTGATTTAAGAGTTTTTGATACTTTCCCTTATGTCTTTATAGGTGCATAAACACAAAGAACACACAAAGGATACTAAATTTCACGATGAAGAGTTAGTAGATATCATAAGGAACAAACGACAATTGAGAAGAGTGAAGCATTAAGACATTATACAAAGAAATATGGCGGAAGAAGGAGAACAAGTAAGGCATGAAAGTACACCGATGGACTTTATGAGGCCAGGATTCAGTCCCTAAGGAGTTGAGAGGCTGGAGATTCAAGCTAACAATTTTGAGATAAAGCTAGCTCTCCTCGACATTCTTCAGAGTAATGTGCAGTTATATGGGTTGTCCAATGAAGATCCTAATGCTTACCTCGTCAATATTTTAGAGATATGTAACACTTTCCAATTTAATGGGATGTCTAACGATGTTGTAAGGTTGCGACTATTCTCTTTCACTGAGAAAGATCAGGCAAAGGCGTAGTACAATTCACTTATCTTAGAGCAGATTAATACTTGGGAACAGCTAGCCTAAGCATTTCTCGCTAAATACTTCCCATTGACCAAGATGATAAGGATTATTAAAGAATAAAAAATTTTCAACAAAGTGATAGGGAGTCTTTATATGAAGCTTGGGAGAGGTTTAAAGATCTACAAAGAAGTTGTCCTCACCGTAACCTTCCAAGGGAGTTCCTCATGCAAACATTCTACAATAGTGTAAATCAGAGCATAAGGGGGCCATAGACGTAGCTACGGGAGGATTTTTGATGAGGAAAACTGTCGATGCAGCTCATAATCTTTTGGAAGAGTTGACGAGCAACAGTTGCATGTGGTCAAATGAGAGGAGTAAACAAAGGCAGAAGGAGAAAAAAGGTATGATCCCAATTGACTCTATTACTGCTTTGCAGGCACAAATCACAGCCTTTACTAAGCAATTGAGCAACATGCAAGGGACATCTTCATCTACTGCCAAAGTTATGCAATCTCAGTGTTAGTTATGCGAGCAAGACGACCATTGCACAACAGAATATTTCTTGTTGGGACCTAGTAGCACTAACCAGGTAAGTTACTTAGGCCAACCACAGTGAGGTAACAATCTGTACTTGAATATTTATAATCCAAGGTGAAAAAAACACCCAAAATTTTCTTGGAATACTAACAATGCAGGTGGACAAGCAAGACAACAAAGACCTTTGAGATTTCAGCAAGAAAGACTTAGATCTTTGGAGAAAAAAATGGACAAGTTGATGGATATTTTGGGATCCAAACTAGCAAATCAAGAAGAGAACCAAAAGAGGATGTTTTCAAGCTAAAAGGAAAGTCAAAAAAGGATGGAGGAAAAGTTTGATCAGATAGTGAAGAACCATGCCTCATCCGTCCACAACTTGGAGGTACAGGTAGGTCAACTTGCTTAAGCCATGCCTTCTAAAAGTGTAAGTAGCTTACCAAGCAATACCAAGGCCAACCTAAGGGCATAATTGAGGGCATAATTGAAGGTTATCACACTTCAAAGTGGCAACTAGATGGAGGAACCAAATATGAAAAAGGATTGCTAAGAAAAAGGAAAAGGTAAGGAGATTTGAGAAGAGAAAGAAGAAGTGAGGTCTTATGTGCCACCACCACTATACAATCCCAAACTTCTATATCCACAAAGGGTGATACAACATCAGTGGACACTTAGTTCTCCAAGTTTTTGTAGAAATTGAAGAAGCTTCAGATCAACTTGTCATTTGTGGAAGCTTTGAAGTGCATGCCCAAGTACATGCAGCTTTTGAAGGACATACTGACACACAAATGTACTTGGGAGGACAATCAAATGGTCACTTCGACAGAGAATTGTAGTTGCACAATGCCTTCAAAACTATAAAATCCAGGGAGTTTTAAAATTCCACATGTATTTGGTGACTTTGAATTTTCTAAATGCTTATATGATTTAGGTGTAAGCATTAACTTGATGCCTTTGTCTATTTTCAGGAAATTGGGACTACGAGAGGTTAAGCCTATATGGAGTTGTAGAAGATGTGTTGGTAAAACTAAATAGATTTATCATTCCTATTGATTTTATGGTATTGGATTTTGAAGCTGATAAAAATTGTCTATTGATTTTGGGTAGGCCCTTTATGAATACTAGAAGGGCATTAGTTGATGTGCATGAGGAAAAACTTGTTTTAAGGATTAGTGATGAGCAGGTTAAGTTTAATATGTCTAAATCTTTGAAGAAACTGAGGGATGGTAATGTATGTATGAAGAATGGTGTTATGGACGAATGTATGAAGGAAGCTGAAGAGGAATTTAATGAAGTTACTGAAATGCTCAAGGATAAGAGTGTGAGAGAAGAGTATTTATGTGAGGAAGTCGAGTTAGAGAAGTTGGAGAGTATGGATACACCTACACCACCTTCTTTCGTTAAGCTCCCCATGTTAGACCTTAAACCCTTACCTTCTCATTTAAGATACACCTTAAAACCATACCCTACCCATCATTATCTCGAACTAATTAGATTTTGAGCAAGAAAATAAAGTGGTGGAGACCATTAGGAAAAGGATAAAAGTTATGGGATGGAAAATTTTTGATATTCGGGGAATTAGCCCCAATATGGTGATTCATAGGATTAACCTAGAAGAAGAGTTCAAAACGGTGAGAGAGCGACAATGAAGTTTAAATCCAAACATGCAAGAGATTGTAAAGAAGGAGATAGTAAAGATGTTGGATCTAGGGATTATTTATCCCATTTTATATAGTGAGTGGGTGAGTTCGGTACAGTGTGTGCCTAATAAGGGAGGTATGATAGTGATAGAAAATGAAAAAGGTGAAAAGATTTCAACTAGGAACATCACAAGTTGGAGAGTATGTATTGATTACCGAAAGCTCAATTTGGCCACCAAGAAAGATCACTTCCCTTTACCTTTTGTGGACCAAATGATTGAGAGGGTGGTTGGCCATACATTTTATTGTTTTCTTGATGGATTCTCAAGGTACAATCAGGTGGTTATGTATCCATAGGATCAAAAGAAGACTACTTTCACTTGTCCTTATGGGACATTTGCTTATCGGAGGATGTCGTTCGATTTATGTAATGCACCTTTCACATTCCAAAGGTGCATGACGGCCATATTTGTGGACATGAATGAGAGCTTCATGGAGGTATTTATCGATAATTTCTCTATCTTTGAAAATTCTTTTGATTATTGTTTGTTAAATTTAGACATAGTGCTTCAAAGATGTGACGAGTCTCATCTAGTCTTGAACTGAAAGAAGTGCCATTTCATGATCCAAGAGAGAATTGTATTGGGCCATAAGATCTCGTGCAAGGGAATTGAAGTGGATCAAGCTAAGACCAAAGTAATTGAAAAGTTACCACCTCCCACTAACATCATGGGCATCCAAGCCTTCCTTGGTCATGTAGAGTTCTACAAATGATTCATCAAAGATTTTTCTCTTATTGTTGGACCCTTAATGCATTGATTAGTTAAAGATGTACCTTTTATTTTTGATAATGCTTGTTTGGATGATTTTAACAAGTTAAAAGAGGCACTTACATCAGCACCCATTCTAACCTTTCTTGATTGGTTTCTTCCTTTCGAGATTATGTGTGATGCAAGTAATCATACCATTGGTTGCATCCTTAGTTAGCAGAAGGAAAAGAGGCTACATCTACTACCCAAGCAAGACCTTGACAGGAGCATAATTGAATTACACAACTACAAAAAAGGAGTTACTTGTTGTGGTATTTTCAAGTGAGAAATTTCGTTCTTATCTATTAGGCTCACATGTTATTGTTTTTACAAATAATGCAAAATTGCAATATCTTTTTACAAAAAAGGATGCCAAGGTTAGGCTTATCCAGTGAGTGATTTTGCTCCAAGAATTTGACATTGAGATTAAGGACAAGAAGGGAGCAGAAAATGTTGTAACAGACCATCTCTAGAGACTTGAGGGAGGGCATCATGAAGAAGAAGAGGAAATCGAGGAGAGTTTTCCTGGTGAGACTTTAATGATGGTAGACAATCCTTATCTTCCTTGGTTAGCAGATATTGCAAACTATCTCTCAGGTGGTATTTTTCCTTCTGATCTCTCTTATCAACAAAAGAAGTGGTTTGTGTTTCAATGTTCTCGTTATAGTTGGGATGAACTTGTACTTTATAAGATACACTAACAGTGTGATTCGTCCTCGAAGATGAAATGCCTGAAATTTTAATGCAATATCATAGTTCACCTTATGCAGGACATTATAAAGTTAACAAGACTGCAACTTAGATCTTAGAGTGTGGATTCTATTGGCCAACTTTGTTTAAAGATGTTCAAGATTTTGAGCTAAAGTGTGATAGGTTTCAAATAATGGGTAACATATCGAAGAAGGATGAGATGTCACTTTCAAACATCATGGAGGTGGAGTTATTCGATGAATGAGGTTTGGACTTCATAGAACCATTACCATCCTCCTTAGGTAACATTTACATATTAGTTGGAGTTGATTATGTTTCCAAGTGGGTTGACACTATAGCTACTCCAACTAATGATGACAAGATGGTTCAAAAGTTCATCAAGAAGATATTTATGAGATTGGGAGTGCCCAGAGCGATTATAAGTGATGGGGGGAGCCATTTTTGCAATAAACCTTTTGAGTTAGAGCATATTGGCCGTTAGGAAGTTAAACATAGATTGGAAGCTTGCAGGTGAGAAAAGATTGTTACAACTTGATGAATTAGAAGAATTGAGGTTTGATGCTTATGAAAATGTCAAGTTGTACAAGGAAAGGATAAAGAAGTGGCATGATGCTCACATCAAGAAGAAGGAGTTCAAAAGTGGGGACTTGGTGCTTTTGTTTAATTCAAGATGTTGCACCCCATTTTCAGAGCCCAACATTCTAGAATATCATAAAACATGAGCATGCGTATTTCTCTGTAGGGTTATTTCCATGGACTCTCATTGGCCATCATTGATTCATTTTCATTCTCATAACATCCCAAAAATATCTATGGTCATAACCAATTCATGCTCTTCCAACCATTTCCCTCACTTTATTTTCCATCAATCTTTTTCAAATCAATACCATAGGCTACCAATTTAAATTCAGGAATAGAAAAATGTATTAGGAATCTATTGGTTCAAGAATCACTTCATTTGGAGGTCAGATGATGAAGTTATGACCAAAAGAGTCAAACATGTTTATGTCCTAAATCATATTGTACCTATCTTGGGACAATTGGCATAACTTTCACTAGAGTTATCGGATTGAGGTCATTCAAGGATAGTTTCAAAGAGCACTTTGAGATCTACAACTTTGTGAAGACTTAAAGAGAGATTTTGCCATTTGGAGCATCAAAATCATGAATTTACGAAAGTGTATAATGTATGTCTGTTAAATGGACATAGACCTACACCTAACAGACATACACGGGGTTTGGAGTGTTTTTCAAACCCGAGAAGGTCTGTTTAATGGACCTAATGTTTGTTTAATGGACATAGATGAGGCTGGGAGCATTTTTAGATCTGATAAGGTCTGTTTAACGGACCTAAAGTCTGTCTAACGGACATTGGAGATACAAAACTCCCTCCAAAGCATCTCCAAAGGTTCCTACATCCATTCTAACATCACTTTCACTCATAACCTTCCCAAATTCACTTCATATCAACTCAAATACCAAGTTTATTTCATTAAACTCTCAAATCTCTACTCAAATGATTCATCACATACAACAATTCTCATCATTTACTATAGTTGTTCTATATATCCATCCTATGCAACATCACAACTTATAATGATTATATCTCTTAACTTTGATATCCAAAAATTTCATACTTTATATCATTGGAAAGATAGAAAGATAATCTACAACTTTTAATAAGACAACTCTATTTAATTTATCCTAGATCAATCCAATTTTATCCCAGAAGTTAGAACATAAATTCTTACCCCTATGAAATCTTGAAAATGCAATTTACAAACTTTGGGAGTCATGAGCAAAAATGCAACCATATTTCATTATCATCGACAAATAAGGGTTTAAAAAAGCTTCAATAGGCATTCTAAGACACAATACAATATTTTGTAAAATCCTAAAATACATAAAATACTTGAATTATAATTGCTCAACATGCGACTACAACCTTATTTTACATAAATTATTGCAAAACAAAACAAAACATGCAAATTCGAAGTGATGCCTTGACTCTCTTTCACTCGATCTCTTGCTCATCACCTTGAGATAGGACCGAAGGGGGTGAGCTTAAAGCTCGTGGGTAATAGTTTATAATAGAAAAATAAGCAAAACCTTTGAAATTTTCATTTGTCAATACAAAGTTCTAATTAAATTCATAAAACATATCGTTCTCAAATTCATAATCAAAATGCACAAACTACAACTCATGTATGCATCAAACTTGTTAACATATCATAAGCACTTAAGCACATCAGAATGGTTTGGGTAGATCCATAAATATGACGAACTACACATTTCCACATAATGGTCCTGTGTAGTCGTAAACTTGGTGTACTATCGTAATCCCACATAGTGTTTTTGCGTAGACTTAAATATTATGGAGTCTATGAAAGAGCTTCGTGCCACTAGCAGGTAGGCGAAAGAAGCCTTTAACTTGGTCAACTTGCACTTGACATACTTGAATGGACTACACCAAACCCACATAACATGTAATTCATGAATTGAAAATGGTTTGCCCGAAAGGCACATTTTGGAAACTCGTTTTTCATGAACATGAGATATTTTAAAACCCATTTCCAAAAACATGATTTCGTAAACATGTTATTTTAAAAAAATCATTTTCAAATTATTTTCATAAATCATCTACACAATTTATATATCAAACATATAGCAATTTCTCAATTCATTGAAGAAGTAATAAATGCAACATTTATGATGAAATTTAAATCATTAACTTCCTTGATTCAAAGAAAACATTAGTGGCTTATTTACTCTATTATAAATATGTACCCACTTTGAATTTCCTTGCTTAATACTTGCTCAAAGAGACCTCTCCCCTTGCTCCTCTTGCCTTTCCTGATTTCCTTTAACAAAAGTCAAAATTTTCATTCAATAGGAATTCTAATTGAGAACCCACAAGACACATTCACTAAAATTGATTCTAGAATACTTTCTTAAGCTTCATAAACCAAAACTCTCCTAAAATCCAAAGGATTAAAATCAAACTTACCTTGAATCTTCACCAAATAATGAGATTGTTGGCCCAAATGGAAGCTCCTATCTTCCTCTACCTTTTTCCCTTCTTAAACAATCTCAAAATCCCTCTTGAAAACTAAGAAATGATGAAACCCTAACTTTTCCTCCTTCCTTTCTCTCAAATCCGAACCCTCTTCTTTCTTTCTCTTTTATTTTCATTTCTTCTCTTCTTCTCCCTTCAATCCACATTTTCCTCTTCTTAAAAAGCAAGACAACTTCTGCTTTTTCCTATAATACCTTTAATGAGTGTGCAAAGTCCCTTCTACCCTTCCTTATATGCCTTGTAACTTAAATGCTTAAGTGAACTACCAAAAACACCCTTATACAATCTTACTACCTTAACACTTTAATTCAATTAACCTATGTCATATAAACTTACTAACATTAACATAACAATTAACTCCACAAAGTAATCTATTAAGACCTCAAAATTCATTTAAGTCATGCCTAACTCCTTCCAAACATCTAGTCCTTTTCTGATCAGGTAATTGAAGGAATTTGATAACAATTCCTTCTATAAAAATGTTTTTCATTGTCTTAAGTTTCTAATAACACAAAAATTATTCAATTTGGTTCAGAAATCTGAAAGTTATATCCCAAAAAATTTTTGGTTGTTCTTATGCTGAAACAATATTCTATACTCAACTTCCATACAAAAATTGACAATCTTAAAGACTGAATTTAAACTCGATTTCATAAAACAATTTGTATTTCTATGTTTCTAGTTTACTCCAAATTAAAAATCATCTCATTTGGATAACTAAAGAAAAGTTATGGCAAAAACACTGAAGCATACTCAGTGAACATGTTTCAACTACATTTTCCAGCTTATAACTTCCAACATTTCACATATAACCCATCTTGTACCTAAACCATCTTTCTACTTCATTTCAAATTCAAGAATTCTCCTTTTTCTTTACACATAACTAATCACCAACAATTTCTCATTTAATATTTCTAACTTTCAAGAAAAGTTTGGGTTCTAACACAAGACTTCGATTATTTCCTGGAAAGCTCAAGTCAAGATGGAGTAGACCTTTGAAGGCTATTCAAGTGTTTCCCTATGGAGCATTGGAGTTAGAAAATGACAAGGGTGAATCATTCAAAGGCAATGGAAATAGATGCAAGTCATACTATAGAGGGTCATACTCACAAGAAAGGGAAATCATCTTTTTCCTTTCCTTTACTTCTTCATGAATGTATGTGAAATGGCCAAGCTAATGACCTTAACTTAGAACATTTACCTTTCGTTTTCTTGATTTTATTTACTTGTGTGTTTGAATTGTTTAGTTTTGATTATGTTTGGTTTAAATTTTGTTTGAGTTTGAACTTGTTTACTTTTCAAATTTCCTATTGGATAGTTGATTATGATGTGTTGGTAGGTTGATTGAATGTTGGGAATGCATGTTAAGCTTAGAAGAAGAATAAGAAGTTGGAAAATTTTGGATAATCCACGATCACGGGAACTAGGTTGATTCCCATAAATGTGGGAAGGCTTTCTAGAAACTTTCTGGATCTTAATCATGAAAATTGATCCATTTTTCACAAGCGTGGGAAGGCTCTCTAGAAATTTTCTAAAGCCTTAACCCACGATCGTGGGATCCTTCAACAAATACTTTTAAAAAAAAACCCTCTTTTCTTCTTCTTTCTTCACTTTCCCTCACTTATTCTCTCTGCAGTCGACTCTTTCACCAACCTTAGCTTCGAAAAACTTTCATTTTTCTCCCAAACCTTGGTATTTTCTTCATATTTTTCATCATTAATCACTTCTTTTACACATATTTCACACTATACAACCAAGAATACAAGGATTTGGTAAGTTTTTTATTTCTTTCTCTGTCTAAAATATGGTCACCTCTCTTTTGTATATTTTTGCAGATTTTTCTTCTTCAGTGGCTCCCAAGAAGCTCACCGCTCGGAAACCCATTCACTAATTGGAAATAGGGCATGAAAATTTGCCGCTATATCAATTTTACCTTCTCTAGAGACTTGAAGGCGCGATTATTGCCTCCCCAATACTTTGATTTTTAATCGTTAGAAATTCTAGGTTTGAGGCATAATATTAAACGATTAGCTGCGAATATTGGATGGGGTCATTTAATTCATTGTGATGTATTGATATACCCCATGATGACTGTTGAATTTTTTACCACTGTATGTTATAATCCTAAAATGGATACATTCTAGTTTAGAATAGGTGTTTGTGTATATAAGCTTGATTATGTAGTCATTGGTGCACTTTTAACTTGTCAAACACTAAAGTTTTAGATGATCATGATGACTTTTATGTCGATGAATATTGGAAAAGCCTTATAGGTGAAAACACGTTTGATTCTAGGAATGCACCGAACACCTTAATTAGTAGCATTGAATAGTTATTGCTTTACAAATTTATGTGCTTAATTGTTTTAATAAAATTGAAAGTAATAAGTGTTCTACTAAAGAACTTTTCTTTCTTTGATGCATGGATCGTAAAGTTAAAATAAATATCTCGTACCGAATTTTTAGGTCTATTGTGAGTTGTGTTAATAAGAAAAGCTCATATTTTGGTATGGCTTACATTGTCACTGCTTTAGCTTCATTTTATCATCTTGATGTGGATATTGTGCATACTGCTAATTATGATGTGTTTGATGTATCATATTTAAGATGCTTTGAAATTTTGGAGCTCCATAAATGTGTACTGTTGTCAAGAACAGAAAGGGTAATAATGCAGCTATGTCACAACCATCTATATCTTAGGAACCATCGGAGCCTTAAGAAGATGCAGTCAAAGAGGAACCAATAGCAGGAGTAGATGTTGATTGATTTCAGTAAATTATTAATCAAATGGCTGCAAATCAGTAACAAATGACGCTGTAAATCAATGAGCTTGGCAACCAAGTACGACAAGTACACAAGGAGTAATGGTATATCAAAAAGAAGTTCCTAAAGTTCTTCCAGAAGCAAAATATTAAAGTCCCTTCTCATACACCTTCACCACCTTAATCTCCATAAGCTTTCTTATCTTTCACTTTTTATATTGTTTTATTTACTTTATTAGTTATGTTACTTGTTTGTATGATTGATGTTTTGATTTCATTTTGTGGTTGCTTCGTCACATTAAGGACAAGGTGTTGTCCAATCATGAGGAGGTGATAGTTTCCTTGTCAATTGCATTGTTTAAATTTGGTTTATTTACTGCTTGCATTTTGCTAAATAGGATGCATATTTTTAGACATATTAGGTTGTTGTTTGATGTTGATGTTGTTTTGTATTAAGCAATGGAGCCACACTTGAATCATATTGATTTGTTTTGTTATGAGATTCTGTCATGCTAGTTGGAATGAGATTGAATGCATGTTTAAACTTGAATTTGGCTACTTGAGTAAAGAATGAATCATGTTGAGTGATGAAAACTAGTTGGTTGCATAAGCTTACTCAAAATGTGACACTTGAGCAATAAGGTAGTGTAAAGATGTATAATGAATTTTCATTTGAGTCAATATGAGGTTTGAGCTTATATGACTCCTTATGTAGTCATCTTATTTCTTTGAGTGTGTGATGCCCCTTTAGGCTACTACCTTCAGAACTTACTCTGAATTGGTTTGAGTCTACTGGAAGCATGCTTAATAAAAATGATTAGGGCCCTTTTTTGTGATAGCCCTTGGCTTAAATGACCTACCCTTGTTATTATCCCTTGTTAGCCCTGTTGAGCCTTAACCCTTTTGTTTCTTAAAAAAACTCATATTTCGAAACCTGAAAACTCATTAGCCTACCCATTCACAAGCTTAGTAAAGTATTAAGTGATGCACTAGTTTGGGATTTTTGGTACAAATTTTTTTTCGTTCCAAGATGAATTAAGTTATACTTAAACTCTTCAATCACATTGCATCTAGTTGCTATTTTTTTATTGTTTCTTCAATTATATATAAGAAAAAAGAAAAAAAAAGAAAAAAGAGAAAAGAGAAAAGAGAAAAAGGGAATAATGTTTTGGTAGCATCAATAAGTGCAGAGTCGTAGTATATTTACATTTATATATCTCATAATATGTTTTGTGTCCTTTTATTTACTAATTACTTTATGCATGCCTGTATTAAACCCTTTACCTCTTTGGACCCACCTTTACCCTTACCACATTACAACCTGAAACAAGTCCTTTTGATCTATTTATGCATGTAATCATTGTAGAGGAGAATTGTTGTATTAGCAAGCCTATGGTAGTGTAGTTTCTTATAAGGAGCTTGAGCGAAACACTAACCATCAAACACTTGAAAGAAATGAATGAAACAGTGAGGAAGATTCATTTTACATTTATACTTATCTTTGAGTGATGGTGTCATAAATTGAGTTTACTTATATACACTAAGGAATAGTAGTCATGATATGTGTAATAGCTTGATACTTAAGTTAGCTAAACATTAAGGGATCGCATGCTTTGATCTTTGTGAAAATGAAGTAATGGAATTTATTAGTTCAATTTGATTTTGCTTAAGGACAAGCAAGGATTTAAGTGCAGGGAAGTTGATAGTTATGCATTAGTCTGTGTTTTCTAAGTATTTAGCATGTGTTCTTGCATGATAGGTTAGTATTATTATGTTTTAGGAATTGTTTTGTGTATTTTTGTTTAGTTTGACCTTCATGGTTGTTCTTTTGTGTTTGATATTGGTTTAGGGTAGAAATTGATCATTTTGGTGTAGGAATGGAGGGTGGACACCTTTGTGATTGAGCTAGGGACCAAAAGAAGAGAAGAGAAGTGAAGTTGTTGAAAAAACAAGAACCCACGACCGTGATAAGGGCATATTTCCCACGATCGTGGGAAATCTATGGAGAAAGCTTATGTCAAGATAACCCACGATCGTGGGAAGCACAAGTATAATTCCCACGATTGTGGGAATTGGAAGTCAAAGGGATATACGAGTTTCTTTTACTTTTTTAGGTTTTCGTGACTTTATAAGGAAGAGAATTCCGAGAGCTATTAGACAATGGTGAAACTTACTGCCTAGAGCCAAAAGACAAAGCTAAAGCTTAAAGATAGGTAAAGATTCAAGGTTTCATTCCCAATCAGGCAAAGAGTACCTTGTCATCCAGATTTTCCAAATTCTGGCAAAGAAGAGGAGGAGCTACCCCGTCCAATTTTATTTCAATTTCTTTCTCTTTTAGTATGTTTATCATATATTATTTGATTGTTAGGGATGTTATGGATATTATGATTGGCTAAAACAATTTTTAGGGTTTATTGTTTTAACTATTTGTGAACCATTGGTTATCGATTTAATGATATACATCATCATCATCAGGCTTGATACTACGCAACCTTACCCCTACATAGTAGAGAGGCTGTTTCCAGTAGATCCACATGCAAATATGACAATAAAAGAATGATGCAGGTTAAAGAGTAAATAAGTAAAACTAGCATGCTAAATACTTATGTAAATAAAAAATACAATAAATACATTAAAAAATAAAATATAAAATATAATCAAAGGATATACCTGATGGTGTCTAGATCTACTAGTTCCTAATAAGCTGATTATCTTACAATATGATCAATATGGATAAATGATTTTAGATCAATCAACACGGAAAAAAGCCCCATCAGAAACAAATACAACATTAGATATATGCAAATATACATATAGTAGAAAAAAAAGTGGAAAATCTTAAATTTGCTTTTAAGTTATTTCTATTCCACTACTAAGACAAAAAAAAAGGAAGAGCTCTTAAAAGAAAAAAAGGTAAATTAAAAGCTGGTGAAGAAATTATTATAAATCAAGGACAACAGATTCATCTAGAAGAAGGAACCAGAAACTATTCCTCCACCCAAACACTTTATTTGTCTCGAAACCAAAAATCCCAATATTTCTGCCATCAAAGATCTCAAAAAAAGTCATCTACCAATAACCAGAACAAAAAGATCTCATAAAACCTCAAATAGACAATCCAATACTAATAGTAAGCCATCGACATTAGACAAATGAACTCATCCATTCCAAAAAAATCCATGAAAGTAAAGTTTTGGAGGCCAATACAATTCTACACAGTGATCAACACAAGTCCACAAGGAACTAATCACTCAAAAAACATATTTCCATCACAAAAAAGCGCCCTAACTTCAACCAAAAATAAAGATCAACATTTGTATAAAACATAAACAACCATTAAAGCTTGACTCTTGAAGGGTACATTCCAACACAAAGAGGGGCCAAAAATTAAAACTCATCTCAAGTTTAGTCCCTTCTAAACACAGAAAGAGAGAAACTTCAAATAACCAACAAAACAAGAACCTTTACCTTGTAACTAACCGCGGTTGATACATGATAGCGAAAGAAAAGTACTGTTCTTGGTCGATGCTGTCCCAGATCTGAGCCTTGATGCTCTTGTGCTCAAATCCTGAGTTAGAGTATAAAAGCATAAAGGTAAAAATTACAAAAGTTCCTACCTTTATTTCGTTTACAGCATTCTTCCTTGATGAAGGTGAAAAACTTATCAATATATATAACCTGCATTTATGAAGCCTCGACAAAAGAAACAGGAAGATGGTGGGCTGGAAGGCCCTGATGGGGGTAAAAAGGCAGAAAAGAGGGGTAGTGAAATATTTTTTAAAAAGAATTTAAAAAAATAATGTCGATAAGATTTAGGGGTTTTTGAAGAGCAGAAGGGGAGTTGCAATGTCACACTTATTATGCACCCAAAGCACACTGACGAGATCTTGTAAGAAGTAGAAAAAAAATCACATTTTGAGGACAGAAACGTGAAATTTGTGGGAAAGTGATCGAATTTCCAATTTCCAAACCTAGTTAGAAGAAAGGGCAAGAAAATAGGTGTGACATGTTTGTGTTATTTATTGTGCTTAAATCTTGTAATAAATCAAGAGAGTGAGCTTGGTAATCTGTGTTAGTTGTACAACGAGAATTGATGATTAATAGACCTATAAATAACAAGTTATTGATTTATTAAGAAGAGATTTCAATAAATCAATACACTACCTATAGGATAGCTTCATATCTAGATAAATGCTTAGGAAAGACTTTGCACATCGAGAGATCCCAAAGCTAATTCTAATTTATTTAACTAGTGACATCTAGTTACACCTTAAGAGAGGGTAGCTAAAATTTTAGGAAATCTTGGGTCAAGCATAAATTGAATCAATTAACAAGAGGGGAGCAAATAAGGATAATGACAAGTCCTAATGTTTAATCTTGATTTTTCTCTAAGTCTTAGTTTACGATTTTGGTTTGGGTTGCATTATTTCCTATTACTTTTAGTTTGTCTTTATTTTTTTAATTTGAGTGAAACGATTTCTTAAATAAAGAACAACCTGAATTAAGTGGTACTTAAGTACAATCCTCGTGGGATTGATATCCGCTTCCAACTACAAGTACGATCCGTATACTTGCAGTTTTGAGTGTAAGACTAGTAATGTGTTTTGCATTCAACAATAAACCACGAAATGGAACTTGTAGTGATTTTATTTTATTTTAACTTATTTTTTAGTTTCATTTAGGTTTAGTTATATATTCTTGATTATTCTTGAATTAATATTTTCAGTGTGTTGTATTGATTTCATGCAATTGAAATTGTGAAATTATTTTATGAATAGATCTAGCATAATTGAAAAGAGTTAACATACAAACCTAGAGTCAGGTCGATAAAAATCTTCCAAATTAAGGTTAAACCTAGTAACAAAATTCATAAATCTTTTATTACAATTCTAGGGATTTTAATTAGATAGAGATTTCAATTAATTAACCTAAAATTAGTTATTTCATTTTAAAATTAAAATAGTTCATTAAATTATCCCAAAAAAGGGTAAACTTGCAATGGAATCATTGTTTTTCTTACTATTGTTTAAGTGTTTCTGACCTATTCACGTCCAATAAAAGATTACAATAAAACTTCTCATTTTGACATAAAAAAGAATTTGTTTCTTACATGTTCCATCTAGTCTTTATTGATGAGCTAGCATCTACATAACCTCTGTGAGTGTATAGTACTTCCTTGATCTAGTTAATGGAATTGTATGCAACCACCTGCTTCTCCAATGTAATTCCTCTAAAAAAATCCATATTTTCTTTCTCTCTAAAATGAGTAAATACAGAAATTGAAAGTTATGAGGAAAGTGTTATCTTTTCCTATCCTCCAAGTCATACCGTTAGCCCATTTTAGTATTTCACACCAATCTGATTCTCCATAATATAAATTTTGCAAGTGTTGGATGATAGATCAAATAGTACTAAAGAATTGATATTTAAAGAAGAGGTGTGGAATAGTCTTAAAAGTTGTCTCATATAATACATATATGTCATATGTGCTTCTATAAAGCATGCCTTTGGTTATCATCATCTACTTGGCTACAATTGAGCTTATAAATGAGGCTTTAGATAATAAGGTTTTCTTTTAGGCTCTATTATACCATTGGAATCTTAGATATTAAGGCCTAAAAAGTTGTAGATAAGAAGAGTTTGTAATATTATTAGAGTTTTCAGCCAACCAAATAGCTTTGTCCTCCTCCATTATGTTTGTTTAGTAGCTAGGGAGGTAATTTTCCAATCTACTTGCCACCTCTAAAATTATAACTTCAGTTACTTGCTTGAATCACTATACTTACTTTAGAATTTGGAGGAATTCTTGATCTTAGTTAGTTCAATGCCACAACTTCACTTAAGGGACTTTGTCTTGACCAATTATCATGCCAAAGTCTAGTTAAGTTCCCATTTCCTACAAGGATTTTAATGTGTGAATAAACTAGAGTTTTTTTTAGTATTTGTATAAAGTTCAAAGAATACTCTCTTTCTATCCTCAGTTGCCAAAAGCAATTACCATTAAGATAAGATTCATTCACCTATTTGAACCATAAAGCCTCCTTATCATTATGCAATCTCTATGCCCTTTTGGCCATTAAAACATTCTACATCATCTATAAAGACACTAGTCTAAAACCTCCTTCCTTTTGAGTTAAACATAACTCATCCCATTTGATCTTGGGCCTTTTAGAACAATTAGAACCACCAGCTCATAAAAATTTCTTGATACATTTTTCTATCTCTTTGTTCAACCTCCTAGGCAATAAAGGATGTAAGCTCCGATGAGTGTGCATATTTCTCAAAATTGAGGAGATTAACTGCAATCTTCCAGTATTAGAATAAATATTTTCTGCTAAGAATTTATCTCGCTAAGAGGGAATAACAGCGTCAAACTTAGGCTTCTTTGATGTTAATAAGGACCCTAAATATTTGAATAGTAAATGATGTGAACTTAAACCTAAGATGGAGCGTAATCTCTATAGATTCTAAACATCTTTACATGTATAGATAGATTCTACTCTTTTATGTATTGACTTTTACCCCTAATATATTGGTAAATTCCTTCAAGACTTTCATGATAAGCCTCAAGGAGAAAGGATCAACACTATATAATATAATCAAGTTATCTGCAAAAGCTAATTATATGATCTTCATCTCCCTGCATTTGGTGTGGTAAACAAAGCAAGGATTTTTTTTTCTATGCCATATTGTATCTAATAAGTGTGAATTGCATCATATTTTAGGGCTTAATTTGATATGTAATTAATTGTTAATTCAATCGTTTAGTAAATTTTTAGGTTAGATTTGTGTTTGTTTGTTAATTATTTGTGTTTAAGTGTTTTTTATGGGTTAGTACAAGTCTTTGAGCTTAATTATTATATTTTTGAGGTACCTTGATGTGATTGTTACTATTTCAAAATCAACATCGAAGAACGAAGAAGCTTCAGAGACATTTTGGGTCTAAACAATGGCCCACGATCATGGCACCATAGGTCACGATCGTGACAAAAGCACTAGAGTCCGCCCACGATCATGGCCCATCGTGATAGAAGCCCATGATATGGCCTTATGATGACGCATAGACACTCAAAAATGTCAAGTTTTGAGGAAGTTTTTGGACCTTTCGGACCCTGAAAAAATCTCAGGGCTGCCCAGAACACAAAAGGTATATAAAGAATAAGACAAAGAAGATGGGGAACTTTTGCATTAGCCACTTTTAAGAGAACCCTAGAGAGAATTGTTGAGAGATTGAGAAAGAAAAGAAGGAAGAGAGAAGTGGAGAAGAAGTCGACATTGATGTACTTCTTAGATTAGGAGTTTCCCGACGTCATTACCTCCCATCTCCATTCAAGATCATATTTCCTATTATTTTCCATTTGTATTATTGTAAAGAATTGGGAATAGCAATTTGATGATAGGATTTATGAATGTTGACATGTTCTAAACGCACTTTTGGGTTTTTATCTTTGATTTAATGAAATCTAATTGTTTTTATGGTTATTGGATTTATTGTGATTGATTTCTATGATTGCATAATTCGATAATAAACTAAGAGAGTAAATCGAATGAAAAATAATTAAATTGGGCTAATGAGAGTTAGGTGATTTAATAAGAATGAGAAATTAATCAAATCGGTAATTGTGTGATAAAGATCTCGCATAGGTTCCCAATAGTTTATTAGATAACTTCAGATCTAATTAGGGTTTTGGATAAGTTGTTAATTGAGAAATTGCAATTTTTCATAATATAATTATTATAATTTAGGGTTAATGGTTACAACTCGAGAGAGAGTAATCAACCCTAAGATTGTCTAAAACCAATAATCCAGTAAGTCATAATCGATCATGTTAGTATTAAAGATAGGTAAAATTCTCCTTTCTCTCAATTAATAGTTCCTTTAAGTTGATTCTTGAATGTGCGTTATAATTGCTCAATTGTTAATATTTTCATGATTGATTCTTGAATTGAATTGCATTCTTATTTTAGTTTTGTGACATTTAAATTTCTGTGATTTGTTTTGGCCTTAGATTTTAGGATTAGATTATCCCTCCTCATAGGATTGACAACTTAGGTACTACACGAATGACCGGTATGCTTACGGATTATCAAGGTTAATTAATTAACTTAAATACATCGAGATAACTACGATCAAGTTTTTGACTCTGTTGCTAAGGAGGCGATTAGTTTAATTCTAAAGTTTAAGGGGTTTAATTAGTTTTTCTTTTTTTCTTTTCATTCTTTCTTTCCATTTTTGAAATCGTGCTCTTACATAAACACAAGAGTCATGAAAAATTTGAGTTGTGCAGCTAAAACTATAGATTTAGACATCACTCAACTAGAAGTATCCTTTAGGAAAGCTCAGTGTGAAGAAGAAGAAGAAGAAATTGTGAAAGCAACAATGGCCAAGGAATTTTCTGCAAGATTTGGACCACAGAATGAACCAAGGACATCAACCATTTTACCCTCCAGTCACCTATATATTCATTTCTAGCTTCACTTTTTCACTTACTTTCATTTTTACTTTATCTCTTTAAGCTTTAAACCTCCAAACACTCTCACTTCTCTCTACCTAAATTTCAAACTTTCAATTTTCTTCCAACTTCTACGGACTCGCAAGACAATATGTCGCGCATCAAGCAAATAGCAAGGTGTGATCAACCAACAAGGCAAAACCAAGTCTCGGTACTAGGAAAAAGGAACAGGGCAGTTGAGTACGGCATACCTTTTCCGATCTTCTCAAATGAGGAAGGTACCCACTTTCATTTTCTTTGCAATAAGTAAATTATGGTTCTAAAGTATTTTCATTTTGAAACTTTAGATAGATTAGAATTGCAAGACAAGGTGGAAAGTTTAGTAGAGAGAATTCACTGGGGACAGTTCATTCAATTTCAATTCCTACTTTTCGAAGAAGTTACCTTAGAATTATTTACATCCCTTCAATTCAAATATAACAAACCTAAGGAATTATGGTTTAGGTTGCAGGAACAACCTTATGGGCTTGATTATGAGGCTTTGTATGAAATTGAAGGTTTCCCTGAGTCATCCACAATTGATCAGCGCAATGATTTCCGTGTCAACCCCTACTGGACTGAACTAACTAGGTTAGAGCATTTTGACACTAAGAATACACACAACAGCATCATCAAGAGCCACGAACACTTGTTGATGCACAAATTCATGTGTCAAACTGTTTTTGACAAAACAAAAAATAATAAGTGTTCAACAAAAGAACTTTTCATGTTATGGTGCGTGGACCATAGCATTCCAGTTTGCACAACCACCCACATCTTTAACGCAATTATTGCTGCTCAAAAGAAGATGAGCAATAACTTAGAAATGGGTTACTTGGTTTCAGCCATAGCTAATTACTATGGAGTTGACTACCACAGATTCACAGTCTATTGTCCTAAATTCATGAACCATCATCATCTATAGTGAGCTAAAATCCTGAAATCCCATAATATGGAACTTCGGGATATTAATGTCAAGACACATGTTAAGGGTAGGACTAGTCAAGCGAGTTCAAGTGCTCAACAACAATAAGAAAAGGATTCGACCAGCGAGGAATCCAAGGAAGAAGAACAAATAGAAAAATCGGGCTGGAAGAAAGTACTTGATATAATCTTCATAAACAACAAGGTAATTACAGATACACTTGCAGAGAACTTCAGAAGGATGAAGGAGATGGCCCGAACTCAACAACGTCAGAGCTGGGACATACGTCATATCCATCGTTATTTCGAGACTCAAGGCATTCAACTGCCACCTCCATCATCATCCTCACCTCCATCACCATGAGGTTTTATTCTAACCCCTTTCTTTTTAAATTTAGTCTTTATTTTTATTTTTGTTTCACTTTAATTTATGTTTCATCGTTCATATGCGTGTGTTGTCCCCTTCTCACATTGAAGACAATGTGTTATTCAAATATGGGGAAGTGGCAGTGCCCATATTTGTCAATGCTAGCTAGAGCTACACCATATATTAGTGATATAAAAACACAATAATTAAATCAATCATCAGAAATCAACAAACAAGTTTCTAACAATTTGGCAACTCATTAACTTTAGCTCGTCTACCTCTCACAAAACTTTTCTCACTTTCTTTGCCACCTTCCACTTATTATGACACTTTGCTAGGTGATCCTCATTGTAATTAACCCTCCAAGTCTAAGAAAGTTAATACAGTAATTAATTAAACTCCTCATAAATGATATTTCAAAATATTACCATAAATTGCAAAAACCCAATCCAACATATAGAGAAATAAATTCACCTAGAACACCCCTCCATCCGTGCACTCTCTAGTGCACATTCACTATTTAATGATAATTGACTTTGTAATCCTTTCAAAGCTTTAACACTATAGTCTCATTAGCTTTTGTGTGTACTCATTTCATTTTGTTAGGGACCTCCATGATCTATACCACATTATCACCACTAATCTCCTCTATTTGATCCTCCTTAAATTTCAACAATAGCTTATTTAGATCAAAGTGAAGACACATCCAATAATAAACATCTCATGTCACTCTAGACCTCTTTATTTCTCTAAGTTCACTGAGTTCCATATTGGCAACTTACTTTAGTTGCTGAGAAGTTACACTTTGTATCAATTCATACACCTTTTTTAGATAACTTTGCATTTGATAACTTAACAATACTTATAAAATGTAATCATAACCAAAATTAGGCAATTATAGATCTTAGGAGTCAATTTTGATTGTCAATAAAAATATATTTCAATACTATTTGTTTTTTATTTTCCCTTAGTTTCACTAATCTATCATGAACAGTAAAAAGGGGTAAAGTAACCTTGTGTGGTCGAGGTCCTATGCATGGCGACCTGGTGGAATATTATATTTCTTCATCTGTACCTACAGTAGCATTCAAATAATGCCCTTTGATTTTACGGACAAAGTCAAGGAAAACCTCTTAAATTATTCTAACAAAAAAAATTCAAATTGGAACCAATTCTCTATATACAAGGAATATAATTGACAACTCGAAGTTTCAGATTATCTAATTTATGAACGAATTTTAGTAATTTAATTTAATTTGATCTTAATTGCATACTTTGTTCTTTACGTTGCCACTTCGTAACTTGTCATACAAATGACAATATTGATCTTCAACCTACAATTTAAAGTTTTAAATTAAAATGCCTTTACATTATCCTCATATTAATTTTAATATTTTTGTTGATTACCTTCCATTTCACCTTTACAACATTCTTCTTTCTTTTAGAAGAGATAGTGATCTACTAATAGCTTTTTCTTTCTTGTGGGGAATGAAAACATAAATTTCGATCATACTGAACAAAGTATCACAACCAGACATGACAAATAGCTTGAAAACCAAAACATATATGCAAATAAATTCAGATCAGACCAGGCCTTAAGGTATTGATTTTTACCTGACATCATGAATAACACAAAAACGATCAATGTGTGGGTGTCCCACCATGTCAATTTCAACAGACGGAGAACTCTGGAGATCATGCATGTCTAAACAAAGATATTAAAAAGATAATGTATTACCATATAGAGGAGTAATAGTGTTGGAAATCATGTCTATGAATGAGTTGTTTGGTTAGTAAGTGGATACAACTACCACCTTCCTGTCTAGACGTCTAAAACGTACTGGTACAGGGTTGGAAATGATTAAACAACTATGTTTCTTTGTTTTTGGGTTCTATTTGGTACGAAAAAGATGATGAAGAGCATACTGGCCGGAATGAGCAGGGAAAATTGAAACTTGAGCGGGAGGAGTTGTTTTCAGGCTTTTTAAGCAATTTCAATAATCAGTAAATTATCCTTTCATCAATTAAAAAACGTTTATGTGACAAGCGATGGCCATTAATGTCACCACTTGCCGACTACTCTTTTTTAAAATTTGAGACGAAATGTACAGGTATTTTAAATTCTGGTGCCAATCAATTCGGTTGTAGGACAAAGTAACAATCACCCAAGTACAGGCTCCTTGAAGGCGGAAAAAGACAAACCAAAGATTACCCCAAGCCCAAAGTGGCCGTTGTAATTCCCTGCCATTAAAGAAACCATTAACACCTTTGTTGAGAGCTGTTCTGTCATTCTATCTGCTGGAGTCGGTTTAGACGACAGGCCTCAACTAAACGCCGATAAAAGTAAAGACAAGCCCACTTAACATTGTTGTTTTACAACCGATAAAGACAATATGGGTTGCAGCCTTATGACGTGGACTCCGGAAGCCCAGTATCCAACATTTAGAGGGAAGAGAAGTCGTGCGTAAAACACGCTGTTACAGTCTGGTTCGGCAATCATTGAAACAAGCTTTGTTTGTTTCTCGAGAAAATAAATACTTCATGCCCCAACTTCCAAAAGGTGCATACTACAGCCCCCCTCTTTTAATGCAAGATAACCATTTATTACAATCTCAATCCCATCCCTCTGACTCATCGCATCAGGAATTCAAATAAAGATACACGCATTTTGAGGAAGGTTGTTAGCCACATCATATCAGGTCAGCCACGTCTCTCAAGATTTATATGTGTAACCAAATTTAGTATTCATACGAATCCCAAGATTGATTCTTACTGTAGCCCATTCCTCATTCGCTCTGCTCTTTTTTCTATGCTGTCAGATTTCTCTTTCGCAGGCCTTATCCCCTCTGCTGTGCGTGAGTCAATCGTGAATCATCAATTCCAAGTGAATGTACATGGTTCGATCGATTAACTAGAATAGGTGTAGTGATGGCTGTACATGGTTCAATGTATTGTTCGTAAATTTTAATTTTTCCAAAACTATTCTAAACATTGCACAATTTCAAAAACTAAATCTTTATAATTGTACTTAAAATAAAAGTCTTAGTTTCTATTGAATTCACGATAAGAGGTGGTATACGTAAATTAACGATTTACTTAATATACTCAAACATGAATTATTAATCATAATTAATTTTATCTTATTAAAAATAAGTAAACGATGGTGCAAAAGTAAAGAGAATTATATAGTCAAATTTCAAATGGAGAATAAGGTCGAGATCAGATCACATGTTCCACTTTTACTATTCTAACTCTATTTTAAGTTATCTTATTTACACATTTATATAAAACCTACATAAATATATGGATGAGATAAATTGAAACAACATTTAAATAACAAAATGGGAACAATATACACCTCCCCGATAAAATCATCTAAAAGAGTTTTGGGTCATGCATTTTATTAATTATTGTTAACTAAAAATTTAGAAACAAGAATGAATAAAAGTTGTCATCATGACAGAAGGTCCAAGTTAAAAATCTTTTAAATGTTATATCTTTGTTAAATGTCATTTTAAAATCTTTTCAATGTTATATCATTTTTAACATTTGTTAACTTTGTAATAAGTTATGTAGATTATATTAATCAAATGTTATGTCTTTTTATTAAACAATTTTAAAAAGACATTTTTCATATTATTTTCAATATTCAAAATGTTTTACTCAAAATTAAAATTGATATAATATTTAAAACTTTAAAATAATTGCTTGTCATTCACATCAAGTCAATTCCATGAAGCTAATCTTTGTGAAGTTATTAATAATTTTATATTAACAAATGGTATTGGTTTATTATTACAAATTACAATACTAACTAATCATGTCTTAGTAAAAATTCTCTTACATCAATTTCGAGAATGAAATAGGTTTGAAAATTTGTAAACATGGCACTCAATAGATTGTATATTTTTAACCATTTTAATATCATTTTATAAACTAATTTCAACTTTTAGGACATTAAAACTTAAAAAAATTGGAAGCATTCATTGTTCCCTTACATCTACCAAGATTAGAATTTTTTCCAAAAGAATAAGCACTCTTATATATTGATTATTTAGTATATATTGGCAACTACACATTTAAAACACTAATTAAGAACTAAATATGTTTAGCAGTAGTTATATTCATATAGAAAAGGCTAATCTTAAAATCATACAAGAAGGCATATATGTCCTAACAGTTAGGAAAAGGGGACAAAGTTTCTTTCATGATTTTGTTGTTGATTTATACATTACAACTAATTTATTGATTATATATTTTTGATATATTAAATTAAAAGTTTTTATCTTTATATATTTTAATTAATTAATTAATTAATAAGATAAATTTCATAAAATAATTATATTGAGATAATAATTGTTAGATTTATATTATATTTATGTATTACTTTTAATCATGTTTAGTTGTCACTCTATCAAGATGAAAAGACTAAAACACATTATGTATATTCATGAAAAAATAGTCCATCTCATAAATTAAAATATGAAGATATTCAAATAAATATATAAGTATTTGTTAGATAATAAGTTCATTGAATTAACTTGAGAAGATAATTCTATATGAAATATAACTAATATGTTTATCAAAATTGTTAATCTTTAATGGCACCTAAGAAGGGATGAATTGGGTATTAGTGAATTTAAAAAAAATGCAATTTAATAAAGACTATTAATTGATTTTAAATTAAATGATGAAATAAAATGGAAAATTAATTGAACTCAATCAATCAAGTAAAGATAAAGTAAAGAGTATAAGGAAGAGAAGTTGCAAGCTAATTTTATAATGGTTGGGTAAATAAACCTTATCTATGTCTAATCCCCAAGTCTTTCTTAGAATTATACTAATATACTCTTTTAACTAAGAGAAAAGGAATATTTTTACAATGATTTTTATTAGGCAAAAATAACTTTTATACAATTTTTCTTGAAGGGTGAAGAGGAACCTCAATACTTCCTAGAAAATCTAAATATAAAAGCTAGTCCTAATAGATATTTACAATTTAAATGAACCTTGCCTACTCACTTTAATGCTAAGATCTGTAATCACTTTAATGAATACTTTTAAATGCTTAAAAGCTCTTCTAGATGTGTTATTATAACCCTCAAATGTTGTCAAGATGTTTTGCAATTGAATTTCCAAGTATTCATACCTATATACCTCTAAAATATCTTTAGACACAAAAACATCTATTGAAATATCTAGTAATAGTGACATTGATTCACTAATCTAACATATGGATATTGATTAACCACAAATCAAAAGTTTTAAAAACTTCTGTGTTATAAGAGCGCATATGACAAATATGCATAAGCGGGCCTATATGGCATATCCATTTTCTCCAAAATATCTATAAAAGAAATTTATGATGGACATACCATAGAAAATTCACAAAATAAGTATAGTAAATATATCAGTTAACGGTGTCGAATTGTACCTACCTAATATAGGTGCTTGCTAATTCATCCTGACATAATGTAAGACTACCTGCCCAATTATGGCATTGACTAATTCACCCTAGCCAGTAAATTAGTACCTAACCCAATATGGTGCTAAGTATTCATCTTGACTAACGGAATGATACCTGCCTTAATTTGTCCTAGAATAATTTCCTTGAACAATATAAGGATAACTATCCAATTTGGTGTAAGCTAATATAGCTAACCAATTATCATGCTCCACACATTACACTAAGTACGCTTATACCCCTCAAGAACCTCGCATCATATGCTAATATGTATAAAATAAATCACATATCATACTATTCACACATAGGCACCAAAACCATGAGATTCAACAACAAAACACCTAAGTCCTCATTTGTTTCTTAACACTTGAAAACAAAATTATAGATTTAATAAACATTCATGTCTCCCGAACCCATCAATTTAACAAAACCTTAAATTCACTATAACCTCTATATGTGGTTTCTACAATTCTAACTCAATTTCAATTAATTTAGGTATACAAATAATTAATTAACAGCTAATAAAGTATTTGATGTGTCTAATTAAAACATTAACTTAAAAATTTTATCAAAATATAGTTTTTGAAAAATTATAAGAATATTCCATTAAAAGGAATTAAAATTTGAGCAATATATAAAACCAAATTGAAAAACTTTTATAATGGATTAGGAAGAGACCAAACAACATTTTTGTCTCTATCTTGAAGTCAACTTGTTGATTATAAACTAGGTAATAAATGTGAGAACTCGTTAGTGCAAATCACCGGTTATTGGCAATTATAATGTGCTTGCTTCTCAGTTTGATTAACTAAGGCCCTTACTTCACAATGACAAATCCTCAAACCTCTTCTTCATTTTTAGAAATATTCTAGGTACTAGCAAGTTGATAGCTACCCTTGGTGTATATCTCCTGATCTATCAATTGTTCTCTTATGGAACCAATGAACTCTAGCAGCAAGGTGTCCTTATCCTTGCCCTCTTATTCCTTACATACCATAATGTAGATATTGTTGGTTTATACGCTATACCTAATCACTTTGGTTGTATTTTAGTGACCATTATTTAAAGGCATTCTTTATCTTGTGCATGTTTAGATGTATATGGTAAAGTCCATGGGATAATTAATTAATTATAGATTGCAAGTGAAATTATAACGAGATTATAATTATGAGATTCATATTATATTTGTGTATTATTCCTAAATTATTCAGAGTCATTGTTCTATTAAGATTGGATATTAATAGAACGCAAAAACACTAGCACACATTATGTTTTTCTTATGAAGAAAGTAGTAGATCTCATAGGCTAAAGTACGGAAATACTTAAACAAACGTATGAGAAATCCATTTGGAACATTACTTGTATGTCTATGAAATTCTCATTGTAATGATCATATAAGTAATCATTTGACTTGATTATCTTGTGTAGGGATTGCTATATTTTGATACTACTTATGACCTATTTAATCATAAGCTAGTCAATTGGCAGTCAATGAATGTATTATGAACTATTTAGAGGTAGTTGTGTGATCAAGATAGAATTCATCATTGTAACATCCTATCACTTGAATTAAGATTAAAATGGTGTTTTTTAGAGATTAATGAGAAATTAGGAAGCATAATTCATGCTTATGCATAATGTGACACACACACACACGATATTATTGATTTTGCACATATACAAATAATTGTACAAGCATTCATTGACATTTTTCGAGTATAATTGATTTATAAATGTGATTAAAATGTGAATTGTGAGTTATTTGCATTCAAAATTTATTTGGAGACCATTAGCATTATTTCAGAATTTTTGGTGAATTTGAGGTACATTTAGACTAGGACAAATGTTAAGTGGTTGGATAAATTGATACATGAAGATTTTGGATGATTAAGCCTAAAATTGAGAGACATTTGGCATAGTTGAATGTGTGACAAGTGGACTAGTAAGTAAATGACAATTAGACAAATTAATGTGTGACATGTGGACCAATAATTAGGAGGCATATGGACTGATTAAATGGTGACATTTGGTGGCTTATGGAAGGGATACGTGGCTTATGTGCTTAAGGACACATGTTGAAATAATATGGTGGCATCTAGCACCTTAAGTGTAATGTTTCTACATGTTTTAACCAAGCTCACTCTCTTCTCTTCTCATCTCTCACCAACGAAACTTGTTGTTGTCTTCCCCTTCTTGTGTTTTGCTTGAAGCTATGCTAAATTACCCCACTAAATACATGCTTTTACCCATCACAAAATAGCTAAAGAACCAACTGATTGTTGTTGTTTTATCACAGCTGAAAGTCATTTAATTCCATCTTGAATGTGTGACGATTCTGCATGTTTGGAGTACTAATTTGGAGTGATTTTTTAAGCTGGGATTAGAATTGAACAAGTAAGTAAAAGATTAGTGTTTATGGCATGTTAAATGGTTTGAGAATGATGTGTGAATTGGACTGAAATGCATGAGATATTGGTGCAGATATATGATGGAATGTTATGAACGGGAGATTTTTCAATCAATAGACTTTGGTATTCTAATTATAACTTAAGCTGTAGATTTCTGAATGAGTTGATTCTTAATTCATATTAAAATAGATACATATTTCTACAACTTTCTTGAAGAAGTCGAATGTTAATTCTATCTCTAAGAATTCAAAAATCTTGCTTGAAGTAGAGTTAGGAGTTCTATTATAGTTTAGAAATAGTCTGAACTATTTTAGGTATAACTTTCAGTATACTGAATCAAATTTTACAACTTTGGTGTTATTAGAAATTGGAAACATAGTAGAACAATTGTCTAGAAGAAAGTGTTACTAAAATACACCATTTTCCTTGTCATAATGATCAAGAAAAGTTATCCCGAAAGGGAGTGTTAGGATGAAAATGCTGAGGTGTGCTGGAATGACAACCAAAATATTTTTTCTAAACATGCTTCAAAATTTTGGCTATTTTTTGAACTATAGATTTCCAAATGAAATGATTATTATTTAAATTGAACTAGAGACATTTTGCTACAAATGTTATGAAGAAATTGAATTTGAATTATGTCTTAAAGGTCTTGAAATTTAGCTTAAAATTAAGTCTTGGCTTAGGTAGTAGCACTATTAGGGACAGAAATCATGTCCTGTGGTCATTGAATAAATTGCATTGATGTGGGATAAATTAGACTGAGGTGTCTTCATCAAAGTTCTATTTTATTCTCTTAGCTTTAAATTGGTATAAAGTTTGAAATTTTTGGATATCTAAGCTGAAAGATATGAGTTGTACAATTCGAGGCTATGATCATGTACTAGCCAAATGTTCAAATATATACAATTTGTGGTATTGTGAGCATAACTCAAAGAATACTGAATGAAATTAGATGATCTTGGAGTCATTAAAAAATTAAGGTTGAACAATTTTCCAGAAGAAAGTGTTGCCTAATTTTGTATGTACCCTATCAAATTAATTATGTAAAGTTGACCTAAAATCATGTGGGTAGAAAATCTGAAGTGGTCAATTAGGTTATGAAATTGATTTCACGTTGTTTTATTTTGGTTCAAATAACAAATACAAAGAAGATTAATGAGGGCTTTGATATCTAAATGGTTTGACAAGAAACTCGGAATTGTCATTGAACATGAATTATGAATATTTTTATAAATACTTGTGCATAAAGGAATACTTATACGTTTGTGCAAAAATGTGATATTTGTAAATGTGTTGCGTATGTTTTAAAGGAGCACATCAGATGCCAGTCAGACATTGTCAACCATCCAGGCGATAACTTCTTGGAGCATACTGTGAGTCAACCTAGATGAATTTCCTAGGATTTATTTAATTTGATTTGTTAAGCTTCCAATTATTGAACTATTGCGATTGTTTCTAAATTTTGGACTGAAAATCTGAGGAGTATATATTTGGGACTGTATTGGAAGTGTTATGATTTGTTTGATAATTGTGATTGTATTATGCTATGTGAATTCTCAACAAAAGTTGAATGCTGAACTTAGGTCTGATGATTATGAAATTTTGACTGTGCTTTATACATGATTGTGATATGTGGTAAATTTTGAATTGATGCATTTCATAAAATGCATACTCAGATAAAGACATTGTGACCAAAGTGGCCACTATCAAGCACTTGCACGTAGAGCTTTGCTCTGTAATATATGATTTGGCACGTAGAGCTATGCAGTTATATATGTTTCTGACTGAGCCCAATAGCCCAGTATTTGTATATGTGATAGGCTCTTGGTCACAACATTAATAACGAACGTGGAGTCTCATATGCATTTGTATGTATTTATATATGATCTGATTCACATTGATTAAATGATGTGCCATGACAGTCTGAGTATTTCAAATATTCATGTTTTGGATGAATAATTGTGAAATATGTGATTTGTGTATGTGAATCAGATGAAATCATCAATAATGGTTCACTCATTAAGTTCACAAAATTCATAAAAATTACAACGTGATTTTTCAGGTATGAGATAGGAGACTTAGGGTTTATTCTAGATTAGAAGAACGTTTTGGACTAAGTTATGGCTCAGAGGTCTGTCAGCTAATGTCAGAGAGTTATAGCTTTTATTTTGTAGTTTTTGCTAGAACCTATATGAAGTTTTGTAAATATTCGTCTAATGGAAACAGCGTAGACTTTGTGAATGAATGCAATGATTGGTTTTAAAATTTGATGACTTTTGATTATGTTAGATGATGCCATGTGTAAGTTGGATTTGTTTTTGCTCTAACATGCCATTATCATAGGATATGTACTTAAATATTCTTGAATGTTTGGG
>JANIJH010000225.1:45805307-45823511 GCA_024520975.1 Erythroxylum areolatum
AAATAGAGAAACTTAGGTCTCATTAGAATGAGACACTATTGTCACACGAAACCCTAGCCACCATCCGAGAGGAAAAAACGTGCGGCGTTCGGAAAGTGTTTCAAGACGTGCTAGCACACCACAGTCGCAGCCCGGATCGTGCATACTCGTGTGGAAACCGGTAGAGGGCATTCACACATTGCAGTTTCTTGGAATCCGAAAAGAATCAACCCACCCACGACATAAAGGTATTTTCATACATCCTAAGTATTTTCGATTATATTTCATGTTGTTGTATGGTCTTTTCCGCGGTGTATTGTGAATACTCGGACTGTACGCGATCCAACAGAAGGGTGATTAGAGAGAACAGAAAGAGTGTTCAATCAAATGGATTGTGAAACAAAAGAAAGATTAATTATGCAGTCTCACTACTGTAAGGTCCCACATACCAGTAGTAGAAAACTGTGCCGGCCAGTACCACCAGACCTTGTAGTTTGACTTGGGAGGATTTTCTAAGAGTGTTCCAAGAGAATTACATGCTGAAGATTTACATGGATCGAAAAATGAAAGAATTTTTGGACCTGAAGCAAGGCAGACTCACAGTGGCAGAGTATGAGATCAAATTTAATGAGCTAATGGAATATGCGACAACATTGATCCTAACTGAAGAAGAAAAATGTAGATGATTTGAGGATGGTTTGAATATGGAGATCAGAATGAGGCTTGTCATTCTAGTTTGGGCAGTTTTACAGAACTCCGAGTGACCTCAATCAGAATTGAACAGTTGTTGAAGGATGGTCAAGCAGAGCACAGATAAGAGGTTAGAGGAAAGAGGTAGGATGAATCTTAGGCTGATTCTGGCAGAAGCCCTAGAAAGTGCCAAAACATATTGTCTCGATTCCAGTCTAGATCGAGACAATTTGGATCCCAATCAAGGGGTGGATTTGTTCAATCTAGGAAGGGTAAAGGACAAATGTCCTCCAACCAGTCTCAACAGCTACCTAAGTGTTAGCACTGTTATAAAAAGCATAGCGGTGAATGTTGGTGGGAAACTGAAGGTTGTCTCCGTTGTGGCTCGTGAGACTATATGATCAAAGATTGTCCTGAAATGTTTAGATCATAGTTTGGAGTTAGAAGAGGAACAGTGACTGAGGCATTAGTACAGCAGAGTAGAGTTGGCAGATCTACACAGAGAGGCAAAGGTAGAGGCAGAACTCAGTCAGTAGGGGCCCAGTATCAGGACTGAGGTGTGGAGTAACCAGCTGCAATCTCAGGCCAAAGTCTATGCCATCACCAGACAAGAGGCGCAGAACTCTCCAGATGTGGTGGCAAGTGTGTTGAATGTTTTTCATTTTGAAGCATATGTATTGGTAGAACCAGGATCTACACATTCATTCATCACACTGCATCTAGCATCTAGATTGCATTGTGAGCGAGAGATACTGAAATGTGGTTTAGAGGTGAATACTCCAGTGGGTAGTACAACAGTCGTGGGTGAGGTATCTAGAAGATGTATAGTTCGGATTGATCAAGCAGAGTTAGAAGCTGATCAGATTGTCTTGCAGTTAAAAGAAATTGATGTAATTCTCGGCATGGATTGGCTTACAACTCATCAGTCTGTAATGAATTGCTACACCAAGAAAGTAGTTCTTAAATCCCACAACCAGCCGAGAGTGGTGTTTCGAAGAGTCAGTCAAGCGATGCCAGCCCGACTAATTTCATTTATGAGTGTGCTAAAACTGATCTGAGGTGGATGTGAGGCTTATCTAGCCCATGTAGTTGACACTCGGAATGAACAAACCATTCAGGATATTCCAGTTGTTAGGGATCTCCTGGATGTGTTTCCTACAGAATTATCAGGTTTACCCCCAAAAAGGGAGACGAAGTTTACTATAGACATTATTCCAGGTACTACTCCTATATCAATACCCCCATATAGGATGGTACCTATAGAACTGAAGGAGTTGAAAGCTCAGTTATAAGAGTTATTAGATAAGGGTTTCATCAGGCTTAGTATGTCACCTTGGGGAGCTCCGGTACTGTTTGTAAAGAAAAAGGATAGAACTCTGAGATGGTGTATTGATTACCGGCAGTTGAATCATATAACAGTAAAGAATAAATACCCATTGCCGAGGATTAATATTTATTTGATCAGTTATAGAGAGCTCAAGTGTTCAAAAAGTTAGACTTGAGATTGGGATATTACCAGTTAAAAATAGCTGAGGCTGATATTCCCAAGAGTGCGTTTAGAACCAGATATGGGCACTTCGAATTTTTGGTGATGCCGTTTGGTTTAACTAATGCTCCGGTAACTTTTATGGTATTGATGAATAAGGTATTTCAACCTTATTTAGATCGCTTTTTAATTGTCTTTATTGATGACATTTTGGTGTACTCGAAGTTTAGAGAAGATCATACTGCACATCTAAGATTGGTTCTCCAGATAATGAGAGAAAAATAACTTTATGCTAAGTTCAGTAAGGGCGAATTCTGGCTTGGTCAGGTGGTATTCTTGGGTCATATAGTATCTGGACAGGGCATTCAGGTGGACCCAAAGAAAGTAGATGCAGTGATGAAGTGGGAGGCTCTGAGGAATGTGTCTGAGATCCGAAGTTTCCTTAGATTAGTTGGTTATTACAAAAGATTTATCGAGGGGTTTTCACTGATCTCAGTCCCTTTGACAAAACTTCTGAGAAAGAATGTGGCTTACAGATGGAGTGATGATTGTTAGAGGAGTTTTTAGGAGCTAAAGCATCGGTTAACTACTACATATGTGTTAGCTATCCCATCGGGTTCTGGAGGTTATGTAATGTACAATGATGTGTCACATCGGGGCTTAGGATGTTTAGTAATGCAGTATGGTAAAGTAATAGAATATGCATCGAGACAGTTGAGGTCTCATGAATTTAATTACCTAGTACATGATTTGGAACTCGTTGTAATGGTATCTGTCTTAAAAGTTTGGAGACACTATCTGTATGGAGAAACTTTTCAGGTGTTCACTGATCACAAAAGTTTAAAATATCTGTTGATCCAGAAAGAGTTAAATATGAGACAAAGGAGGTGAATAGAATTATTAAAAGATTATGATTGTACCATTAAGTATCATCCTAGCAAAGCTAATGTGGTGGCTGATGCCTTAAGTCGGAAATCTAATAGCAGTGTGGCTCAAGTACAGTTATCAAGGTTACCAAGCCTATTTGAGTTAAGAGCATTAAATGTTGAATTAAATTGGGAGCAAAATGATACATTGATAGCTACATTAAAGTTGAGACCTGTGTTGCTTGAAAGAATTAAAGAGGCTCAAAGCAGAGATCTAGACTTAATTAAGATAATTGAGAAGTTGAAGGTGAGGCTGGATTCTGAATTTGAAGTTAGAGATGATACAATGTGGTTAGGGCAAAGATTATGTGTGCCCGATGTTGATAATTTGAGAAAAGAGATTTTGGAGGAAGCCTATGTAGTAGCTTATGCTATGCATCTTGGTACTACCAAGATGTATAACATGCTAAAACAACATTACTAGTGGCCAAGAATGAAAAAGTAAGTAGCAGAGTTCGTTTGTAGGTGTATAACTTGCCAGCAGGTTAAGGCTGAGTATTAGGCTCCTGTTGGAAAATTACATTCGTTACCTATTCTGGAGTAGAAATGGGAACGAATCACAATATATTTTGTTATGGGTTTGTCTAGGACTCCGAGGCAACACGATGCCATTTAGGTCATTGACTGACCAAATCGGCTCATTTCCTACCAGTGAGGGAGAATTATTCATTAGATCAGTTGGCTCGGCGATATGTAAATGAAGTTGTGAGATTGCATGGGGTTCCAGTGTCCATTGTGCAGGATAGGAATCTTTGATTTACCTCGAGATTTTGGATACAAGAAGCTTTAGGTACAAAGCTAAATTTTAGTACTGCATTTCATCCTCAAACAGATGGTCAGAGTAAGAGAACGATTAAGACTGTTGAGAATATGCTCAGAGCTTGTGTACTGGAGTTTCAAGGAGCATGGGATTAGTATGTGGCTTTGATTGAATTTGCTTACAATAATCAATATCACAGTAGTATCGGTACAACTCCTTATGAGGCATTGTACGGTAGGAAGTGTCGTTCGCCTCAATATTGGGATGAAGAGGGTCTAAGAATTGTTGAAGGCCTAGAGTTGTTTCAGGATATCGTTGATGAGGTAAAATTGATTTGTAGCAAAATTAAAGTAGCACAAGATAGGCAGAAAAGCTATGTGGATCAAAATAGGCGAGATATAGAGTATTAGGTTGGTGACAAAGTTTTTTCTGAAAGTGTTGCCTTGGCGTGGTGTATTGAGATTTAGTAAAAAGGGCAAGTTGAGGCTAAGATACATTGGTTCTTATGAGATTCTTGAGAAGATTGGACCTTTAGCATATAAGTTAGCTTTGCCTAGAGAGATGTCTCAATTGCACAACGTGTTTCATGTAATTATGTTAAGAAGATACAGATCTGATCCTACTCATGTATTACCAGCTCAAGATATTGAGCTTTATAGCAATTTGAGTTATATTGAGGAACCAATCAAGATGGTGGGTTATAAGAAAAAACAATTGAGAAACATAGTGATTCCATTGGTGAAAGCTCGTTGGAGAAATCACTTGACTGAGGAAATGACATGGGAAACTAAGAATCATATGAGGCAACAGTACCCTACCTATTTGACCATACAAGTAAGAATTTTGAGGACAAAAATTTTTGTTAGGATGGGAGAATTGTAACATCCTATCACTTGAATTAAGATTAAAATGGTGTTTATTAGAGATTAATGAGAAATTAGGAAGCATAATTCACGCTTACGCATAATGTGACATACAGGCACGCGATATTATTGATTTTGAATCTATACAAATAATTATACATGCATTCATTGCTTTACAAAAATAACTTCAAACACAAAAATAAGCCTAATCAGAGTGATGCCTTGACTCTTGACTACTCGATCGCTTGCTCTTGACCTGAGGATGGGATGGAATGGGAAGGGTTGAGCTTAAAGCTCGTGGGTAACAATTTTATAACCAGTAACAAGCAAAACCATTGAAAACTTATTTTCCATTATAATAAAATTCACATTATATCACAAAGCATGTATTTCTTAAATTCTCAACCAAATTCTCAATAATGCAAATAAGGTATGCATCAATCTTGTCAATATATCATGAGCACATATGCACATCAAAATGGTGTGGAAGGTCCATATAAACATAACGAACTAACACATTTCTATATAATAGTCCTGTGAAGTCGTGAACAGAACGAGCTAACACAATCCCACATAGTGGTTTTGTGTAGTTGTAAACATGAGGGAGTTCATGAAGGAGCTCTATGCCACTAGCAGGCATGCGGGAGAAGCCTTTAGTCAAAGTGCATTTGACAACAGAATGGACCAAACCAAACCCACATAACATGTATTTCATAATCTTGTAAATTTGTTGCCCAAAATGACAAATTTTCGAAACTTGATCTTTTTCAAACATAATTTCTTTTTAAAAATCATTTTTCATGTTCTTGTCATAAATTATCAATACCATAAGTTTATACCAAACACATAACACTTTTTCAAAGCATTCAAAGAGTTATAATGCATATTCATGAAGTAGTTGAAAGCATTTATTTCCATCATTTGAAAGAAAACATTTATGACCTATTACTAAATTATAAAACTGTAACCCACCTTGAAATCCTTGCTTGTTACTTGCTCAAATGTGCCTCCTCTTGCCTCACTTGCCTCATTTGATTTCCTTATTGAACAATAACCAAAATTCCATTCAATTCGGTTCAATAATCAGAAAGTTACTACCTAAACAGTTTCATACTATCCTTATGCATGAAACAAAATTCTATGCTCAACTTCACTCCCAAAATTGAAATTCTTAAAGACTGAATTTAGACTCTATTCCTTCATACAATTTGTAGATCTATGTCTGTAGTTTATTCTAAATCAAAAATAACTTCATTTGGGCAACTACACAAAAAGTTATGCCTAAAATACCAAAGTATACTCGGTGCTAGAAAGTTCACCGTGATGAACTTTTCCAGAAAGGGAAAAATTCGCCCAAAACAAGAGTTCGCTGCGGCGAGGAATGTTGGCCGTGGTGAACTTTGACAGAGGCATCGCACACACTTCATTTTTCCATATTTTTACTTCCCATCTACTACTACTAACGCATCTTAAACCTCATCCATCTTTTCTACTTCATGTTCACTTCATTCTCTACTCCATTTCAACTCAAATTCATTAACAAATACATCATAATCTATCTTTGATCATTAACCCTAAAAGATTAAAACCTTTTCATAAACCATTCATCTACAACTTCCTACACACATCCAACCATGTTTTCACTTATAACTAACCCTAACTATGCTTCATCCAACAATCAAGAAAGATTAATTCTTATACTTACTTGTTTTAGCCTCAAGGTCTTCAAGTTCTTCAAGAATCTCCAAAACCTTAGCTTTTCTCTCTTTTCTTCCTCTCTTCCACGACACTCACCTCTCAAACAAGACAAAAATTACTTCTTCTTCTAATTTCTACTCTTAATAATCATACAAATGTCCATCTTGCCCTCTAATGTAAGCCTTAACCTTTTAACCTTAAGTTATCTTCCAATTTTGCCCTTATACATTCTTACTTCTTCAATTTAACTTACACCATACTAAACTCTAACTTAATCTTAATTTCTCCATTTAATACTTCTAATTTCGTCAATCTAAGCAACAATTCCTACTAATATTGACATGCTAATTGAACTCCAAACAAAATAATTTATCTAGCAAAACCACAAACTTTAATCAATTCATGCTTAATAAAATCAATAAAAATTTGGGGCTCAACATTTCTCCCCCTCTTAAAAGAATTTCATCCTCAAAATTATTACCTAAGTCATCGAAGAGTTATGGATACTTTTCTTTCATGGCTTCTAATGGCTCCCACGTGGTCTCTTCCATCGAATGGTTTCTCCACAGGACTTTGACTAACTGAACTGTCTTGTTCCTGAGGACCTTCTCTTTGGTGTCCAAAATCTCCAATGGAATCTCCTCTTAACTCAGATCATCCCTCAACTGAACCTCGGTGGTTTGAATGATGTGAGAAGCATCCAATATATACCTTCTCAACATGGAAACATGAAAAACATCATGTATCTGTGACATTTCTGGGGGCAATGCCAACCTATAGGTTAGTGGTCCAATCCTCTCAAGAATTTCATAGGGACCCATATATTTGGAGCTCAACTTGCCTTTCTTGCCAATCCTCATGACTCCTTTCCAAGGAGATGTCTTAAGAAACACTTTCTCACCGACTTCATACTCCATCTCCTTTCGGTGTGCATCGGTATAACTTTTAATCCTATCCTGTGCCACTTTAAGTCATTGCTTAACCAAATTGACCTTGTCAATTATCATTTGGAGTAACTCTAGTCCGATCAATTTCCTTTCTCCTTCCTTATCCCAGCATATCGCAATTCTACATCTCCTTCCATACAGTGCTTCATAAGGAGACATCTGAATGCTTGAATGGTACAAATTATTGTAAGCAAATTTGACCAATGGAAAATGTTCATCCCAAGCTCCTTTAAAATCCATCACACATTCCATGAGCATTCCCTCAAGGGTCCGAGTGGTCCTCTCAAATTGACCATCAGTCTGGGGGTGAAAAGTCGTACAGAAATTCAACTTGGTTCCTAAAGCTTCTTGCAAGCTTCCCCAAAATCTCGAAGTGAATTGAGGATCCCTGTCAGAAACTATGGAATTTGGAATCCCATGTAATCTTACATCTCATCAATATACTTCTTTCCTAGCACATGTAGGGAATCAGTCTGTTTGACTGCCAAAAAATTACTGACTTCATCAACCGATTAACAATAACCTATATGGCATCATGCTTCCTACTGGTCTTGGGCAAACCCATCAAAAAGTCCATAGTCACTCTTTGCCACTTCCACTCAGGAATAGACAATGGCCTTAACTTGCCTGCAGGTGCCTGGTGTTCAGCCTTGACTTACTGACACACTAGACTCTTACTTGCATATTTTGCTATATCCTTCTTCATGCCTTTCCACTAAAAATGCTTTCTCAAATCTTTGTACATCCTGGTGCTACCTGGGTGCATGGCATAAGGCATATTATGTGCCTAATTCAGTATCTCATCCTTCACCTCCTTGACATTCGGAATACAAAGCCTATTTCCGACAATCATGAGTCCGTTATCTCTCACTACCACTTCAGACTTCTTGCCACTCTGAATTTCTTCTCGGGGCTTGTTCAATTTTGTATCTTGTGCTTGTAACTCCTTAACTTTCTCCTTGAGTACCAGTCTTACTCTGAAGTTAGCAACAATACACTTAGGTTCCTTCAGTTTCAAACTTATTCTAAGCTTAGCCATTTCTTCCAATAAAGGTAGATAAACTATCTTAATATGGGCTATTGAGGATTTCCTACTTAAAGTATTCGCCACTACATTTTCCTTTCCTGGATGATACTCAATCAACAAATCATAATCCTTAAGCAACTCAATCCACCTTCTTTGTCTCAAATTTAGTTCCTTCTAGCTCAACAGATACTTGAGACTTTTGTGATATGTAAAAATCCTCGTATGAACTCCATACAAATAATGTCTCTAAATTTGTAAGGAAAAAATCACTACTGCCAATTCCAAATCATGGGTTAGATAATTCAATTCATAAGACTTCAGTTGCCTTGAAGCATAAGCTATCACCCTGTCTCTCTGCATCAACACACAACCTAAACCCTTTCTTGAAGCATCATTGTATGCTGTATAACCCTAATCTCTAGTAGGCAAAATCAAAATTGGAGCACTTGTCAATTTGCGCTTGATCTCCTCAAAACTTTTCTGGCATTCCTCACTCTAGACAAATTTCTGATTCTTCCTCAATAACTTAGTCATCGGAGTAGCTATCATAGAAAATCCTTCAACGAATCTCCTATAGTACCCTTCCAGACCCAGAAAACTCCTCACCTCTGTCACTGTCTTGGGTGTATGCCAAATCACCACTGCTTCAATCTTCCTTGGATCCACATGTACCTTATCTTTCGAAATCACATGTCCAAGGAATATTACCTCATGAAGCCATAATTCACATTTGTTGAATTTGGCATACAGTTCCCTCTCCCTCAATGTCTACAATACAATCCTGAGATGCTCTTCATGTTCCCCTTCACTTTTGGAATACACCAGAATGTCATCTATAAACACTATGACAAACTGATCCAGATACTCCTTGAAGACCCTATTCATAAGATTCATGAAAGCAGCTGGAGCATTGGTCAAATCGAATGGCATGACTAGGAACTCGTAATGCCCATATCGAGTCCTAAAGGCTGTCTCACTCATATCGAACTCCTTGATTCTGAGCTGATGATAGCCCGATCTGAGGTTAATCTTGGAAAATACCCTTACTCCCTGTAGCTGGTTAAACAGATCATCAATCCGAGGTAGAGGATACTTGTTTTTAACAGTCACCCTATTGAGTCTCTGGTAATCGATACACATCCGCCATGTTCCATCCTTCTTCTTAACAAATAGAATAGGCGCTCCCTAAGGTGACAAACTCGGCCGTATATAACCCCTCTCTAACAGTTCCTCCAACTATTCCATGAGCTCCTTCAGTTCAGCTGGGGCCATCCTATAAGGTGGTATGGAAATTGGTGTGGTCCTAGGAATTAAGTCAATGGCAAACTCGATTTCCCTCACCAGTGGCAAACTAGGTAAGTCCTCTGGGAGTACATCTGGAAATTCCCTCACAATGGAAAAATCTTCTAACTTCCCTTCATTCACATCCGTGCCCACAACATGTACCAAGAAGGCTTCACACCCCTTTCCCATCATTCTGTCAACTAGTAAAGCCAAAATAATTCTTGGTGCTAGTGTTTTCCTGTCCCTTCTGAAAATCACCTTCTCATCACTGCCCAGATCAAACTCCACTTCCTTAAGGCCACAATCCAACTTCACATGATATTTTTCTATAACATTCATTCCAAGTATAACATCTAAGCCCTTTAGGTCTAGAGATAGGAGGTCCACTACCAGTCTACTACCATCAATGAAGAGTTCACAACCTCTATATACTTGACTGATTATCACATTCCTCCCTAAAGGAGTACTAACAATCAAAGAGTTACCCAAAGGCATCGAATCAACATCATGTAATGTCATGCTTGCAGAAATAAAAGAATGTGTGGAACCAGAATCAATTAGTAAGTACACTACTGAATTAAATAACTGAGCCATACCCGTGACAACCTTAAGTGTGGCTACAGCTTCCTCTCTGATCATAGCAAATACCCTTGCTTGTGCTTGACCCTTTGGCCTTCCTGGAGGAATGGCCTTCTTTTTAGGTCCAGAACTACCCACTTTAGTGGCTGACCTAGTTCTCACTATTTCTGCTCTCTTCGGGGCTTGAAACTGTAGCCCCTCTTGCCTTGATACCTGGGGACAATCTCTGATCAAGTGTCCCCTCTTCCCGCTTCGAAAACATGCTCAAAATAACCTGAAACACTCTCCCTTATGGAACTTCCCATGATGTTCACATTGAGGGTTTGAGTACCTGCTCCTTTCCACCCTACTATTTCCTCCTATTGTTGAGGCTTGCACTGACTCTGCCCTTGCTTGCTTATTCTTACCAGAAGCACTACTCGCTACCTCACTCTGTGTATGGAAACTTTTTGTACTCCTCTCAGGCATTGGAGCATTCATCCCCTTCTTGGAAGACGGCTCCCTATTCTTCCTCTTCTTATTCACTTCATACTTGATGTTCTCCAGTTTCTCAGCCTGAAGTGCAGCATCTAACTGCTGGTAGTCACAGAAATTGTGGATCAAGACTTTTCCTTGATCTCCAAATGAAGCCCTCTCTCAAACTTGCGGCACTTGTCTTCTTCATTCGCCACAATGTTGGTCGCATATCGGGAAAGTTGAGTGAACTTTAGCTTATACTCACTCACACTCATATCCCTCTGTGTGAGATTCAAAAACCCCCTAGCCTTCTCTTGTACATAAACTCTGGAGAGGTACTTCTTCCTGAACACTTCCACAAAATCTCTCTATATCAGTACCAGTGATAAGATCTGACTGTGAGGCACTGATTCCCACCAATGCAGTGCGTCCCCCTGTAGCAAGCTAACTGCATAGTCCAGCTTCTCCTCATTCGAGCACTTCATCTAAATTAGAACCCTCTCGGTCCTCTTCAACCATGCTTCGACCTCTTCTAGATTTGTCGTTCCATTGAAATCTACAGGCCCAAACTTGCGAAGCTTATCATACTGCCCACTTCTCTCAACTGGAGCTTGCATCGAAACCTGAGATCCTTGACCCATGGCATATGAGAAAGCCTGAGAGAAGGCTTAAAAGAATCGTGGATCCATCGGGTTTGCTTGAGGCATAGGAGTAGGCGATGGAGGCATTTCCTATTGCATACTAGGTGCCTCAGAATTCGGAGGAGAATGTGTCCTTGCATCTTGCAGGACATAGGATTCATCTGTGCTCCCTTGGCGAGAGTAAGATCGAGCTATAGCTCATCGAGTTCTCCTTCGAGGCGACATTTTCACTCCTTCAACTTAAAACCATTGAAAACCTTTAGTTCATGAAAAACAATTCTCAAAGTATGTAAAACAGTTCAAGTAGTATAAAACAATTTCAAATCATGTGAAACAATTTAAAACAATGCAAGCTGTTCATTTAAAACAATGCACATTCATTTAATGTCTTAATCTACCCATTCATGCCTAAACCTAGTCCTACACCTGGACATAAACCTAGTCGCTCTGATATCACAACATGTTGGACCCCATTTCTGGAGCCCAACATCGGACATGGGGTCACGAGGCTTGAACCCAGAGGGAAACTTAAAGGTTGAAAAATTTAGAAGAAAATTCCCTTAGAAGCAAAGGCGAGCATTGCCACGGTGAATTGCTTGTTTCGCCGTAGCGAACATTTGTAAAGAAAATCCCCTGGACCTCTTGGGAATTTTACGCCACGGTGAATGATTTAACTTTCGCTGCGACGAACTTGAAATTGTATTTTCACCGCGATGAACTCATCAGGCCAACAAAAATAAATAGCTTTGGGTTAATTACGCCATAGCGAACTCTCAGATTTGCTGTGATGAAAACCCCTGAAGCAGGACCCAACAACAACATACCTCATTTAATGCATCTTAAACTCTTTCAACTACTCAACCCCCAACATTATAACTCTACTAAATGTAACCATAAAGTCCCCAACAACCATCCTTAATTCAACCCAAAACAAAATGAACTTATACATAAACATATGTAATTTCCAAAATCCAAATACTTTGTGAAAACATGAAAAATCATAGACAAGTCCAAACACATATTTCATTAATATCAAAAGTGAGAGTTTTACAAAGCTCTAATGGGCATTTCAAGCCACATTACAAAAAAATACATCATTTGAAAAATTAGAATTCCTCAAAATGCAACTAAAGCCTTGCTTTACAAAAATAACTTTAAATACAAAAATAAGCCTAATCGGAGTGATGCCTTGACTCTTGACTACTCGATCGCTTACTTTTTGACCTGAGGATGGGACAGAATGGGAGGGGTGAGCTTAAAGCTTATGGGTAATAATTTTATAACCAATAACAAGCAAAACCATTGAAAACTTATTTTTCATTGCAACAAAATTCACATTATATCACAAAGCATGTATTTCTCAAATTCGCAACCAAATTCTCAATAATGCAAATCAGGTATGCATCAATCTTGTCAATATATCATGAGCACATATGCACATCAAAATGGTGTGGAAGGTCCATAAACAGAACGAACTAACATATTTTCATATAATGGTCCTGTGAAGTTGTGAACATAATGAACTAACACAATCCCACATAGTGGTTTTGTGTAGTCGTAAACATGAGGGAGTCTATGAAGGAGCTCCGTGCTACTAGCAGGCCGGCGAGAGAAGCCTTTAGTAAAAGTGCACTTGACAACAGAATGGACCAAACCAAACCCACATACCATGTATTTCATAATCTTGTAAACTTATTGCCCAAAATGGTAAATTTTCGAAACTTGATCTTTTTCAAACATAGTATCTTTTCAAAAATCATTTTCATGTTCTTGTCATAAATCATCAATACCATAAACTCATACCAAACACATAACACTTTTTCAAAGCATTCAAAGAGTTATAATGCATATTCATGAAGTAGTTGGCATTTATTTCCATCATTTGAAAAAAAACATTTATAGCCTATTACTAAATCATAAAACTATAACCCACCTTGAAATCCTTGCTTGTTACTTGCTCAAATGTGCCCTTCCTCTTACTCCACTTGCCTCACTTGATTTCCTTATTGAATAATAACCAAAAATTTCATTCAATTTAGTTCAATAATCGGAAAGTTACTATCTAAACAATTTCAGACTATCCTTATGCATGAAACAAAATTCTATGCTCAACTTCACTCTCAAAATTGAAATTCTTAAAGACTGAATTTAGACTCTATTCCCTCACACAATTTGTATATCTATGTCTCTAGTTTATTCTAAATCAAAAATAACTTCATTTGGGCAACTACACAAAAAGTTATGCCTAAAATATCAAAGTATACTCGGTGCTGGAAAGTTCACCGCGACAAACTTTTCCAGAAAGGGAAAAATTCACCCAAAACAAGAGTTTGCCACAGCGAGTAATGTTGGCTGCGGCAAACTTTGATAGAGGCATCGCAAACACTTCATTTTTCCAGATTTTTACTTCCCATCTACTTCTACTATCAAATCTTAAACCTCAACCATCATTATTACTTCATGTTCACTTCATTCTCTACTCCATTTCAACTCAAATTCATTCACAAATACATCATAATATATCTTTGATCATTAACCCTAAAAGATTAAAACCTTTTCATAAACCATTCATCAACAATTTCCTACACACATCCAACCATGTTTTCGCTTCTAACTAACCCTAACTATGCTTCATCCAACAATCAGGAAAGGTTAATGTTTATACTTACTTTTTTTAGCCTCAAAGTCTTCAAGTTCTTCAAAAATATCCAAAACCGTAGCTTTTTTCTCTTTTCTTCCCCTCTTCCACAACACTCACCTCTCAAACAAGACAAAAATTACTTCTTCTTCTAATTTTTACTCTTAATAATCATACAAATGTCCATCTTGCCCTCCAATGTAAGCCTTAGCCTTTTAACCTTAAGTGATCTTCCAATTTTGCCCTTATACATTCTTACTTCTTCAATTTAACTTACACCATACTAAACTCTAACTTAATCTTAATTTCTCCATTTAATACTTCTAATTCCATCAATCCAAGCAACTTAATATAGAAGTTATTTGCGATTTAAATTCGTAGCTGTTTTAGTATAACATTTTTTGTTTTCATTTAATAGTTGAAAAAGTTCTTTTCCAGAAATATCAAAGGTTTTTGTATTCACGAAAAGATTATACAATTCAACCCCCTTCTTGTGTATTTAGTATATTGTACATGAATTCTATATTAACAAGTGATTTACTTCAAAACTTGCTGCTGTCTTCCCCTTCTTGTGTTTGGCTTGAAGCTATGCTAAATTACCACACTAAATACATGCTTTTACCTATCACAAAATAGCTAAATAACTAGTTGATTGTTGTTGTTTTATCATAGCTAAAAGTCATTTAATTCCATCTTGTTTGAAGTACCAATTTGGAGTGATTTTTTAAGCTGGGATTAGAAATAAACAATTAAGTAAAAGATTAGTGTTTATGGCATGTTAAATTGTTTGAGAATGATGTGTGAATTGGGCTGAAATGCATGAGATATTGGTGAAGATATATGTTAGAATGTTATGAACTGGAGATTTTTCATTGAATAAACTTTGGTATTCTTATTATAACGTGAGCTGTAGATTTTTGAATGAGTTAATTCTTAATTTATATTAAAATAGAGACATATTTATACAACTTTCTTGAAGAAGTCGAATGTTAATTCTATCTCTAAAAATTTCAAAATCTTGTTTGAAGTAGAGTTAGGAGTTTTGTTATAGGTTCTAACAGTCTAAACTATTTTAGGTATAACTTTCAGTATACTGAATCAAATTGTACAACTTTGGTGTTATTAGAAACTGGAAACATAGTGGAACAATTATTTAGAAGAAAGTGTTACTGAAATACACCATTCTTCTTATCATAATGATCATGCAAAGTTATCCCGAAAGGGGGTGTTAGGATAAAAATGCTGAGGTGTGATGGAATTTGATAACTAGAATGTTTTTACTGAACATACTTCGAAATTTTGGATATATTTTGAGCTATAGGTTTTCAAATGAAATGATTCTTATATTAAATTTAACTAGAGACATTTGGCTACAAATGTTAAGAAGAAATTGAATTTGAATTCTATCTTTAAGGGTCTTGAAATTTAGCTTGAAATTAAGTCTTGGCTTAGGCAGTAGCACTACTAGGGACAAAAATCATGTCTTGTGATAATTGAATAAATTGTATTGATGTGAGACAAATTAGATTGAGGTGTCTCCATCAAAGTTGTATCTTATTCTCTTAGCTTTAAATTAGTATAAAGTTTGTAATTTTTGGATATCATAATGGAAAGATATGAGTTGTACAATTCGAGGGTATGATCATGTGCTAGCCAAATGTTCAAATATACACAATCTGTGGTATTGTGAGCATAACTCATAGAATAATGAATCAAATTAGATGATCTTGGAGTCATTAGGAAATTAAGGCATGGTTGAACAATATTCTAGAAGAAAATGTTGCCTAATTTTATCATATACCCTATTAGATTAATTATACAAAGTTGACTCGAAATCATATGAATAGAAAATCTGAAGTGGTCAATTAGGTTATAAAATTGATTTCACATTGTTTTATTTTTGTTCAAATAACAAATACAAAGGAGATTAATAAGGGCTTTGATATTTGAATGATTTGATAAGAAACCCGAAATTATCATTGAACATGCATTGTGCATATTTTTATAAATACTTGTGCATAAAGGAATACTTATAAATTTGTGCAAAAATGTGATGTTTGTAAATGTGTTACGTATGTTTTAAAGGAGCACATTAAATGCTAGTCGGATATTGCCGGACCATCCAGGCAATAGCTTCTTGAAGTGTACTGTGAGTTAACCTAGATGAATTTCCTAGGATTTATTTAATTTGATTTGTTAAGTTTCCAATTATTGAACTATTGCGATTGTTTCTGAATTCCAGACTGAAAGTCCGAGGAGTATATATTTAGGATTGTATTAGAAGTGTTCTGATTTGTTTGATAATTTTGATTGTATTAGGCTATGTGAATTCTCAACGAAAGTTGAATGACGGACTTAGGTCCGATGATATGAAATTTTGACTATGTTTTATACATGATTGTGATATGTGGTAAATTTTGAATTGATGCATTTCATAAAATGCATGCTCAGATAAAGACGTTGTGATCGGAGTGGCCAGTATCAAGCGCTTGCACGTAGAGCTTTGCTCTGTGATATATGACTTGACATGTAGAGCTATGCTTCGTGATATATGTTTCTGACTAAGCCCAATGGCCCAGTATTTATATATGTGATAGGCATTTGGTCACAATATTAATAACAAATATAGAGTCTCTTATGCATCTATGTGTTTATATATGATCTAATTCGCATTGATTAAATGATGTGCCATGACAGTGTGAGCATTTCAAATATTCATGTTCTGTATGAATAATTATGAAATATGTGATTTATGTATGTGAATCCGATGAAATCATCAATGATGGTTCACTCATTGAGTTCGCAAAACTCATAAAAATTGCAACGTGATTTTTCATATACGAGACAGGAGACTTAGTTTTTATTTTGGATTAGAAAATTTTTTGGACTAAGTTATGGCTCAAAGGTCTGTCAGCTGATATCAGAGAGTTATAACTTTTATTTTGTAGTTTTTGTTAGAACTTGTATGAGGTTTTGTAAATATTCGTCTAATGGAAACATTGTAGACTTTGTGAATGAATGCAATGATTGGTTTTAAATTTTGATGACTTCTGATTATGTTAGATGATGCCATGTGTAAGTTGGATTTGTTTTTCTCTAATATGCCATTATCATAGAATATGTACTTGAATATTCTTGAATGTTTGGGTATGTACCTTATAGTAGTGGGATGTTGCAATCACGCTAAAGTAATTAGGGGGAATATTATGTTGTTCTTGATTAGTATTGAATTGGGAAATTCTTGACTAAGTTGAAATGACATTTTGTAAATGGTTTACAAATGTCATTAATTGAATCGATGACTAATGTGGAAGAACTAATATGATTAGATTCAAAATAGAGCTAATCAGAACATTATATGATGAAATGATTGAATTATACGAAAAAAAATCATGCACGAAATGGTTAGTTAAAACCTCTTTGACATTCCTAAATATTTGGGTGATTATGATACATTATTAGATACCAATCTTGATCTATAATTGTAAATTATTTAATTGGAGAATTAAAGACAGATTAAAAGAATTTTAATTTATCTAATTACAGTTATGAATTAGAATTAGAATTTATAATCATTGCCAATATATTTGAGGACTTAATGTATCTCACATAAAGAATGAGTTGAAGAAAGCAAAGATAATTTAATCTAAATTAGACTTAATTGTAAAGTTTGAAAAACTTTATAATTATAAATGAGATATATAATAAATAATGTTGGGACCCGATTTCGGAACCGGTCCCCAATCGGAAAAAAACGGAAAGCGAAACGAAAACAAAGTGGCGGAAACATAAGAAACGGAAAACAAAGCGGAGCAAAATGGAAACTACAAAGTGGCGGAACGAAACAAACGGAAAGGACGGATCTCAAAACCCAAAGTGGGCCAAAACATAAGCAAAACACAAATCGGATCAAAAGGTGAAAAACAAAATGCGAATCTAATGGACGGAATCAAATGCGAAAGGCGGACAAAAACAAAATACGAAACATATGCGAATCAAAAGGCAGAAGAATCGAATGCAAATCGAAACGAATTTCAAATTTCTGACATCCGAGAACTCAAACTTTTAAACAAAACAAACTTGTCGCGTTGGAAAACTTTAGGACATTTAATCTAAGCCGATCAAATCCGGTATAAATTTTTTTCTTTTTCTTTCTTTCATTCATTAAAAACTCATACAAAGCAACTTAATTTTTCCCAATTGGAAATTCATCCTCAAATCCAAATCTCA
>JANIJH010000225.1:45830210-45840835 GCA_024520975.1 Erythroxylum areolatum
AGAAATGAAAAGGTAAAACTGATGAAATAATAAAGAACTAATAACAATATTAATAATAATAATAATAACAACAAAATTATAATACGAATAATTATAAGAATAATAATGATAATGATAATAAGAAACTAATAATAATAATAATAATAATAACAAAATGTATAATACTAATAATAATAAGAATAATAATGATAACAAAATGTGTAATAATAATAATAATAATACATCTACATTATACTACTACTAGTAATAATGAATTCCAATTATATGTTAATAATAATAATAATAATAATAATTATAATAATAAATACAAAATGAAGCTTAATAATAATAATAATACATATTTATTTTAACTATATTTTAATTATTAAATCAAAATTTTATTGAAATATATTTTTAAAAGATATTTTTAATGTAATTATTGTGGTTTTTTAAAGATATTTTATTTATTGTGGTTTTTAAATGATATTTTGTAAAGATATTTTTAATTTAATTAATATTGTGATTTTGGTAAATTTTAAAAACTCAAATAAAACAAAAGAAATCAAAATCATTTAAAAACATGGGATGGAACGTTGCTTATAATGTGGGGAGACAGGGACAACGTGTCCCTGTCCTCCCTTTTTGAGAGGGACAATAAATCTTGTCCCCGTCTATCGGGAATGTTGGACAAAAATTCAGAAACAGTAACCAAACGCTCACAGGGGCAGGATTTTTTGGTCCTATTTACTGTCCCCAATCATGGGAACAGTAACCAAACACAGGGTTAGGAGAAAACATCACACCTTTTAGTTGAAAGTTCAAGTTTGTAGAAAAAACTCTGATTGTTTGTCATTGAAGGGTTGGATAAACACATATTTATAGAGAAGTTTTAGAACCCTTATTCTAGTAAGAAATAGTTCCTAACAAATTTAAATCCTATCCTAAAAAAAATTCTATACGTCCTAGACAACTAAGATAATATATGTAAAATATAATAACATATTTAATTTATTACTACTGTAATTTCTTTTATAGACTTTTTCTTTTGCATCAATTCTCTCTTGTTTGTTTAAAGTTGTCTTTGACATAGAATGTGATAAATACTGATCATATAAATCTAGATTCAACTTTTAAAATTCATATTCTAAAATTCAAGTACTGCCAGAAATCGATCTTTCTTTCCACTTGACAAGAAATCTTTGATATCTTCTATCTCTTAAGGTTACAAATTGTTCATCAAGAATATCTTATATCTCCTCTTTTAAGTGAGGAATGGTTGAAAATGTCACAGCTGTAGTGGGAGATTGTGTATCATAATATCCATGATAAATATTTAAATATGCAACATTAAAGATAGGACTAATTCCCATATCACTTGGTAATTCCAAAACATAAGGATTAACACTTATCTTTTTGATGATCTTATAAGGGCCAACATTCCATGAATGAATTTTCTTATATTTCTCTTTTGGAAAAATGCTCAGGACGAATCCTATCCATATTTTCTTCATATTCCACCAATCAACAACGTTGATTAGCATGTTTTTAATAGGACACATTGTTGGTTGTTATCTTTCGTCGTACCTCATCAAAGATGTCTCTCATTTGTTGTACAAAACTTTCAGCTTCAAACTAACTCATGTTGTTTGTGGTAAAGGAACCAAATCAATAGGCTTTCTTGGTTGAACTCCCGAGACTATCTCAAAAGAACTCTTACCAAATGATCTATTTATAGAACTATTGTATGCAAATTCTGCCATAGGAAGAATTAGGTCCCAGTTTTTCACATCGTCTCCAACCAAACAACTTAATAAGTCTCCTAAGCTTTTATTCACCACCTCTCTTTGTCCATCGATTTGAGGATGAAAAGAACTTGAAAATTGAAGCTTAGTGTTGAATGTTTTTCATCGAGTTCTCCAAAATAACTTGTAAAATTCACGTCACAATCATATATGATGGTTAAAGATAATCTATGGAAGCATACAACTTCTTTGAAGAATAGTTTAGTAGCGTAGAAAACATTTTAAGTCTTGACCAATATATTTGCAAATGGTTACATAATGAAACCACATGGCTTTTCTACAACATAGGCATCAAGAATATATGTATTATTGCTTCTTGTAGTCAAATGCACTAGCTTGCCATCATTGCTGAATTTTGACTTTGTAAGTGCACTAACAGCTTCTATATTCCTATGTTGTACTAATTTCACATATTCATTCAAGTCTACTCCATCAACCACTACAACACAATCATCATCAACAACGCCAATGATATTGTTGGAGATTATGATTTGATTAAGAGGATTTTTGTGGATTATGATTGTGATTTGATTGAAAGGATTTTTAGGGATTATAATTGTACTTATCTGACATGAATTAGAGAATCCAGTATATAAAGGGAGTGAAACCTGCTGATTTCTATACGCTCTTGCAATCCCTCTTCTCAATTCTTATTAGATATCATCAAGTTTTGAACCAACAAGCTCCAGAACTCATAGTTGCTGGTTAAATCTTTTTAGCTCCACGTTCTGTTATTTTAGCTTGTTGTCCTAGTCTTTCAACATTTTGCACTATTGTTTTAGCTTGTTGTTTAAGTGTTTAAAATTGTTGTTCAATTGTTTCAACTTTAGGTTTGCCAAACAATCCACTTCGTTTTGTTTTGTTTTTTTTTTCTTCATATTTACCGCTTTGATCATCTCCTACTGTCAAACTCTCCATGTCATGATCATCTTCCATTGCTAAACTCTCCATATCATCAAGCATTTGGGCGTCTTCTATATGTAGGCTCAAGGATTCAAATTGATCTATTAAATTTGAGGAATATCACATGATTTTTCAGCAAAGATTTTCCTTACATTGCATGTTGTCGATCAATATCAGTCCCTTCTTTTTGCTTATTACCACATTCTCCTTGTCCAACATCAAGTATTGGTTGTTGGTTGGTATAGTTTTTTCTTATGGGAGTTTTGTCTCCTAGGGATTGTATGTCAAGGTTGTCTAATGTCTACAAAATTTGTCGAACATGTTTTCTTATCAGAGTTGTTACATGTAAGTTAGTTTTTGCAGCACCTTGTGAACGAATTGTCCATCTTCTTTCCAGTGTTCAGAAGTGTTTCATCTTGCTTTAAGGTCGCTGAAGATTCTTCTGTATGCCCTTTCCCTATGTGTCGTCATTATGAACTAAAGCTCTGATACCAAATTGATGTTGGCATGTAGAAGTATTAACTAGATATGGTTGATATTAGGTTGCTGGAATATCAAATTTCAGGGCTGGATTTCGACTAAGAATACTGAAATTTCTGTTTAGTATAGTTGGGTTTTCAGGGTTAGATTGTTGAAAATTTAGGGGTTAGAATTTTAGGGTTTAATATGAGTGGAGTTTCGGTTAGGTTTACCAGAATTTAGTAAGGATCACAAACAATGGAGAGTAAAAAAAAAAAACTATGAATCACTCATAAGATCTAAGAATCACTGTCAGAAGAAAGTATCACACCTTCTAGTCGAAAACTAAAGTTTGTAGAAAAATTTCAGATTGTTTGTCATTGAAGAGTTGAATATACACATACTTATAGAGAAGTTTTTAGAACCCTTATTCTAATAGGAAAGTGATTCTTATTTTGTTTTGTCTTCTAATTGTGTAATTAGTTTCTTTTATGCGAATGTTGGATTTTTTTATGTTTATGATCCTAATGGTAAAGTTTGTAGAATTGCTAGCTGCTTGATCTAGGATTATCATATATAATATATTGATGTGACTATTATAATATGGACTAAAATAATTTGTAGATTCAGCCCTTTAAAACATGAGTAGTGCATGCTCTGTTGTCTTATCGATAATCTAGTGACACAGTATTGTTAGGATGTGAAGTAGGACAATCAGTTAGAAATGGAAATCATGTGATGCAGCTTCTAGAAGATGACCTGTCATTTGATTTGTTCTTCAACTTCTCTTTCAAGTCCCTCTTTTTTAACTTTTGAAAATTACATTTCAAATTTAGATATGCAATGAGTTTTGCTGGCAATTTCTTGAAAATGCTGTATGTCAAGAGGACACCTGACTCAATCAAAACCCTTCATGTTGTTTCAAGTGCATTCAAGGCTACCTTTACCTGGCATAATATGAGAACACTTCAGGTAAGAAGCGAAGTAAGATGTGGATCATTAGGTTAGGGTCAAATAATTGTTGAGCTCATTTGATTTATAATCTTAGGAATGTCGTGAAGCTTGTGGAGGACAAGGCTTGAAGACAGAGAATCTGGTTGGTCATCTAATAAGCGAGTATGATGTCCAGTCCACTTTCGAGGGTGACAACAACATTCTTATGCAACAGGTAAACTCTACCAACTTTTTTTTCTTTTCCATCTGTCTTTTATATGAGAGTGCTACCTTTGGATAAAAGTAGAACTCTAAAAGGGTAAACATAATATGGAACCAAAGAAAAACAAAAGAAAAATATTCATGATGCTAGAAAAATATTAATGAAGCTATCTCATGTTGGTTGTAATTAGCTTCCTCAGTTGGTCCGCTCATTGAAATATAGTATATTATGGGTTCCCTTTTATCGTATTCAATCTAATGTGCCAGTGATGTTGCACTCAAGTAGTGGCCAGGACTTTGGGTCAGAAAAATTCAAACTTCATTACTCTTTCATTTGAAGGAAGCCTATGGGTTAGAGTTGTTTTCTTGCTTAAGGAAATTTTCTGGTTTTGTAGTTTTAATGCTCTCATAAACGTCGTTTTGGATTTATAGATTGTCTCCTAGATGCAAGCATTTGCTACAATCTTATAGTGATGTGTATAGCATGGGATTTAACTGGTTTAGCTATCTTCTGGGTGAATGTTTTCTTTATCCTCCTCCATACTCACTGGTTTTCAATCCTTATCAAATATGGAAAGCCAAAATTTTAACATTCATTAGCCTTGTTTGAAGTCCTTGAAAACTAATGCTGAACATGCTTCATAGAAAATCTTAATGCTGTTATTTTCATAGTGGCAATGCCCATTAAGGATAAGTGAAATTGAATTTCTATTTGATATGTTAGTTCTTTGCCAGATGCGATCATTGGCATTCAACTTCAATTTACTCAAGATCACTTAATATAGTTTATAAAGCATCACTGATTTGGCATCAGGTTAGCAAGTCACTCCTTGGAGAATATTTAGCTTCTCAGAAGAAAAACAGACCAATTAAGAGTTTTGGATTAGACCACATGAATAGTCCTAGCTCTGTCTTTTCATCTCAGTTTTCTACCACTTCTATGCGAAGCAGCCAATTCCAGGTACTAATAATTTCTTGGGCTTCTTAGCATACTGACCTTGTTAAATGTATGCTTGATTAGTTGTATGCATCAGATTAATATGTTCAGATTGAGAGAACGAGATCTTCTGAATCGATTTGCTACCAAAGTATCCGAGTGTCAAGCAAAGGGAAAAGGCAAAGAGTATGCCTTCTTCTTGGTAAGAAATCTTTCTGGTACTCAGATCTTTTTCATATTTATTCTTGTTTTCTCACTTTGATCGCAAATGCTGATGCTGCTGTTATTGTTCATTTTCCTTATGGTAAACAGAATCATCAACTTGCTGACGACTTGGGCAGAGCTTTTACAGACAGAACAATACTCGACACTTTTATTGACGCTGAGGCAAATATACCTACTGGCTCGTTGAAGGTAAAGTATCACATATTGTTCCTCATTTTTCACTAATTTTGTTGGGTATTGCTATTTTGGATACTGTAGCTAAGCAATTACAGTGTTGCAACTAGTCCATTATTATTTCTAAGTAGATCATAATACAACATTAACAAAGTTTCAGAGAGATAAAACAAGGTGGATTTTGGATTTGTATCTGTAAATGAACTTCAGGACTTGAAATCTTCCTAAATGAGAATTGATATTTCTGAAGCATGCTATGAGTGGGTGGTTGATGGAACTCTTAACTGTCACTACAGGCATTTGACTTGGGAAATGATCACAGAAACGCTGTTAGTGACTAGTTGTTGACTAGAGCATTGTAGAGTGGATTGCTTCAGAATGAAATTGTATAGATGCAGGAAAAAAAAGGATATTCGGGTTTATCTAAATTAACAAACATGAAGTGGCACCTAGATGGTGGGAGTGTGAATAGATATAAGCATAAATTTTAGATCTGACAATTAGAATTTAGTTGTGTCCTCAAAGACAACATTGTAAGATGATAACTATCCTTATCCTCGTGGCACTTCACAACCTAAGATGTTGAAACTGTTAGAAAGGGTATAGCAAAGCAACTTCTTAAACTCTTTGAAATGTTGACTGCAGGATGCCTTAGGCCTTGTGAGATCCATGTATGCCTTAATCTGTTTGGAAGAAGATGCTGCCTTTCTCAGGTATGGGTATTTATCAACAGAGAGTGCTGCTGCTATTAGGACAGAGGTAGCTAAACTCTGCGGTGAATTGCGGCCACATGCACTTGCCTTGGTCAATTCTTTTGGCATTCCTGATACTTTCTTGAGCCCCATAGCGTATAACTGGACAGATGCCAATTCTTGGTCTGAACTGAAACATTAGCTCCAGGTGTGGTTTCTTTTTTTTTCCTAGAAACTGAAATACACAATTAAGTATTCTTTAATCACCAATAAGGGATCTCGGCTTTTACTATTGTTCCCAAATTGTAACAATGACTGGTACTTTGTGATCGAATAAATTCGTTATTTCAAACTGCTTCTCCATGTGTTTCAAAAAGCTATGGTGATGCCCTAGCGAGCTGAGTTGAATAATATTTTTCCTGAGTCTTTTATTCGGGTTAACCTACCGGATAAATTAAAAAATTATTGTGAAATCCTAGAAGCTGGCAATACATACTGATACAAGCAAAAAGACTGGACAAAAAGATAGGAGCTGAGTAAGGCGTAGATGTCCAAGAAGCGAGAAGGCCAGAGAAACAGAGAGAACATACGGAAAGATGTAAAGATATGGAATATTGGTTGTTATTGTCTCTTCTCAATCAACAACGCCATTTTTATCCGTTGATAACGATTACATAGGGAATGTAAACATAAAAATAATAAACGATAACAACTGAAACATTAGAAAATTTTAACACCCTCACAAATTTGAAGATGATCGACTTCGCTTTACAGTGTTTTAAGTCGCACAAAGTGATCGACTTGTAATGTATCAACACAGCCCTTCTTCGACGAATCTTGTTCACAAGATTCTGTTGTGGATATTGTTTTCGAAGCTTGAAAAAGGGCCAAAATGTGATTATCTCAATGTTTATAAAAAATTTAAGTAATTCTTTGCCATATCTTTGCTATCACTTGGTACCATATCGTTACTAAAATAGTATTTGTTGCACCTAAATAGGGAACAAAAGTAGTAAAAGAGATAATAGTAAGGACTTAATTAGAACTTTTATAAAATATTAAGGTGAACATGACACCTTTAATTAATCTTTAAATAAATCATTTTAAAGAATATATAAATTGGAGCACATTGTCTAATTGCTAAATTGATAACCCATGTACTAGAAACTACTAAACACTTAACTTTTGTTTTATAATCTAAGGTACCGTCAATACTATTTAGAAAAATTCAATTGTAACATGATACCATAGATATCGGTGAAGACTAACTTAAAATTTTTAGAAAAAATTAGGAAGGCAATTTGTACCTTTTGCCTTGAACAAGAACTACCAAGTGGTTTGTTCATCTGAGTTGAACCACTTCACAAGAACTTGGGTGGTGGGTTTATAATGCCCCTTGACCATCCATTGTTCCAAAATAGCCATAGGTATGCTCTCTTCTACACTTAGCTCCAATAAAAGTATTGGCAAATATAGGACTAATGGGAGCAACATGCTTTTTAAGTTGGGCACAACTTTTGATTGGGTCTCCTAGCCAGGTCCCTTGCCTATAAGCCTAAAGTGTGAAAAAATTCCCTCTGTTAGAAAGGTAATTAAGTAAATTCATTGAATGATAAATAAATATATATCAAATCCTCTACAAACTATTATAATTGATAAAGGTTTACTTAGGTTAAAACCTCAAAGAGATAGGATATTACAACATACCACTCATTCAACCTGTTATTACATAGGTTTGAGACGCTACTGTTCTAACGTAAGTTTCTATTGTAGTGAAGGAGACAAATTGTTGCAATTCCTTTATCCAAGGAAGCAAATCTGTTTAGGCTAGCTTCAGTGTTACTCCTTCATCCTCCGTATATTTTATTGTTCCTCTCTTGCCATATTTGGCACATAATCATCGAGAATCCTATATTGAATAGCTTCTTATCTTCTTTGTGTTCTTGGATTAAGAGTAGAAGCCTATTCCATTATTCTTGGCCATTCCACATGATTGCATTGAACCTTAAAAGTTAATAAAAGGGTCCTCTAAAAAACTTTAGCGGAAGAACATTCAAAGAAGAGATGTTTATGATTTTCCAGTTTAGTCCTGCATAACACAGAATCTTGGTAGTCAATCATGAATTTAATCTTGTCCTTTGTTGCTAACCTTTGACAAAATGAAAGCTAGACTATGAAGGAATAGGAAGGAGGTATATTAGAATTCCAAATTAGATCACACTAAAGCATTTTAGTAAAGACCACTCAGAAGTTTTTTACAAGATTTGGTTGTAAACCTAAGGCTCCCATCTAGTGTCCAATAAATGAAATCTAGTTTACTTGTGTCATTTATGCATTCAATAATCATCTGTAGGATGCTTTGGAAGCTACATAATGAATGAAATGGCTAATGGGAAAATCTATCTGTAAGAGGTCTCCAAAATGGTTATAGTAGAAACACTAGCTCTTAGAGAGTTAAAGTCTCTATGTTTGTAGAGAGGCCCAATAAGTAGCCAATTATTAAACCATAAGTTTTTCCCAAAGCCATTACCAATCGTCTGTTTAATATGAGTATGCATGAAATCCCCATTTTTTAAGATTCTTTGGAAGTATAGGAGAATGTTGGTTTTACCTTGATAGTCCACACACTATCTCCTTTTAGATGGAACATTTGAATCCATTTCACCCATTAATTTTCCTTTTCATTGCAAAACTTCCATAGCCTTTTTACTAAGAGGATTTTAGCTATATTTTTAATTGAAATCACTTTAATACCTTATTCTTTCTTTGATAAGCAAAGTATGCCCCATTTGATGCTAGGTGTTTTTCTCTTAGTGAAGGACCCTTTCTAGATGAAATCTCTTATGAGCTAATCTATCCTCATCATGACTGCCTTTGGCAATGCTAAGTGAGAACATCAATAAACATTGAGGATGTTAAGTATGTTGATAGCCAGACGGACCATTCTCCCATATGATAAAAACTTATTGCACTAGGCTTGAAGTCTCTTTTTAATTGATCTCACTAAAGGATTACAGTCAATTGCATTCAAGCTCTCCATTAAAAGAGGTACTCCTAAATACCTGAAAAGTAATTGCTTTAGTTTTAATCCTAGTGAAGGAGGGATAATCTCATCATATGAACTTATTACAGTTGATATATATATGGAGCTTTTAGTAGGGTTGAAGCCTAGGCCTAAGACTTCTTTGAAAGATTCTAGTGTCCTCCTAAGTAAGCTTAACCATTAAACATTAGAAGATCATCTGCAAAAACAAGTTAAAAAATTTGAAGTTTATTACTTTTATAGTGTAATTAAAATTTGGAAACTTTACACTATTGATGGCTATGATCGTGCTTAGAATTTCCATTGCTATTACAAATAGGTAAGGAGATAATGGATCTCCTTACCTAATTCCTTTTGCAGCCTTGAAGAGGTGTGACGACTCTCCATTAACAATAACTACCAATGACACTAAGGTCATACAGGCCTTAATCCAACCTATAAACTTGTTAGGATAACCAGGGGATAACATAGAGTTCAAAATGAATCCCCAATTGATAAAATCAAAAGCTTTAGAGAAATCAATTTTTAAGGCACCATGAATAACCCCTAAACAACTCTTATGCAAGGCTTATATTGTCCCCAATATTGCTTCCCCTTATATAGGCCCTTTGATATTGATTAATGATATCAGAAGGTAAAATATTCAATCTATTAGCCATTATCTTTGATATAATCTTATAGATTACATTGCAACATGATATTACTCTATACTCATTAAGTATCTATACTAAGAGCGAATGGGATGGACGACTACGGAATCGATCCCTATCGTCCATTTAATCCGGCAGCTTATATTCTTTTTCTTTTTCTTCTTTTTTTTTTTTTTTCTGTTTATTGAATTTTGTGTCTTCGCGCGATATACACGCAATCTTCTGACCCAATCTTCTGATCTAGCTGTGGTCAGTTTTCCTCCTTTTTCTGTTTATTGAATGTTGTGTCTTCGCGGGATATACACGCAATCTTCTGACCTAATCTTCTGATGCAATATTTTGTGAGGTGACCACGCACGCGGCCGCGCAATGCATGCCCTTGTGACTGCTTATATATGTTCATATCTGTTTATTCATGTTATGTCCTTTCTCTCTCTTTGTTTTTCCTCTCCGCGCTTGCGTTTCTCTGCTTTCTTCAGCTGTAGTTGTCGTAGCTGTTGTTGCTGTCGAAAGAGTATCAGTGGTTTCCTCTGTTACTTGTAAATCTTCTTTAAGCTTTTTTTGGTGTGTACAGATGTTTTTGGAGTGTGTCTCCAGCTTTAGTCA
>JANIJH010000225.1:45948644-45962861 GCA_024520975.1 Erythroxylum areolatum
TGTGATATGCATGCTTTCTTTGGGTTTGTGGTGGTCCCTTAAGAGTCAGGTGCACCTGTCTAATTATAGGCTTCTCCTGCCTGCCCGCTAGTGGCATTAGAGCTCCTCACGGACTCCCATAAGTCATGGCTACACATGACCGCTTCGTGGAAATGTGTAGTACGTTCCGTTTCGGATCCACCCCAACCACTTTCTCTGTGTTTATGTGATAGTTTGATGTGTAAATGGTTTGATGTGATGAATTTGTGGAGAGTTTTGATCAATTAGAAGAAATTTGCTTTGAAAATGAATGAATAAAGAATGTTTTTGCTTATTTCTTAATTATTAAGCTGTTATCCACTGAGCCGTCGAGCTCACACCCCATTTCCCCTCCACAGGCGACGAGCGAGACAACGAGTATCCGCACAGGATTGAGGCATACTCCTATCCATTTTTACTTTTGAAGTCATCTTTTGGAAACAAAGCTTTAGATTGCATTTTGGAGAATTGACTCACTTTGTACTTTAACTTTTGATATTTTGGATGTAATCGGGCTAAAATGCCCTCTAAAGCTTTGTAATAACTTTTAACTTTCATGTAAATGCAAGAGTGTTGGATTTTAATGTACTTTGTGTACTTTGCATACGTTTCATAAAAATGAATTATTGTATGGTTTGAATTGACAAAAGAATAATAAGTTGAGGTTGCTGCCATTTGAGTTGTGCCTGGGTATATATTTGGATTGGTTTGTGTTGTGGGAGATTGAAGATTGAGTTTTGTGCAGGTGTTGGAGTTTGGATTGAAAAATTGAAGATTTTGGTTAGATGATTTTTAGGGGAGGTGCTGTCAAATTTTGTAAAAATTTGGCAGAAACCTTGTTTGTATGTTTGACCCTCTTAATGTTGGAATTGGATTGGGAGGTTTTCTTGAATATTGTAGTACATGCTTAGAGCTTTCCAATGGCATGTAATTTATCACTTTTGGACTTAGGATGAAGGAGTTATGAGGTTTAAAAGATTGCAGTTACTGTTTGAAGTGTCATTTTTATGGACAGTATCTTTGAATTTCACCCCTTTAGAGCCTTCATTGATTTTTGCATTCTTCATAAACGTTGTAGATTATCTTTTACTCTTTCCATTTATGTATAAAATGCAACTTTTGGAATTAGGAATAAAAAGTTATGAGGTTGGGAAAATTTCAGCTACTGTTTATATGGTTTGTGTTTGTGATAGCTTTGATGAATGTTTGAAATTTGTAGTTTTGATAAACCAATTCAGTTGAAATTTGAGAATTAGGTGAGATGAACTTGGGGTTTGAGTGGTTATGAAGTGGTTAGGCTTTAGAGTAAGTGAATTTGAGAAATGTACAAGTGCCTATAATGTTAGGTTGAAGATTGGAGGCTTTGGAGAGGCATTAGAGGCTTTGGGGAGCCCCAATGTCCGTTAAATGGACATGGGTGTCCGTTTAACAGACATTCTCAGGTGTCAAAACATCCCTTGTCCAGTCAATGTCCATTAAACGGACATGCTTGTCCGTTTAACGGACATTCTCGGGCCATTTGGGCCTCCTTCACCCGATACTGTCCGTTAAACGGACATGGATGTCCGTTTAACGGACACACACGGGAAAGATGATGATTTTTGATGTTTTTAGAGGCCGACTCTCATTTTGTGGTCTTTATAAGAGTTGTAGATCTAGATGTCTTCTTTCTAATGGTTCAAAAACGAACTCAATCCAATTTCTAGATCAAAAGTTATGCTGATCGCGCCAAGAGCGGTTTAAATTGACTTAGGGTGTAAACATGGGTTACTCTTTTGGGCATAACTCCCTCATCCGACCTCCAATTGAAGAAATTCTTTGACCATTGGATTCCTAAGACATATATATTTCTCTCCATAAAACTTTGTAACCTTTGGAGTTGAATTGAGGAAGTTTGCATTAAAGTAAGTGAGAGGTCGGTTAAGAGATCATATTTGGAGTATGATCCCTTTTAGGCTTTTTTAGCATATCTTGAGTTGTATAACTCCGTTTGAGGTGATTCTTGCTTCAAAACAAACTCGAGGCTTAAAGCTACAATTTGTATGAATAATTCAACTTATGATTTTGGTGGTAAATTAGTATGCGCTCACCATGAATGTGGAGTTACAGCTAATGACCCTACAAGGTAATAAGCACAAGGTTCATGATTTTGCAGGTTAAATTCCGGAAACAAGTTTTCTTTCATAGTGAGGAATCCCTCCCTCGTGGGTTACACGTCCAGACGTCACGTAGGACATCGGACACGTGTCTCACCAGGGTAGGGTTCCAACATATATCATCTCTGGTCTGGGTCACATTCATATCCTAAATCATATCTTAAGGAAAGAAAAATAGAGAGTGAAGCCCTTCCTTCTCATTAGGCACTACCTAAGCTAGTTGCTACCTATGACTTGAACCCTCTCTCTTAAATTCCTTTATTAGCCTCCCTACCTCTATTATTTCTCTTAACTTCAAATTTGATTCATACTAATCCTTCTTTGCCAACATTTACATTTTCTTCTTCTTGAATCCTCATCTTTCCTCTCGCTCTCCCTTTCCACCGTTGATCTACACCCCTGCATTCACAAAAAGCTAGTTATTAACCACTAAACTAATATAGTAATGTCAAGAAACCTAGTTTTAATAAGAAAATACTTTCTGCCTTACCAAAGAAGCCTACCAAGAACCCTGAACCAAATGCCTTTTCCCATCTACATTAAAAAAAAAAAAACCATTTTCACATAGGTAGCCTTGCTCAAGCCAATGGCACAAACTCTTAAGAATTTTAGTCAAGTAAGACTAAGGAAAGACCTACAGGTATTAGCCCTCTAAAGAAGACAAGGACTTAGGTTATGGATGATGACTTATTAGATTTCAAGCTTCAATTTTTTCCTCCAACAGAAAAAGGAAAATCCATTGTATTTTGAGATCTGGATATACTTAAAGAAGGAATGAGGAAATGGGAAGATATTCTTATTGGTTTCTTTATAGTCAGGAGACCCTCTTTCAAATGATGAATTCCTGAGCTAAAAAGGAGTGGGAAAATATGAGACTTTAGAAAGTATTACTAAATGATAATAATATCTTCCTATTCAAATCCAGTTTTGCTCAACTAGCTAATAGATTCTTCAAAATAAGGCATTAACATTACAATTACAAACTTATACTTTTACAAGGACAGAAACCTAGTATTAAGATTGATGATCTAAGGCACAAGTAGATTCCTATATGGGCTTGCATATATAATATACCCTTAGAGTACTAGAGGTTTGAGTCACTTAGGGATTTTTATTGGGAATTCCCTATGTTTGGATGAAACTACAACTACCATGAAAAGAGTTACTTTGCCATAATACACATTTTGGTGGAGGCTTCCAAAGATCTCCCGTAAATGATTCCTATTATAAAAATGGATGATTGGGGAATCCTATTCGAGGACCAAAAGATAGTCACATATAACTGGAAACTAACATTACACCAAAATAGACCCTGGTACACATTTGAAGGATCTTCAAGATTAGAGAAGTTGATGACTATTACAAATGGATGATGGTAAGAGAAGAGGGTTCACTCCTGAATGAAACTTAGAGAGAGAAGGACTCTAAGTTAGAAACTAACGATACCTTAAACAAGGAAGAAACACATGAATTAATGTTGCAATCCAAAGGAAGTAGGGAGGGGAATGCTGACACACAGGACATCCAATGCACACTATAAGCTCCTAAAAAAATGAAGTAGGAAATGGCTCTAAATCTCAACTTTAGGAAGCTATGAATCTAAAAGAAGTACTAAAAGAGATTGATTTAGATTCCAAATTTAAGAGAGTGGCAAAGAAGATCTTCAAGAGGAAGAAGAAGCCTTCTACTTCCCATAACTAATGTCTCTTTTGACATGGAATGTTAGAGGGCTTAATAACCCTAATAAAAAAATATGGTTGTAGAGATCTATAGCATTAATCATTTTTAAAGGAAAATTGAGACTACCTCTCTAACCACAACTCCCATTATAATGGCATAATTATTGTGGATTTTAACTCTAGGGAGGTTGAACTTGAACCGCTATTGATTAAACAATAAATAATCCACCACAAAGTGAAGAGTAAATCTTCTAATCTGAGCTTACAAATCTTAATTATCTATGCTTTTATTTATTTAAGAGATTTGATTTATGGAACAACCAAATTAGACTAGGAATCGGTATAAAGGATCCATAGAAAATTGCTAGTGATTTAATGATCCATAGAGCTCTAGTTAATGATGCATGGCTAAAACATTTCGTAAAGAGTAAAGCATCTTTTAAATGTAATCTTCTCTCAGAGCACTACCTAGTCCTTATTCAAAACCTATTATGCCAACAGAGAAATAACTTTCCTTTTAGATTTAACAACTTTCTAATCGATTTAGAAGGTCTTGATGAAGATGTTGCTAAGGGGTTGAATATCTTTATTCTAGCTACCAAATTATACTCTTATAGAAGGAAATCGAGTTTAATAAAAAAAGAATTAAAGCTCTTTGATGCAATTAAGGAAGTAGAGTAAAAGTAAATCAACAAAAGCAATTTAATTCAAACAGTCAAAAAATTATAAGAGTGATGGGCATGTAAAATTCGATTCTCGAATCAATCTCGGCTTACACATAATTCGGCTTACACATAATTTTACACATAATTATGTAAAATTCATTGTTATAATGTTTCCAGACCTCTCTTAGCACTATTGATCGCAGATTAACAACAAGTTCTATTAATTCCGATTTTTCGTTAAGTAGTGTTTAATTTAAAATAAGCTCTTTAATTAAACCTAACTATCAAATAACCTAGAATAAGGTCTAATTTGGTAGTCGTATTATAGACATAGAACAGACCTATCTAAACAATAAGTGTATGAGTTCGAGTTATTTAACCTATGTCACATTATTCCTAATGATTCAATATCATTAGTAGCCGCAAACAAACCTGAAATACATTGATTATGTATTGTATTGAAGATTCAAACAATGGCTTAACTATGATCCTAGGTGTCGATTTCACCTATGAACTAGGTTGGGAAGCTTAGCCCTCTATGGGTGTCTTGAACAAGTGAGTTTTTTCCCTCCATGAAGTCCCAAGTTGATTCCCCTTGTTTTTCCATCAAAATGTTTTATTTATAGTAAAAATTAGGATTCTGGGTATATAAACAGTTTGATACACGAAAAAAATGTGAAACTTGTGAAGATGCACGGTTGGATACATGGTAGTGTATCCAAATGTGTAAGTCCAAAACAGTCTTCTGAATGTTTACATGGCTGTATAAGTATATACACAGCCGTGTATCTCCCAAGTTCTGCTTAATTGTTGTTCTTCTTGTGAATTCTTTTCTAATCTTCACCTCATTCCATCTCCTTCTTATTCCACAAGGGTAATTGAGTTTGAACATCAAAATGTTAGCTTAAAGAAGGTGCTTTAAACCCATTTTAGCTTATGTGCTCCAAACTTGTACCTAATATCAAATATGAGCTAAAGTAAATATCTTAAGTGTTTCACAACAATAATCACTAAGTGTTATAGAGTAAATGTATAAACAATTAAGCACACATTATAAAGGAAGCTCCTTTTTTCCTAACCCTGCAAAAGGCCTTTGGGCCTGATGGTTTCAATGCCCTAATTGTATAAAAGACATGGGATCAGACTAAACACATGGTATGGTTATTAATGCGGTGTTGGAGTTTTCTAGTGAGGGAAAGATGATTAAAGAGCTAAATAAAACTTTTATTTGTTTGATCCCTAGGGTACCATCTCCTAATTCTATCAAGGACTACATGCCTATTTCATGCTACAATGCCATCTATAAAGTGAAAACAAAGATGATTAGTAAAAGGTTAAAATTAATTGTTGGATATTTAACTAACAACTCCTAAGGTGCATTTATGACGGTAAGATCTATTATAGATAACATCTTGTTAGTATAAGAACTTTTTAAGGGCTACAATAGAAGGAAAATAACTAGGAACTACACTATCAAGGTGGATTTACAAAAGCATTTAACTCCCAAAATAGGGATTTCCTAATTAATACCATGTATGCTTTTGGTTTTCCTAAGCTCTTTGTCAATTGGATAGGTCAGTGTGTCACTATTACATCCTACAAAATCCTAATCAATGGTGAACCCTTTATAGTGGTTAAAGGTGTAAGGGGACCCTTTATCCCCTTACCTCTTCACCTTATCCATGGAATTCCTAATAAGAATAGTCAAGCAGTCAGCACATGGTGGAAAGATCAATTTTCACTACAAATGCAACATTTAAAAGATTGTTTCCCTATCCTTTGTAAATAACTTGTTGCTTTTATCCAGAGCAAACATGAATTCCATCTCTACCTTGATGAATGCCCTAGAATCTTTTAAGAAAAATATCTGGATCAGCTATGAACATGAATAAGAGACATTATTATTTCAGGAGGGGGAGAATCTTTTGTTGAAGCACTAGCCTCATTAAATGGGTTGAAATGGTCTAAACCACCCATAACCTACCTTGGTATTCCTATAAACACAAAAAGACCATCTTTATTAGATTTTAAACCACTTTTGTAAAGGATTAAGGGGAAAAAAGCAGGTTGGAAAAGTAGATTATTTTCTTTGGCTAGCATAATTTAAGTTGTAAAAATCAGTCTTAAGCAACTTGGATGTGCATTAGACATCACAATAGTTTCCTAAATAATTAATCAAAGCTATCATTATAATCTTGAATATATTCATCTGCCATGGTAAATAATAAAGAAAATCACCTATTAAAGGAGGAAGCTTGCATAACTATGAAAAGGAGGGGGATTAGGAATCATGTCACTCACGGTTTCTAATCAAGTTCAAATGTTGAAAAGGTTTTGGAGATTGGTAACAAATAAGGATTCATTATGGGTGAAATGGGTGCATTCCTGTTTTGAAAAGAAAGGAAACCTATAGCTGTGGAAAGTTAAAATTGAGACTTCCCGAACCCTAAGGCATATATTGGCACTCAAACAAGTGCATAGAGTGGATTTTATTTGTAAAGTTGGAGATTGCACTACAACCTCATTTTGGCATGACAGTTGATCTAGGACCACTATAAGAGGTCTAGATGCTGGGATATCTAAGGAATGTAATAGATGATAAAGCCATAGGAAGATATGCAATCTTTTCTTATAAAAACAGCATCTCTATGGCTGAACAAGCTAATCACCTACTCATCACCCTAAATCCTCAACTAGAAGACCAAATGAGATGGAAGCATCTTCCGTCAGATAATTTCACAAACACTTTGTGCAACAAAATATTGAGAATCAACCTACCTCATATGGAAGTAGTTTGGTTTGAGAGTGCTTGTCCTCGTGATTCAATAACAATGTGGCTCCTTATTAAAGGCAAGCTCAACACCAAGGATCGTTGGTGCAAATTCATAAAATATATCAGTGAACTATATATTTCATGATTAGGAACACAAAACTATATATCACATATTCTTTGCATGTGATTATTCTAAAGAAATCTTAAAGAAGATCACTATGCAATTGGGAAGTTATAACTAAAAGGACTTACTCATCTGGTTTAGCAAAAATGAAAACCAACAATGAGAACAAAAATAAAAATGACCCAAAACTAGTAGATCCCTAAAACAACTATGTGCAATGTTGTGCATGCATTATGGATAGAGACAAATCAAAGAGAATTTGGCAAAGGGGCAAAGAAAGAGGAAGCAGTGACTCTAACCATTTTTAATAAAAATGAGAGAGACAACTCATGGTCCACAACTTAAATAGAATATGCTCTCGGGAGATTACTCAAAGCTGGAATTTACCCAAGTCCATCCTAACAAGGAAATTAACGTGGTTTATTCAAAAGAACTCACTTTTTCATGTTCATAATTGTTAATAATTTGAAATAGCTTTTTTAATCAATTATAATGGTTTTTTTTAAGTCGGAGCAAGTTCGGTTGAATGTAACTTTTTCCTCCTATCCATAGATTATAATTAAAAACTTTTTAAAGAAGTATTTAAGAGCAAAAACTCTAATTTTAGTATAGCTTTAACCAACTTATAGAGAAAATTACTTTCAAGACCCTTACAAAGTCAATTTCAAGTTATTTTTTCTTTAGAGAATCAAAATACAAACTTCTATTCACATATTAAAACATCAATAAAATTAGTAGTTCACATAGATTTATTTCTATTACGAGTTCTTTATTTTTGTTTTCTGATTTTGTTATTTTAAGCATACTTTGTGGCTAAATACTTTTCTGTATTTATATAAAAATTTTAGTATTTATTTTTATAAATTAATTTAATTTAATTTATTATATAAAAAATTATAAATTACCTTTTTAGTTTATCTTAATTCTAACTTGTTTATATTGGCATCTAAAAGCTGGTTTAAATTTACTTTTGAATGTTTTTTAAGAGCTTATCTTTAAGTGAACTACGACTTAGGTAGAGAGAAAATTAAGCATTATGCTCGAAAAAGACTTGCATGATCTTATTGATGTTAAGGTGAAGCTTTTTATAGAATTTCATGAATTTTAATGCATTTAAAAAAGTGTTGACTTAGTACAAATAAACCAACAAAACGGTAGATTTAACATTTGTAAAATCTTGCCAATCTAAAACATTTATCAAATTTAGGTTTATTGAATCATAATATTGTAGTATCATTGATTTTCTTATTATTATCTAGGTTCCATTTTTATTTTATATTTTATTATTCAAAACTAAAAAAATCATATTTTCCTTAGTTATCCCTTGATTAAATAATAGTATTAAATTTTCTAATCTATATCATTTCTTCGTATGACTTTAACTTACCGTTATATATTTATTAATAATAATTGTAATTGTTATATTTAATGAGTGATGTATTTACAAAATGAAACTCTTGAGCAGTAACATTCATGTACATACATATTCAGCTCACATTGTGTTGCAAGGAAATGCCTCATTAAAAATGGGGGGGAGGGGGGGGGGGGGCGGAGTAACTAAATTCAGTTATTGCTTACAATAAAACCTGGTGATATGCCGAATTTTCTTTTCAATGTTCAAGTTGGTTTGTTGATCTTTTCATTTTCAGTGGCATGACCATGCCTAAAGTTGAACAAAACTGGAAGTCCTCGTCCTTTAGCAAGTTGCTCAATCTCTTCAATCTTTTGCTTGAGAAGCTCAATTTCTTTTCCCAAGTCTTCATCTTTTTGCTTCATTGCCTAAAACAATTGACAAAAAAGAGTACAGAAATAATAAGCATTGTCAACAAGCACACGACCCTGATTACTCGAGTGGTTGCTGCAATTAAGAAAATAGAGAGGAGTTGAACATGCTAAAAACGTGAGAAAAGCGTTATTTGTAGAGCATTACGAAAATGTCAAACAAATAGCTAATAAAAAGGCAATAGTACATCTAATAGCTGTTTATGCCTATTTCTATAAAATCTAGAATTAAGGAAAGAAAATTTAAAGAAAAGAATCAAAAAGTGAGAACTTGGACTAATCTTGGAATCACAAGAAAATAAAAACTACAAAAGAACTAAAAAAATCTTTTGCACTAGAAAAGCAATTGAAATCAAAATAAAATTAACAATTGAATAAACATATAAAATAGTGATTAGAAAATACATACTAAATGAGCCTCAATAATCTTGGAACCCATTGGATTCGAAAGTCCAAATGTGTCGATAAGCCCAATATATGTATATCCTTGATAGGTGCATATTTATCTTAATTGTTGTTTGATTAATAAGATTCTTAATCATCTTATTTGATTGCATAAGATAATACAAAAAATGGGTCAAGGCCAAGCCATCCCCCATGGAACCTAATACAAAAAATTGGAGTTTGAAAGTTCAGATAAGAGCTCATGAATATTTAGACCTAAAAGATATAGGTCGAAATTTTAGAAACGTAAAAAATTCTAACCCAAGGGCTGAGGGAAGAAAAAGGGGTGTTCCCTGTACATGAAGCTGAGATAAACCACGCCAAGAGCTAGGCCAGGAGGTAGGAAGAGGAAAGCCTTCCCTAATTCAATACATCACACCATAGGATGATGAGTATTAGATAATGATTTGGTTGAGGATAAATACTAACTTGCATAGTGGGCATGGTCATGATACAAAACACAACAAAAATTTGCGGAGAGTTATCATAACCTTAGCACGCTAGGGACACGCGATCATTTATTAAAGGAAGGTTATAGGGGAAAAATAGCAGAGGCTGAAAAGTAGTAGGGATGTCCCTCAAAGGTCACAAAACAAGAGATCCATAAAACAATGCGAAACCTCCTCAATGGGTAATCCATTGATTATTGGGGGACGACAAAGTCCTGAGCAAGTATTTTCCAAAAAAAAAAAAAAAAGTCCTTAGAAGGGGAAAGAAGGGCCCCATTTAACAAATAAATAAGCATGTTGAAGGAGATAAGAATAAAAAGAAAATAGTATCAGAAAGCATCTTCGAAGAAACAAGAGCAACGCCTAATACAACTTCATGAGCATGTGATAGAATTGACACTCTCATAGGCTAATACCATTGTTTTTAAAGAGATGGATATCTCATTTGATGGATTGAAACCTTTAGGCACACTTCTGGTCAGATTTGGAGGAGATTAAATATATGTATATGGAAAATTTTCCCTACAACTGGCGCTAGGAACAAACTCAAAAACAACTTCAACGATGACAAAGTTCTATGTACTGAAGAGATTGTAGGCTTCGTTGTCAGCATACAATGTCATAATAAGAAGGCCAATATTATGTGCAGTAAGAGCAATCATGTTCCCTATCACCTCATAAAATTCCCTAATGAAGTTCAAGGGGATCAATGCATGGCTAAACAATTCTATATGACATCTAAACTTATCTACTGTCTAGTCTTTTTTTCACCTCAGATTGTAGTGAGAGGGAGTCTCCCTTCTCACTAAAAGAACCCTTTCCCCTTTCTTATTTTGGTAATTTAACTATTTCGCCAACACCATCTAAAAATCAATTACCACTTCAGGTAACAAAATTGTGCGAGATCTCACCCGCCTAGTGCCTGTTTCCTACCTGAAAATGAGTTCCTCCCTCAATGTCTCATCTTTGGAACCTCCAACTTCATCACCCAAGAATCTAAATATTCCCCAACTCCAACCCCCAACATGGAGATTTCTCCTCCACTTCTCAATTGGCTCTGGAGTACATTCTTGCTCAATACTCAACAATAGCAGGCAAGAGAAGGACTTGATCCCATGTACTGGGGGATGCAGTCCATGCAGTCCCACAGGCAAAGCTGAAATTCATCCTATTAAGCAAAGGGAGGGCACCCAGACGTGGTTTCACCACCTTTGGAGGTTCTTCAAGCAAGTGCTTCAAGACGGTCTAACATTTTGATTGGAAAATGCATTGACAAAAGGCCCTCTTATACACTAATGAAATCATGAGCAAAAGCTAGAAGAAACAAGTTAGGACTAGATAAAACGCTCATAAATGAGGAGGATTTTATTCAGGTTCAGCAATGAAGTAATGAACTGAAAGTTCTAGAGTAGGGACCATAGCATGTCAATAAGAAGCAACAACAAAAGAAATCGAGCATGGTTTTGAATAAATATCACTTGAGAGTTCTGTTAGAATATTGATTCACCATTAGCTTAAGCTACTTAACTAGCTCCACTGGGAAGCTAATATGCATGGATGACAATATAAATGCATTAGGTAGGATTGGATTTGCTAGAATCTGCATTGAGGTGGAAATTAGCCAGGAATTACCAGAAACACTAAAGCTGAAAAGATTGAATGAGGAAGAGAGCTTAATGGAATAAAAACTGTCAGTCACTTATCAATGGAAATCCCATAAGAACAAAGAAATGAGCATTTGGAAACCAAAAGGCAAGCATTTTACAGCAAGGAATTATGAAGGAAAGATAGGTACAAAAGTTAGTAAAACCAGATCAGAGGAAGAGCAAGATACTGTTAATACTTCCGATAAAAAAGAAAAGGAAACTAAGAGCTTGAAAACTTCACCTTAGCAGGAAGGAAATGAACAATGCCTAAACTTGGCAGAAATGTTTCCGAATATCACATAACCAATGGAGGCAACAACAGAAGAAAAGGGACAAGCAAGGGAAATCGATGGAGGAGGTGGAACTACCTATTCATGAGAAGAATTCAATACCAAATGGAAAACATCATCAAGTTATATACCCAGCTGATGGGAATCAGACCATTAACTAAAAAGAGGAATCCAAACTAGGAACCAGGAGTCATCGAAGGAAAGCTCGGAGCAAGGCTCAAAGTAGCCTGGGAAAATAAACTCCTCCAATGACCATAATAGCATGGAATGTAAGGGGAATCAACTCCTATAAGAAGCACCAAGTGGTTTTTGACTTTTTTAACACAGGAAAGCCAATGTTGGTGGGCTTACTTGAGATAAAAATAAAAGAAAGTAAATTCAAAGGGAGCCTTTGGATTTTTAGGAAATCATGGACTACTATAACAAGTCATCAGCACCATGCCAATGGAAGAATCATAGTGGCATGCAATCCATGTCTGTTAAGAGTAATCATTACTAGGTATTCAACTCAATTTATTCACCTGAGAGTTAAATTGTTCCACAATATAAAAATTCTCAGGATGACATATACATATGCAGCGAACTTTTCTTTGCAAAGAAGCTTGTTATGGAATGACCTTGAGAGTATTCATACTAATATAACAACCCCTTGGTTGATAATAGGAAACTTCAATAGCACATTATACTCACATAAGGTCAAAGGGGATAATTTAAGCTTGAGCCACCAACAATGATTGTTTTACGTATTGAGTTAACAAAGCTGGTGAAACTGACCTAAGGTAAGATGAAAATCAATTTACTTGGAGCAATAAGCAAAGGAAATGGCTAATAAGGAAGAAGTTACATCAAACTATGGTGAATGCTTTATGGCTAAACCAAATTCCAGTAAGCAAAGGTCATTTTAGTAACCAACTGACTTCAGATTACTCACCAATAGAGGTAAAAGTTAAAATGCAATCTATCAAAAAACAAAAAAGAAAAAGTCCTTTTAGATTCAATGACTACTTAATTAATATGGAAGATGATACGAACTCAATAAAATAAGGAGCAAAAGATAACTTTTATTATTGAAAATGCCCACTTCGAGAAGGACAACTCTCCATAACAAGATAAACATAAAACAAATTCTAAGATGATTTCAAACTAGACTACCCTGGACTATTTATAATAAAAGTTCCAGGTATTATTTACTTAATTAAAATCTGCTAAAAATATAGAGATTGTGTTCCTGATATTATGCTAACCAATTGGATGTAATCTTGGACCTATTTTTCAGTTAACAAATTCATCAACAAAGTCGCCCATAATAAACAAGTTCATAAACTGATCCAATACTAGATTTTCCTTAGTGTCACATGTTTTACGATGTCTTCGTGCATACACTCTCAAGGGTTGTGGAATTGTATTAGTACTTCCGCCCTCAAAATGCGACTTGTCCTCAAGGCCAATTGGCTTGCAAGTAAATCGTAATTCTCCCATGAAGCCTCCTCTAATGGTTTGCCCTTCCATTCGATCAGCAACTCCAAGGTAGTCCCCCTTCACGTACCCAACGATGTGACAGAACCTGCGCTGGATATAAAAGGAGCTCACCTTCCCTAGTCATCGGCAATGGAGGAGGAGATGAGGGCAGCTGACCATATGCCGGTCACAAAAGAGAGACCTGAAAAACCGGATGCACCCAACAATCAGAAGGTAGTTCAACTTCATAAGCTACTTTCCCAATTTTTTGAATAATTTTGTATGGCCCGAAAACAAATTTTCTTTTTGCCAATGACTTCTGACGATATGGTTGAAGGCGTATAAACACATAATCTCCCTCTTGAAAGCTTAAATCGTGACGAATGAGAATCTACTTGAGCCTTCATTCATGCTTGAGCTTTTGCTAAGTTAGCTTTGAGAATTCGCAACATCTCATCACGTTCTAGCAATTGGTGTTCCAAATCAGCTACTAAAGTCTCACCTGAGATGTAAGGATAGAGAGGAGGTGGTTGCCTTCCATACACCACAAAAAACGTGTTGTTTTGGCTGACGTGTGATACCCAGTGTTGTATGAATATTTTGCCCAAGACAAGTATTTACTCCAAGTATCAGAATTTAGGGTTTCAAGGTACCCACTTTATTGAAACTTAATAGGATATATATACATAAAGAGTACAACATAGATTAGGAAACAAATCTCCTAATCCTTACT
>JANIJH010000225.1:45992967-46010788 GCA_024520975.1 Erythroxylum areolatum
TCCATGACCACTCAACTCCTCCACAGCCTCCTTCAAATCCTCAATCGCCGAGTCAACTCGCCGCTTCTTATTCACCTTAATCTTCAACTCCGCTCTCTTAACAAGAACATCCCCGCGCTCTCTCCCCACGAGCGACCTCTTGCGTTGGTGCGCCAACGCCAAATCCAACGATATCAGGGCCAACATTTTTCCATCCAAGTAGATCGAGAGCGAAAACCTTGAGAGCTAGAGGGCCCTGGTCATTGGGAGAGAGAGCGACGACGATTTCGGCCTCCAGCAGAGCACTTCTGGCTAGGGTTAAAATATTATGCATTCCTTTGGAGGTCAACTTGTAACCCTTAGAAAATATCACCCCTTGCTTCTGTATTGATACATGATATAAATATATGAATATCCTTAGGTGGGAGCTTTATAAGTTTATACAACTTATTTTTTGAACTATAAATCTACATAGTCTTCATTCGTAATAAATTTACTTAAAGAAAAATCATTCAATCTGAATGTTTTTGGATAACAGATAAATATAAATAATACAATTTTGCAATTGAGTTCTTGAAACAGTAAATAAGAAGTATTAGATAGGAGATCTTGAAGAAAACCGGTAAGTTTTTTAATCTCATTTTTTAATCAAAATTATTAGAAATAAAACGAAGTGGATTTAGAACTTTGGAGAATTTAAAAAATAATAATTATTAGATTTCAAAAGCTCTTTATTTTTATTAGTTATTTAAATATTTAAATTTATTTTACACTGATTGAACCATTTGCTTATGTACATAATGATCACCTTGTCGCCTGGCAATCTTCATGGACACCAAGGACTGCAAGTCTAAACTACAATTCCCTGAAACTAACTGCATACTTGTTCTCTCACTCAGCAAACCAAAATATTCTGCAATTTGGGTAACAAATGCGCAACAACTATTTTTCCAGCTCTAACTTTAGCCACATCCATCATATGCATACTTAACCACATACCAGCATTAAAGTGTTTAGTATGTACCATACACCATAACACAAAGAAATTAGCTTTAGAAACTGCACCTTGACTATCTCCTATACTAAATACTGTACAAGTAAATTCATCATAATCAAGAAGTCTATTCGGCATAATCAGACGATCTTTTAAAGTTGCATACCTTAATTAGTTCTTAGCAGTGTTAAATTGAAGGCAAGGATTACATAAAAATAGGGACATTGTCCACTTCAGAAGATGAAGTTGCTCTGAATCTCACGCGAGGCATAATCTAAGTAAGAATCAAGAATCAAAATCACAAATCTCAAACAACACAGAACAATTTATTACTTAATTGAATTTAAAGCACTTAAATATAGTAGGCAAGCAAGAAATCCAAGAGCAATATGAATCCGGCATCGTCATAGAATGAATAAACATTCGACTTAAATATACATCCTTTAATAAATAATAATAAAGTACAAGATAAAAAATGATTAAATAATGTTTTATGTATCAGTTGTATATTATATCAAAAATTTTTATATAATATCAAACTTGAATTATTTAAAATGAATCAACAATTCATTGAAAACTAAAGTTATTTTTATTCTTTCCATTCATTTAACTAAAGTTATACATCTATTTATTATCTCTATGGATCAGATGAATACAAGCATAGATTAGGGAAGACATTTTCAAGAAACCTAGTGAAGGCAACGGTGAATCAGAAAGATGTAATTGTAATTCTTTTTTTAAAAAAGGATAGTAAAATACATAATGAAAAATTTGTCAACCTATTAAGAGACTCATCCTTGCTATGATAAGGAATAACTGATTATTTTAGCAAGGATATTTGATCTTACTCTTCAACTGGTTCGACGCATTCTCCCACACGTAATAAAAATTAAAAAAAAAGCTGGATTTGATATAGCTCTCATATTTATCGTCAAAGAGAATTTACGCATCTGTCGCCAAAGATGTGAATTTAGAAAAGTCGAATTAATTAGTTGTTGTTTTGTAGCTTGGTCAATAACAGGCAACGTTTGATGAAAATCACCACCAAATATAACAAATTTTCCTCTAAAAGGTTCATTAGAGTCCATGATATCTTGAAGCAAACCATGAAATCCTTCAATAGCTTCTCGTTTTACCAAGGAAGCCTCATCCTATAAGATAAGACTACATTCAAATATCAATTTTCCAATACTACTTTGCTTACTAAATTGACAAAAAATTTTCTTTGAAATATCAAGTGGAATTTTAAATCTTGAGTGAGCTATCCTACCACCAGGAAGGACTAATGCTGCAACACCTGATATAGCAATTGCAATTGCAATATGCCCTTGTGATCGTAAATTTGCAAGGAGAACTCAATATAAGAAAGTCTTCCCAGTTCCATTAGTACCATCAATAAAAAAACTTCCACCACTCGAAGCCAAAACTGAATCGAAAAACAAATCAAATATGTATTTTTGCTCGTCACTCAACCTTGATTGCAATAATAGGTCTTCTGGATCAACCTGTATATTCTTCTCACTTTGTATTTCTTTACTTTGATTTTGATGATAATCAACACAAAATTGATGATCAATAAAATGGTATGTGGCACCCCAATACCCCCTGGGAGGATATGGGAGTGCCACATGGGACTTACGAACAGAAACAAACAACTTTATCGATGCGAAAGCATTTCAAAACACACTAAACATTCATTACATAAATTTTCAAAAACTAAAACAAACATACATTGCATATCATAAGTTCAGAAACCAGCCTGTATTATGGTTATTACAAAACCTTCACAAAAATTCACATACAAACTAAAAATCAAAACTCAAAATACATTTTTTTGGCAAAAAAAAACTCAGACTCCTTTGGCTATTGCGGTTAACTTGTCCTAATTCTTAAGTCCTTCTCTGTGAACCTACACAAGACAAATCTATTGTGCTAAGCATATAGCTTAGTGAGTAATAACTAAACTATATCTAACCACAACAGATACTAAATCATGTTATACAAAATCATCTCAACACACTAAACTTCAGAATAGGATAAGATTTATTAATGTTGGTAGGATTTTAAAATATGGTTTAGCTGAATTAAGTGGTAAGAATATGTATGTATAAGGGCATTTTGGGAAGATCACTTAAGCATTAAAGTCATAAGGCATAAGGGAAGGGGCAAAATGGACAATTGATGCTTATTAAGGGTATAAGAGTAAGAGGAAAAATAGTTGGCTTGGGTTAGAAGAAGAAGAAAAGAAAATTGAAGAAAGAGAAGAGAGAGTCGTAGAGAAGAGAGAAGGAGAGGAAAAGCAGAAAAAGCTAGTCTTCTTCTTTGCTTGGCTTTTAATAAGGAATTTGAGGTGGTTCAAGAAGGAAAAAAGGTAGAGGAAGAGAATAGCTTTCATTAGAGCCAAGAAACTCTTCATTTGGTGAAGATTCAAAGTAAAGTTGATCTTAATCTTTTGGAGTTTTGAAAGGGTTTTGATTCATAAAGCTTAAGAAATGTATAGGTTTAAGGATTCTAGGATCAATTTTATGAACATGTGTCTTTCGGTTTTCTAATTGGAGTTCATTTTTGAATGGAGATTTTTGCTAATATTGAAGGGAGGCAAGAAAGGCAAGAGAAGCGAGAGTAGAGGCAATTTGAGCAAAGTTTAAGCAAGGAAAATAAGGAGGGTTTCATGTTTATAATTGAGTAATGAGCCATGAATATTTCCTTTTAAAGCAAGAAAATAAAATGATTTCAATTACTTCATAAATGTTGCTTTTATTGCTTTGAATGAATTGCAAAATTGCTACATGTTTTAGTGTATGAATTTTGATGATGAATTGTGAATTGCTAAATGAAAGGGTTTTCGAAAAATTACATGTTCATGAAAAACAAGTTTTCGAAATGTTGCCATTTGGGCAATCTGTTTTCAAATCATGAATTACATGTTATGTGGGTTTAGTGTATTCCATTCAAGAATGTCACGTGCACGTTGATCAAGTTAAAGGCTTCTCCTGCCTGCCCGCTAGTGGCACGGGGCTCTTTCATGGACTCCCTCAAGTTTACGATTCCACAGGACCATTATGTAGAATTATGTAGTTCGTCATATTTATGGATCTACCCAAACCAATTTGATGTGTTTACGTGCTTATAAGATGTTACAAGTTTGATGCATACATGATTTATAATTGCTCATGAATTATTTGATAAATTGAGAAATTCGAGAAATAAGTGTTTGGTGATTTTTCATGCAAAATTACTATGGCTTCCAAAATGTAAAATGGCAATGCATTTTGAAAAGGGTTTTTGCTTGTTTCTCGATTATAAATCTGTTACCGACGAGCTTTTAAGCTCACCCCTACTCTCCTTCTCTTATTCAGGTGATAAGCAAGAGACCGAGTGAAAGAAAGTCAAGACATCACTCTGAATTTACATGTTTTATTTTGTTTTGGAGTAGTTTATGTAAAACAAGGATGTAATTGCATTTTGAGCAATTATTATTCAAGTATCTTATGTAATTTGGGAATTTTGGAACATTAATGTATTGTGGCTTGAAATGCCATTAAAGCTTTGTAAACTCTTATTTTATGATATTATTGAAATATGAATTTGTGTATGGATGATTGTCAAGTCGAAATGTGAATTTGTGTATGGATGAGGTGGAGTTGAAATATGAATTAATTAAGGATAAGGTTAAGTTGGTTTTAGGTACATTTGAAAAAGTTATCAATTTGAGATGATAAATTTTAAATACAAATTGTTGTTACATATAAGGGAGATGTATTATGGAAAGGAAAGATATGAATTGTGTTTTGACTTTAAAGGAAAAACTAGATGAATCTAGGCTAAATTAGACAAAGTTGTCTTCAGGAAAGTCGTAGCTTATCCTCTTAGCTTTCCAATGCTATAAAGTATGTAAATTTTGGGTATCGGAGTTGAGAGATATGAGCTATGGTGAATGATGAGAGTTTGTGTATGTTATGAGTCATTTGATTTGAGATTTGGGAGTTTAATACACTCAAATTGGTAATTGAATGTTTAAGAAGTGTTATTGTATTAAAAGAAGTGAAATTAGGAAGATTATGAGTGAAATAAATGTTAGAATGGACGTAGGAAGCTTTTGAGAGGCTTTGGAGGGGTTTAAGAAACCCCTATTATCTGTTAAATGGACCTTCTTGGGCCAAAAATGACCCCCAGCCTCGCCTCGGGACAAAAATGGCTCCCAACCTTAACAATGTCCGTTAGGCAGACATGCATGTCCATTTAACAGACATTCGTATGATAACTATAGTAAATCACAATTTTGACTCTTTTAGAAGCATAATCTCGCTTTTGGGTCTTCATAAAAGTTGTAGATCTAGAAGTCTTCTTGCAAATAGTCAAAGAATGATCTCAATCTAAGGTTTCTAGAAAAAGTTATTCCAATTCTCCCAAGAGAGGTACAATATGATTGAGGATATAAACATGTTTGAATCTTTTGGCAATAAACTCAAAATGAAGTGATTCTTGAAGCAATGGTTTCCTAACTCATTCTTCTATCCCCCTATAAAAATTGGTAGCTTTTAGCTCTAATATTAAAAATATTGATGGAAAGAAAATGAGGGATTGGTTGGAAGAGCATAACCAGGTTATAAACATACTTTGACATTTTAATCATATCTTGATCTATAGGGCTTCGATTGAGATGGCTCTTGCTTCAAAATAAACTAGAGACTTAGAACTGTAATTTTCTTTAAGAAGTCAACTTGTGATTTTGGTGATTGACTGGTGTGGACGTACCACTCTTGTGGGATGATGGCTAATGAGGGTTCTGTGAAATAACCCAGAAGGAAACCCACTCACGCTTTAGGACTCTGGAATGATGGTTGGGCTCTTGAAACGAGGACCAACATTTGGAGTCGATATTCTCTAGCAGAAACAAAACCATCTTCATAGAATTCTTCATTTGCAACTAGTAGTAAAGAAGATGAATTTGATAAATAAAAAGGTGGAATTAAATAATATTTTAAAAATGATAAAACGAAAAGAGAAACTTGCTTGTGTTTTCCACAGTGAACAATTCAGATGGATAAGTAAAGGAGTTGAAATAAACATCAATTCCCTCATTCAAAACATTGTTCCTGTTTCTCTTTGAAATTAACTGCTTAATTCTGCGATGCCATCCAGATTCACCACAAGGAAATAAAAGAGGATATTGAAGGGGGTCATAACATGCATAATAAGATTGAATTCTATAACTTATACTCGTGTGAGTATGACTTAGATGTGAGGACATTTATCAATTTGTTCATCATCAATCTCAGTCCATATAGTAGCCACTTATGATGCAGTAGGAAGATTATAAACATGTTGATCAAGGCCTGGATAACACCTCAGGACTATTGCATGATTCTCCAGTGATGGAATCTCCCTAAGACTTCAAAAGAACTTGGCATAAGGATTATCTTGTAGAATTTCCATAATCGGTTTTAATGTGTTCTCACAAAGTTTATCACAACTATTAGTTCTTCTTTTTAGTTCCTCATCAGTATCAAAGCAATAGAGCTGGATTCCAGATACCTTATTAGTTGTTGAAACTAAACTATCAAGGAAATGATAAACTTGACCTTGAACACGAAATGTATAAACCCCTTTCTTGTTTTTTGTTAGTTCTCAATCATATGTAATTACATAGGAAGTAAAAGCTACATTGTTATTATATGTACAAATGTTTTTCCTAAAATGTTTTGATTCTTCATCATTGTCAATAAATAATTGTTTTAAAGCATATGACATTTAAGGAGCAACAATGGAAATATGTCTTGATGAACAACAGAATGATGGAGCTTTAAGATAAAATCTCTTTACATGACAATGTTCACAATTTGGAACAAAACGAAGTTATTGAGACTCAATAGGTAAATTCTACAACGATGCTAACTTTGATGAATAACGATGATGATTTATCCCTTAAAATATATAAAAATAAGATGATCACTTTTTGTAGTAATAATATTACAAATAGTAAAAATATAGGTAAAAAAATTTATACCTTGATCTTCAACACATATCACTGAGTTAGGTTGAATTGGAAAAGAAGATACAGTTGGACAATTTTAATAATCACATGTCATATTAGATGCTTCAAATGTTGATGTTGTATCAACAATTATTTCTTCTAGTTGGAGAGAAGAATGAGTTGGATCAACATGATTCACATTAAAATCGAGGGATTGATTTTGTAATAGCTGACCACTAAATTGATGAATGAAAAGTTGACCATCGGAAGGTTCATTATCAATGAAAAGATTAGAATGTTGATCACTAATTGTTTGACAAACCGTAGGCAAAGTAGCGTTTCTCTTTTTTGCAGCATGAGTTTCTCTAACTTGTCGCAAGAATTCTTGCATTTCATTTTCTAGCATTTCAGTATGCTTTTGATGTCTCTTGGCATTTCTATACATATCTGAATGTAGACATTATTTACGATCTTCATATCGATTTCTAATTATATATATATATATATATATATAATTCAACAATGCTTAGTTACATTAATAAACGATGACTACAATTTTAAAATGTCAAAATATAACATGATAAAAAAGGAAGCAATAATCTCATTTTTATCGATAAATATAAGAGAATGCATCTAATAAATCATAGATTTAATAAAGAGTTTATCATGAACCAATAATATCTATTGTATTCGTTAATATAACAAAATACATGCAACAAACCATATGTTTAAGAAAGAAGCTTAATCATACATTTAACAAAGAAGATAAATAAAGAAAAAAGTAATCATCATATTAATGAGGGACAAATAAAATGGATTTTTATATAATAATTTTTTGACAAAATTAGACATACCTAAATAACACAATAATAAACAATGTAAGAACGAACAAGAAGAAAACCTTAAAAAAAGGGTCAAATGTGATTAGGAAAAACAATTTTAGGAAATGAAATATTTAAAAGATTAATTACAGATATGACGTGACAGTTATGCAAGTGAAAGCTACTTAAAATTGTTTATCATGTATTTTGTACAGACATAATAACTGAAAAAATAAATCCAAAAATTCTATTTAATGTTAGATAGGAAAAATCCTTATCATTATATAAAGAAGATCAGATAACATTAATATAATCATATGTAGCTTACTTTCAACTTTTTATTATTGTAATTTATGAAAAATAAGTTTTTTAATTCATAATTTTCCATATTTGAGATGTAAATGGATTAAATGGTACATGAAATTATAACTATGTATATTTATTGAAGCTTAATTAAATAAATAGTTTAGTAATAATTTATAATTAAGATTATTATGAAAATAACAATAAAATTTAATACATAAAACGCACGGCACTCATGATGCAAATAGAATAAGTCATAATTAATAATAATAATTAATAATTATCATAAGTTGCAAGGGTGACTAACAATATATTATTAATAATTATAATAATTTTAATTAATATTTAATTAAATTAACTCAATATTAAATGACACAATTATGACTTTTTAATATATAGAGAAATAGTTAACAAGAATTTTTAGGAAAAAGTTAGAATTTGTATACGATTACAGTTACAGAAGAAAGATAAAAAGGAAATAAAAGTTTACAGTATAAACATAATAGTAAAAGTTGACCATAAAAATAACGCACAGCTGTAACTTATTGGTCACAATTGTGAACGCTTTAATATATAATGATGCTTAGTAACTAATAACTAATAACTAATAACTAATAACTTTAATAATTATCGCTTTCTTAAAAACTCCACTTCCAGCTAACAGGTGAAATTTTCATATAACAGTTGATGAAAAAAAGTATAAAATAGTTGCATTATAAACATCACCACAATATTATCCTAAAAATCTAATACATTAACACAATATAATCCTAAAAATGTAACAGCTATTATCTAACCTTATAAACATGAATATCATGGACTTCAATGACACCCGTGAGGTCTTCAATTTCAATACAGAAACTGATAAAAATTTAATAGACTGAACATTCAGAATTAAAATCAAACAATTAAATTAACTCTGTCAAAAACTCCAGATGACGATTGAAATTTTGGTATAACAGTTGATGGAAAAAAGTATAAAACAGTTGTATTTATATTTCAAAAAAGATGATAATAATTGATGATAATAATTAATGAAATATTAACACAATATTATCCCAAAAAAATATAATACATTAACCCGCAAGATGCTCACAGGTAGAAATTTTAAATTTCATAAAGCGAACATTCAAAATCACAAATGAAATTAATAAAAATTTAATAAATAGAAAAAATTACGAAAAAGGGTAAGGAAGAACTTATAGATGGTAGTAATCTCTTGTTTGCTGAAATAGGAAGGCTGAGTTGTGTGGAATATACAATTTATATAGTTTGAAGATGGAGAATTGTGATCTCAGAAGTTAGGTTACAGAAGTTATGTTAAACAAGAAAATATAAAGACATTGTTTGATTGATTTAGTAAAGAAATAATTATCATGTCACGTTTTTTAATTAGAAAGCGGCTAATTATAAATATTGACGCAATTGACTGATATATTAACATGTCATTTAAAAAAATTTTAATTTTCAACATCTCAATAAATATATTATAATTTATTATAATTAATCAGTTAATAAATTTGTTTATTAATGATAATTTTCTAGATATTTAATTTTAATGTATACATGTGTCACACGTGCATAATATATTATAATTAACCAATGAATTAATTATCATTTAATTAATGGATTAAATAAGTATTTTAATTAATTAATTGATATTATTATTATTATTATTATTATTATTATTATCGTTACTATTAACGGGGTTGTAAATTTTGAATTTTAAAATTTTATTATGAATCCTGGAATAAATTTTGTAAAGTATTATATGGTAATTAATAGACATTATTATTATTATTAATAACAGTCACAGCTGTGCATATTTATATATATACATAATATATCATAATTTAATTAATTATCATTTAATTAAAGAATTAAAGAATTATTTTAATTAATTGATATTATTATTATTATTATTATTATTATTATTATTATTATTATTCTTGTTGTTATTGTTGTTGTGAATTGTCATGGCTGTAAATTGTAAAGTCACAGTTGTGCATATGTACATATATACATAATATATTATAATTATTATAATTAATAATTAATTAAATAATTATTATAATTAACTGATACTATTATTATCATCATTGTTATTATTAATAAGGTCATGAATTATCATGGCTATGACTCGTAAATTCACAACCGTGCATATGTACATATATACTTAATATATTATAATTACTCAGTAAATAAATTCGTTTATTATTATTATTTTTGTTATTAATGAGGTTATAAATTGCCGTTATAATTATTATTATTACTAATCACGGCTATTAACGCACAATCATGGATATGTACAAATATAGATAATATATTATAATTTAATTAATTGTCATTTAATTAATGAAGTAAATAATTATTTTTTTAATTAATTGGTATTATTATTAGTACTATTGTTATTATTAATAATAAGCTTGTGAATTGTCACAGCCGTGCCTTGTTAAGTCATAGCCATGCATATGTACATATTTACACAATATACTATAATTAATTATAAAATAAATTTGTTTATTATTATTGTTGTTCAAGTTATGGCAAAAAGAGCGAAGGATGTTCAAAAGTATTATATATCTATGCGCTCTCAATGTCATAATCGTGCTTATACACAGTCGTGCAATTCCAGTTGATTCTTCATTGTCATAATCGTGCTTTTGCACGACGGTGCTTGTTGGATATCTCCTCACAGTCACGATTGTGCCACGATCGTGTAAATCATCTGAGGGTTACTCTCTGGCACGATCATGCTTCTGCCCGATTGTGCAACTCCTGTGAGACTCCCTCTCTGCACGACTATGCACGATCATGACAAACGTTGTTTTCCAGATTTTGACGAAACAACATTTTTCATTACTTCTTCCTCTTTTTCGCTTAATCATCTATTTCTAATCGATGTCTTCACTATTTACTCTTCATTTTTCCTTTCATTTTAGCACAATTGATTCCAATACAAATCAAAATCTATGACTAATTTAATTTAAAATTAATCTAAAATGCAATAAAATAATAACTTCTAATAGTTATCACGGTTGTGACTAACAGGCTATGACTTTTTAGTAATGGTATCTTAAACAAGATAAATGAAAATTTAAAACATACTAAATGAAACAAAAATTTAATATATATTAAAAGGTCAAATAATTTGTTAACATAATTTATCCTTATAACCACCAAATAATTATGTAATCATTTCAATAACCATGAAATTTGAATACCAAAACAAACATACTGAAAGAAACATTAAGCAGTTTGATAATAATAATAAAGATGTTTATTTTTTAACAAAAATATTGTTGAGAGGAATATAATCTGAAACTTGATATATAATTAGTGAAGTAGTTTTATTTCTATAGAGGCATTCTAGGAATTCACAATTATGTACGATGCAACTAACTTTTACATGGAAATAAAGATTTAACTTATTAATATGTCATAAATTCAAAAGTATCCAAACCATTAGAAATGAAATATTTGATTATCAGAATGCTACCAAAAAATCAAAACAATCCCTGATTATCACAATTTTACTAAGAACAAAAACAAGGAAAACTTACTTTTGATTTATTATAAGTTATTGTTCTTCAATTTGTAAGTTGGTTTATGAATTTGCTTAATTGCAATTAATAATTAGTGAATAATTTCTAAGTCCTACTAATTAAGATGATTTTTATTAAATGACAATTGATTGTACGAATACGCAGATGAAAACAATTGTTATTTTTTGCTAAGGTTTTTTACTTATTTTGTGGTATAGCATAGAAAAGAAGGAAGCATTCCTGGCAGATTAATATACATCATAAGTAATTGTTGCTATTGATATCTTATAATATATAAAACTTTCCATTATAATGAACTTAATAATTGCTGTTTTGCCAATCTAAGAATAGGAAAATATAAATATATATTCTTCTAGTAGAAAAAAATATTTCATTAGATATGCATTTCACCCTATCAAGAAAAAGATTTCATGATATATAATAGAAATAAGTTGTACACTCTGCATAATTTAATTCTTACTCTAAAATCGATGTGATACAGAAAAGTGAGGACGGTTTAGACGAGATGGTATACCAGAGGTCAAAACCACCGATTGGGGCTCCCATAATTGACCTATAAACGATCTCATTATAGGGGATCCTATAAAATTTAAAATAAGGTAAAAAAGAATTATTAGAGTTGTGAGATTTATAAGTTTTCTTGGAAAATAAATACATAGTAGGTGATCGAAAAAAAGGGTTATGGGGTTTATGGTTTAGCAATTTTAATCGACTTAGTAATATATTGTGGAATGGGAGTAAATGGGAATAAACTTTTATTGGTAACTATTGCATATGCATTAATATTTTGATAGCACGTTCTACCAATGGGTGATGCAAAATAAATAGATTTCTCATTTAACGAATTAATGTATGATGAGGTTAAAGAAGAGTTGGTAGTGGACCGAGAAGTTGGTGTAGTTAAAGTAAGATACCATCGTTTGTTTGAGTCTGAATATGGTGATGCTGTAAATGAAAACCTTGACAAGTGTAAGCCATATTTAACTGTTGATCCTACGGAAGGGTCTTTGGGAAATTTTAGTGATTCTTCAAAATCCAATGAAGATACGATCGTGGTGATGGTCGAAAATTCAAAAAATGGTCAGATACCCTATAATAAAAATAAAAACTTGAATCATACATTAATACAAGACAACACATTACAAAAACAACAAGAATAACCATAAAAGGCATAACATAAGTGTGCTATTAATATGATGATTTATGTTTAAAAAATATAAAAAGTTAGCATCTTTCATAAAGACATTAAAAGTTAGATAAAATAAACATAAAATTTTAAAAAAGTTACATATAAGAACAAGACAAATACGTATCAATATTACCTTCCATAAACAAGAAAACAAAGACAACGGGTCGATTACAAACACTTTGTAAAGTCTGGATGAATAATATTCACCAATAATTTTCAATGTTGATAAACATACATTCATGAAAGTTAAAATAGACCTATAAAAACCTGGAAAGGTAAAAAAAAAGTTATGGGGTAGTTTTATAAATATTTGTTTTTTATAAAATAGTTATTATACTTTTATATAGGATAACACGAGTTTAAAAAAGCAACATACTTGCATCAAAAAGGATCACAAATTGTTCATAGTTTTTCCGCATAGTTGATACAACAACTTCTAAAAAAACAACGAAGCGTGTGAACCTACAAAAATCAAAGCAAAAGATAATCTACTGAAATTATCAAATAAGAAGGATAAAAATTGGAAAAGATATACAATAAAAAGTTATATATGCTCATTTACAGTTTCTGTGAACGATACTTCTGATAATCTTGTTTAAGGCGAAACATCTTCAACCAAGAACAGTAAAGAAAGAATAAAGCTTCTTAATGAGTTTAGAAGTAATAAATGTCAAAATACAATTTAGAAAGGACATATGTAAATAATATTGTTAATAAATTCCATCAGGTTTGAAAAGTAAATAAACAATTAGACATAATTGATGGAGTTTAAAAATTACAAAAAGAGGTTTACAACTTTGATCGTGACTTGCTAAATAAGCAAGCCCTTCTATAAGTTCAGCAGAAAATTCATCTGCTCTTAATTTCTCTACATTTCAAAAGAAAATAAAAAATGGAAGAATATTTTCTTTACATTTCAAGCGAAAATTTAAAAAAAAGAAGAATAAAAAGAAGCCGTATAAAAATTATCATGAAAATACCAATAATTATGCTTTCTCTCCAAGAAAGGTTTTTACAGCTAATTTAACATTGTTGTCGTTAGCTCTCAGGAACCGTTCAATACAATTCTTAGTACAAAATTTCTTCTATTATCAGGTAGAAAACAATGTTAAATGAAGCAGATATTTTGTGCAATATTCATATAACTTTACTTCTTCCTGCTTAAAAGTATGAAATAGTAGGGTTTGTTGACAGAGAAGTTTCCTTCACTAGATATCAAATAACAGATTTAATTTTTTGAACTTGATAGACAGTTTCTCTGTGACTCATTTTGAACAAGTTGAGCAAAAGCAAGCTAATCGAATTGGAATGGAATTATAATCCAATGGAATTGTGAACCAAATTTTAAATAAGGCTTCTTTAGAAAAATTTAAAACATATTTTATTAAAGTAACATTAATTATTTGCAGATTTCATTTCTAATAACCTAATAAACTTCATTTACAACAGTGTGTATTTAAATACCTGACCTATGAATCGAAAATATTGTCTGTATGAAATAGTCCGGTGTATGCATCTTTAAATAGTCGTCGTATCAATTGAAAATATTGACGGATATCTATGGAAAGATTTTTTGCGATTCGCCGACAAATTATTCTGAAACATATACAATTAACGTATTTGTATAAAAAATATAAATATGTCACAGGAGTGACATGTTAAGTCACACCCGTGAAAGTGAATTAAGATGTCAGGCGAATTTTAAAAATGTTTTTTAATCTTTCTATACTAATTTTGTTGTAATGAGGGCTTAACGTATATTTTTATTCAAAAGGGTATAAGGAAACTTAGCATTTTGATTTACCAAACACGTTATATGTCGCAGGCGTGACATGTTGAGTCACATGCGTGACACCTTTTCACGGGAGTGCTTAACATGTCACGCCCATGAAATATATAATTTGCTTAAGGATTTGCGAGAAAGTGCAAACTAATTTTTCATATGTTTTCACTACAAGATGATATTTGAGTAATAACTATGTGACAAATTTTGTCTGATATAAGAAACTTTTAATCCATATTTAATTTTAACTTCAAAAAACAAAATAAATGTGCAAATAATTAATCAATTTTTTATATAATCAGTAAATAAACTTCTTTAATTGATTAAATAAACTTTTTTAATTAATTGTGTAATTCTTTTAAATTTAAATATAATTTAATCAATTTTTCTATCCAATTAGGTTAAATTAATGGAATAATTAATACATTATTATTGTTATTATTACTACTATTAATCATGATTGTTAATTAAGTAGTGCATCTGTACATATTATATTATATAGAATATAATAACTATCAAATTTGATATGAATTAAAACAAATTAATAAATGTTTAAAGATTTTTTACACAAGACAACGCAGTTCTATAATCTACAACTGAAAATCAGAGGTTAATGACATTAGTGGTGTGAGTACTATCCTGGACAAGATCCTAAAATATTGACATAATTTCAGCCTTTAAATAAAAATAAGCAAAGTTAACAATAGCAACAAATTTTCCCTGATTTACTGCAGCTGATTTTATAATCATAGACAGGTGATTTTCTGATCATAGAGATATCATCTTAACACAGTTGGCTATAAGAGCACTAGGATAAGGAATATGAAATAGACCACATAAAGAAACATGAGCGTTAAACCACTGTCTATTTGCCAGTAAAAATGAGCTAAAGTCACGATATTGATAAGTAGAAAGCATCAAACATACACATCCTCAAAAAGAGCTAATCTAAATAACGGATGCATTTTTATTAAAGATATATGAAGAAAAGACCAATTTCTGATTAAATTATAAAATATAAACATCCTTGATCTAATAAAAGAAAAGGAGAATAAATTTGTATACTTAACAATGACACAAATTTTGGTCAACTACTTGCAACATACAGCATATATATGGATGCCTTCTCCCAAACAAATCCAACGTTATTAAGAGTATAGGTTTAACACTAAAACAACTGCAGATATATGGGAGAGAAATTATTTCCAAATTTAAACCTAGTTTGAATTGATTTAGACTAATAAACTATATTTAACCCTAATATTTGAGATTAATTAAGTGGCGAAAAATATTTACATCCAAATTTAATCAAATGGAGTATAAGTTTAAACCTAATTAATCCAAATGCAACATATTAATTTCAAATCTAATCAACGAAATCTACATTGCTATTGGTATATTTTAATACAATAGACAATTTACAGCAGTGATATGATATGAATTGGGCAAACAAAAGGATCGAACCAACTCAAAGCAGTTATAAGATTATGGGAATAAGCGATAGACATTAAGATCAGGGGAAAAAAACCAATTACATGCCATTATGCTATATTTAAGTCCATAATATACTAACCTCATCTTGTTGATAAGCTGACACCTTCATTTCTAGATTTGTGCTCCTCCCAGACTTGTCATTTGTATCATTAAAGAATAGGATAGATAAGATTCAAGCATACAAATTTAGAAAATTAGATTAAAATCCAATTCTCATTTCAAAAATGAATATACTTTCTATCAAAATAGTGTAGCTGCTATATCCTTATGAAGCAAAGCAGAAAGCTACAAATTAGAAAGAGTTCCAAATATAAGGTCCTACAGGCACCAAGGCAGAAACTAATGGCACTAAAATCTATAGAAGAAAAAGAACCTGATTAGTGACAATTCAATGCAAAAAGTTATACTTCAATAAACAAATCCTTTGCTGCAAAACCACAACCAATTGGTCCGAATGAAGCAAAATTTGAATATGTAGTTCAATGTAAAAGAAAGAGAACTAAAAAGCAATAAGACAAATAACAAGGTGAGTTTAGAGACATGCAACACATTTCTTATATATAGTGAAAAAGTAAGGGCTTACAAAGTTTTGAGAACTATGCTTTCCTTAACATGTTAAATTTGTAAATTTTCTATATAGATATTTGACTTCTTGCTTCCATCATCAATTATCATGTTTATCTCCCAATATCAATCCAAGGTGAAGAAAGATGTTATCATGTTCTTGTTAATCTCCTAATTCACTTTGTAACACTTGGTTTTATTTTCTAATTTTGTCAAGTCCCAGAGAACATATGTACATATGAACTCTAGATCGCCAAAAAACCAAAAGGTAATAAAGCAATAAGAAAAACAGTTTAGTTACCATAGATGATTGTATTTGGAGTCAAAGTCTGCAGGAAAACACAAACAACTCTGACTAGTCTGTTTTGCATGTGCCTGTCCTGGAAAAACAAAGTTAGCAGCTAGGATTTCTAATAATAATTTAAAGATCATTCATTTACATGCGTAATGAACGAGAAAGTAGAACAATGTAGATTAAGTAATTATCATCAGTTGAAAAAATAGGCAAGAATCGAATAATAATAATAAAAATTAAAAGAAAACAAATAAGATTGTTAAATTAAGAATTTCCTGAGGAAGGTTCGCGAGTTTAGGAGCAGGAAATGGAGTTATAAGCCTTGCTCTTATCGATTCTTGTCGAAGTTTAACTATGTGTTGAATCAGGAAGAAGATAATGAACATAGTAACACCGATTAATATTCTGAGATTGACGTAAGCTTACTACTTGCATTGTTGCCGTGTTTGTGGGATGTTTATTATAATGGTGGAAGTTTAAAAGACGGAGAGAGAGAAAGGCTTGGTGAGTTTGTTAAATGTAGAAGTTTCTAGATATGTATGTTAATAAAATGGACATGATTCATAGCATTTGATGGAAGAGTTATTATTGGGCATCATTTTCGAAGCCCAATTTTGGATCATGAAACTTGACCATCATCGGTTCATCTTTATGCTTTGATTCCACAAATGTTGGGTCCCACTTGATTCCAGAATCTAGCTTTTGCGAAATCATGAAACGTGAGCGTATTCTAATGAAATGTCTTTAGCCATCATTGATTAATCTTCATTCTCATAACATCCCAATAATTTTCCTCAAAATTTGCTCAATGGCGTGCCCACGTAAATTAGTCACCATACTCGAACTTATTTCTCCT
>JANIJH010000225.1:46024517-46037446 GCA_024520975.1 Erythroxylum areolatum
TAATCTAAAATTCATAAAAATAATTACACTTAATGATTAATAATTACTAGATAAATAAAACTTTATTAAATATAATTTATATATAATTAATTTACTAATTAATTTATAATTAATAGATTGATTACTATTTATAGTTAAGTTAATTAATTGATTCATAGGCATTAATTAAGTGTCACCGGGACAAAAATATTTTTGTTCTTAATTAAATATATTTAAAGTATAGTTAATTAATTAATTTTGATATAGTTAATAATAATTAAAATGTAATGAATTCATTGACTTATTTAATTATACTTTATCTATAAATTAATTATTTATCATTAACTGTTAAGTTTATTCAGTTATAACTAAAAATTATTAATATCTAACTAATTGATTGATGTATTAAAATATAATTGATAGATTAAGTAGTTTATGTTAATATTTAATATATATATAGATATATATATGATAGTCAAGACCTTGCATTATTAATTGTTAATTTTTATTAATTATTATAGACTAATATTTTGTATATATGTAACTTTTCAAATGTTAAGTAGTCACGTATATGACTTGATAGCCATAGACGTGATTGTCATGCACGACTGCAAGTTATTAAGTCACAATCATGCATATTATTTGGTTTTTCTTGTTAGGAGTTAATTAACACCTATATGATGTTATAACATCTTTTATTAAATAGTTAATTAATTAATTAATTAATTATTAGTTTGTTGATTAATTATAATATACTTTACACACAAAAATATAAATAATTAATTAGAATATAATTAATTAATTAATTAATTTTGCTGAAATTAACAATAATTAAGACATAATAAATTAACTTATTTATTCAAATGTAATTTATTTATAAATTAATTATTCATGATTAACTGTTAATTTTATTCTATTATAATTAATCATAATTAATATATAATTAATTAATTGATGCATCAAAATATAATTAATTGATTAAGTAGTATATGTAAATATTTAGTGTAAATATTAGTCATGACGTGCATTATTAATTGCTAATTATTATATACTAATATTCACCATATATATACCATTTCAGTATATACATACCTTAAGTACTCCCGTCTGCATTATATATCTCTGCACTATTGCTATCATGATCATGCTTATGCATGATCATCCAGTTTCAATTGATTCCTCTTTTGCAATAACTCCTCAATGTCAAGCACAATCGTGCAAATCCTTTAAGGGCTAGTCTGTCACGATCGGGCTTCTGCACTATCGGGCACTCTTCTGAACGTCCCTCATTGCTCTTCCTCTCTTTTGCTTAATCTAGAATTTTTACTTATGTCTTCACTATTTCCTCTTCATTTTTACTTCTATTTCACCTCAGCTCATTCCAATACAAATAAAAAATGATCACTGTTTTAATTTGAAATTAATCTAAAATTTATAAAAATAATCACACTTACTGATTAATAATTATCGGATAAAAACTTTATTAAATATAATTAAATATAATTTATATATAATTACTTTACTAATTAAATTATTATAATTAATAGATTGATTACTTATTATTATTAAGTAAATTAAGCGTAAATTCATAGGCCTGAATTAAAAGTCACTATGATAAAGATTTTTTTTGATTTCTTAATTTAAGATATTTAAAGTATAGTTTATTAATTAATGTTGATATAATTAATAATGATTAAAATATAATAAATTCATTGATTTATTAAATTATACTTTATTTATAAATTAATTATTCATCATTAATTGTTAAGTTTATTTAGTTATAATTAAAAATTATTAATATCTAATTAATTAATTGATGTATTAAAATATAAGTAATAGATTAAGTAGTTAACGTTAATATTTAATATATATGTTAGTCATGACCCGTAACGTTAATATTTAATATATATATTAGTCATGACCCTCCATTATTAATTGTTAACTTTTATTAATTATTATATACTAATATTCAGTATATATGTAACTCTTCAAATGTTAATTGGTCACGCCTATAACTTAATAGTCACAAGCGTGATTATCTTGAGTATTATTTGGTTTTTCTTGTTAGCAGTTAGTTAACACCTATATGGTGTTATAACATCTTAATTAATTAAATTAATTAAAATATTATTAGTTTGTTGATTAATTATAACATAATTAACTGATTAATTAATTATTATATACTTAACACGTATAATTGATTAATTTTTCAGAAATTAATATTAATTAAGATATAATAAATTAACTTATTTATTCAAATATAATTTATTTGTAAATTAATTATCCATGAGTAAATGTTTATTTTATTTGGTTATAATTAATCATAATTTATATATAATTGATTGATTGATGCATTAAAATATAATTAACTGATTAAATAGTACATTTTAATATAGAATAAATATTACTCATGACCTGCATTATTAATTGTTAATTATTATATACTAATATTCGATATATATATACCTCTTCAGTATATATGTAGCTTAAGTACTCCTACCTGTATTATATATCTCTACACTCTCGCTGTCACGATCATGCAATTCCAAATGATTCTTCAGTGTCAAGCACGATCATGCTTTTCTCGATATTTCCTCAATGTCACGATCATGTCTGTGCACAATTGTGCAAATCCTCATAGGGTTACTCTGTCATGATCGTGCACTCTTTTGAGCCTCCCTCTTTGTTCTTCTTGTCTTTGGCTTAATCTATTTCTAACTTATTTCTTCACTATTTTCTCTTCATTTTTACTTCCATTTCACCTCAACTCATTCCTATACAAATCAAAATCTATCACTGATTTAATTTGAAATTGATCTAAAATTCATAAAAATAATTACAATTAATGATTAATAATTACTAGATAAATAAAAGTTTATTAAATATAATTTATATATAATTAATTTATAATCAATAGATTGATTACTTAATAATATTAAGTTAATTAAATGTAAACTTATAGGTGTTAATTAAATGTAGCTGTGACAAAAATATTTTTCGTTTCTTAATTAAACATATTTAATGTATAGTTAATTAATTAATTTTGATATAATTAATAATAATAAAAATGTAATGAATTCATTGATTTGTTAAATTATAATTTATTTATAAATTAATTATTATCATTAACTGTTAAGTTAATTCAATTATAATTAATATTTTTGTGAATTAAAATATAATTAATAGATTAAATAGTCAATATTATTGTATATTATATATGTTAGTCATGACCCTACATTATTAATTGTTAATTATTATTAATTATTATATACTATCATTCAGTATATATGTATCTCTTCAAATGTTAAGTAATCACAACATCAATTAGTTTTAGGAATATGCTATTATAACTTAATCAAATAACTTCATTAAGTACGGGCCTTTCACACAACACAAAAGAAGAAGATCAAAGAGCATATTTAGCTTAAATTAATACGTGGATGTAAATATTTAGAAACTATTAACAAAAACAATTATTTATTTCTGAAATATTATATATTTAATACATGGATGTAAATATTTATTTCTGAAATACTATCAATTAAACATAAACATTCAACAACAAAAGCATGAAATACTATATCAACATGAAAACCTATAGTTATATAATACAGTGAAAATATTCAAGAAACAAAAGTTTCTGCTCACAAATTAAGCATTCACATAGCGCTTATATTAAATATTCTTTTTTCTTCTTAACATTGGCACATCATACCTATCCTTCTTTTCATCCTCGTTATCAACAATTCCATTTACAACATTTGACTTCTCAACCGTCTCCAGGGCCTCGAATTTTGTCTTCTCTTTCTTCTTTTTTTCTTTGGGAGAACATTCTTAAACAAACTTATTAATATTCAGTAATCAACAATAACCTGAACTTAAGAAAAGAAATAGCATAACATGAACTGTCACAATAATACCTTAATAATTAAACTAAAATTATACTCAACCAAGACTAAAAATAGTAAATCATAAAAACATAAACACCAAACAACAAATTAATAATAACAATAAATTATATTCTCATTTAATAATTAAAGATGTTAAAAGATCAATTCAACGAACACAACCTAAGATTTTAAAACTTATAATAATTTGTGAACAAGCTATTCTTCATATGCATAACCGTAATTAACAAGTACCTCAACTAAGAGATCATTAATAAGTGTGATAGACACTCTCTCCATTTTTCATTTTTTCAAGCACTCAAAGGTCACAAATATTCACTCATTTTTCATTTCATGTTAAACATCAACCATAAGCTTGCTAGTTAATCCAATCTTCACCACTAAATATCTGACACAAACATTAATTCGAATGTCTTTATTTTGGTTGTAATGATGCCAAGATCAAGGTAAGGAAAAGATAAAACATTGAATGCTTTCTTTTGAACTTGAAAGATAACCCTACCAATCTCCTTTACTTTTTCGATCTACCCTTTCCCTTCATTTTCTTTTTTCTCTTCCTCTTTTTTTTTGTACAAGCCATTTTCTCCTTCTTTTTTTTCCCCCTTTTTCCCCCTTTTTCTCTTTCTTCTTTAGTTGATATGATTTGCTTTTTTCCCAATATATAACAATATATATACCTTTTATCATTCACCAAACACCACATCACAAACAATTCATCTTTAGAAACTACACCTTGGCTATCTCTTCTACCAAATACCATACAAGTTAAAAACCTATGAAGATAGCATAAGCTAGGGTCCACTGTAGCAGACGATTTAGACTTACTTGGAGAGAAAACGTTTGTTGAGTTTGTAATTTCATTCCAAATTTTTTAGGACTAAATTCATCGTGATAGTCATATAAATTACTCTATGGAAATCCTAATATATCATTCAAATGGATAAAATATATAAACTAAATTAAAAAAATATTATTATATGTAAGTAAAAAATAATAAAGATATATCACAAGCGTGACATGGGAGTTGTTATTTTGTTCCTATATAATTTTTATAACATTTTTATTAAATAAATAAATAATTAATTAAAATATTATTAATTAGTTAATTAATTATAAAATAATTAATTATATTATATTGAACACAGATAAAAATAAAATTAGCTAATTAAAATATAACTAATTAATTAGCTAAACAATAAGTGATTGCTTAATCAATTAAAATATAATTAACTAATCAATTTCAATCTAATTAATTTAAATATTAATAATTGAATAAAATTTTGTATTAAATATGATTAAAATCTTCAGCTTCCTTATTAATTAAGCATAACTCACAAACTCTCATAGGTGTCACGTGAGCTCTTTTTTAATAATGCTTTAATGTCAATGGGCCTAATAAAGTTAAATCTCATAGTATCTCTTAATTAAGTATACTTAAAATATATTTAATTAATTAATTTCGATAAATTAAAATATAATTAAGTATCAAGTATATAATAATAAGGACGAACGAGATGGACGAACATGAAATTCCATCCTGTCGTCCAAATCATGCCACGACTCATTTTTTTGGTTAATAATTAATAATTAATAATTATTGTTAAGCTAATCATTCCCTCCTTCCTTTAATTGATTATATTTTAATTAATTAATTAATTAATTATATTTTAAGTATATTTAATTAAAAATTAAAAAAATTTGACAGGCATTAATATAAGTAATAATTAATTTTTAATAATTATTAATTAATTAAGTATATTTAAATAAATCAATTAATTAATTATATTTTAATTAGTTAACTATATTTATATTTTTCATTTTTAATTAAATATAACTAATTGATTGATTAAATAAAATATAATTAATAAATTAAATAATTAAAATATAAGGTCACAAGCATGACTTAAGTGTCACACTTGCGACACATATATATTTTATCATTTTTAATAAAATATAAATAACTAATTGATTAAATAAAATAAAATAAATTCATTAATTAATTAAAATATTCAAGTGATAGGCGTGACCGTCATTTTGTGCATGTTATTTGGTTTTTCTTGTTACCAGTTAATTAACATCTATATGGTGTTATAACATCTTTATTAAATAGTTAATTAATTAATTAAAGTTAATTATAATATACTTAATATTGATCTTTAATTAATGATATTTAATAAATAATAATAACATGCACGATTGTGACTAATATAGAATATATAATAATCATAATAATTAGTAATTTCATAATGTTTGATTTTTTGATGATAACAATTAATAAAAACATGCAATAACTTAAAATTAATAATAATATAAATATAACTAATTAAGCGCATTGACATTAAAGCATGTGTGAATTATACTTAATTAATTATTAACATTTAATTATTACTTTTGTTATTATTAATTATTTACTACTCTTCGGTATATAGTGAACGTACATGTTATAATTAATTATTAACATTATTAATAATTTCTAATTATTTATTGAGTACTTTAAGCACAACAAATATCACAAACTATAATTGCATCCAAAAGAACAAGAGGTCTATAAATAATTCAATAACAACTCCTACAAAATATTTAACTGCACATAGTCATGAACAATCCGACCGAATCTACACTCTTCATTCCTTTTGTAAGCTCCTCACACATTGTCCTTCCTCTCCATCAGATTTCATTGTCATCTGAATTCTCTAAATTTGTCTAGTGGTGCCATAAAATCATCTATACTGCATCCACAGCTGCAAATTTGATACCTGCACATTTTATTAATGACATGCATCAATCCATCCTACAAATAGGCTCCAAAACTACCGAGAAAAGATGCAAAAAATGTTAAAGATCAAATAAACTAGAACTAAAACCCATAAAGAAGCACCTAAAATAGATGAAACAATCAATCCATTCTATCAATTCATCATCCCAAGGATTAAGAACATGCAATCTTTCAAACTTCTGCCACTTGAATGTCCAATTACTACACACATCATGACTATGGGAATACATAATCAAACTTAAATTCTGACACTATCAGTTAAAGGCAAGCATAGATTCAAAATGGATCTTCCTCACCAAATTCACTCATTTCACTCAAATGTTTAAGGTTAGTGTTTTGCTCAAGACTCCTTTTATAAAAGTACAAGACCATAGGCTTGTAAATATACCAATTCTTCTCTATAGTGATTACATTTACAAATAGATCAAAAGACTTTGTTGAGGGTTATAATGGGGCTAGGGTTTAAGGTATGTCAAAGAGGTTTGAGGGCTCATCATAAGCACTCATAGAGTACTAAGTATGCAAAGGGATCCAAAATGATTTCTGAGACATATGAATGGATATAACTAGCTATTCCCCATTTCTTGTTGTTATTATATGTCATTCTTTTCATTTTTCTTTTTCTTTTTTTCCTTTCTTTCATAAAAATCAAGAAACACAACTAACATTAGCAGCTACATGTAATGTGTTGTAAAAGTGGAGGTATGACGAAAGTTACAAAAAGTGTCTTAAAAAAATTTGTCAAGACTCCCAAATTGATGCAACTTAGCACTTTATTAAATTTATGATAGGGTAAACTAATGGTTTTAAGGTTTAAAATGAAGGTTTTTTTTACAAACAAAAAGATCAAAGTCTCTAATGGGTTTGTAAGGGACAATGACATAGGTTGTTAAAGTCAAGGGCTAAAAGAGTGAGGGCCTTAATCATTTCTATTTAGCATGCATATGGTAGATTCAAATTGGTTCAAGGCAAGTTCTGGGTGTATTACCTATGGGAGTGTCACACAATAAGAGAAATGATATGACTATGGAATAGAGTCATATAGGCTCAAATGAAATTCCATCATGTTTTGACATATCACCTATTCACTCAAGTATCAATTTCTGAGTAAGCCTATATAACCAACTACTTCAGGCAATCCGTATGGTTCACCTTCTATCTAAGTGGCCTAATTCAATCTTCAAGCGTATGACTCAATCCTATTCTAACTACTATGATAGAATTTCAAGGCAACAACTCCTAACCTAATATACAACCTAACATACTACAAACAAAGAACACAATTACTAAAACCAAAAATCACAACACAAAACAAGTACCAATGCATAATCATAAGAGAATTAAAAACAACTAACAAATAAATACTGAAAACAAAAATAACAAAAAAGGGAGTTCAGAATGCTTATGGAGAGGGTGGAGGCGATGGGATTGGAGATGGCACGTGAAGTCCTTGCATCTCCTAAGACTTTTGGATTTTCTTTTCTAGGTTTCGCTATTAGTGGGCTATCAGTTGCATTTGTTCATTCATTTGGTCAAGCTATTATTGTGTCTTTCTGCTACTATTAGCCAGGAGTATGTGTACTCTCTCCCAACCCGTTGGTCCCTCTGGTTCCTCACTTGATTCAAATGAGTCCATAGAAAATCCAGAACTAGAAGCTCCACTTGAAAACCTATGATTGACTGCAGTGCATGTCCGATGATCTCAAAGCTCCATGTTGTCATGCGATAATATTTCCTCATGTCTTAAGTACGATACATCAAAACACTCATAAGGAACATGGGTTAGTTTAGTAAGATCAATTTCAAAATGCTGGGCCAAAGAAGTGGCTAAATAACCCATTCCTAACGATGTTCTCTTCTTTACCACAAATTGGTTTAAAGATTAAGGAAAAAAAAGAGAACATGTTAGGTTTAATCCTTTCATCTACGCAATACCATAACAACAATTTCCTAATGGAACATTTATTGTTTTGAGTTTTACCAAACATAGCATAACACATCAATTTGTGCAATAGTAACCGTTCAAGGTTAAGACTATAAGAGTTCGATGCATTGTGAGCACGAAATTCAGGCAAGTCAGTTAAAAACTTCCAATAAATTGTAGATGAGAAGTCTTCATGAGAATCTTATACTTGTGACTTAAAAAACTAAAAAAGTTGGCCTAACAACTTCTCATCCAAGGTACGAGGCTGATCTCATAGTCTAAATCAAATTTTTTTGGATTACTCGACTCAAACCTTAATGAAGTAAAAAACTCAAGTGTTAGCTCATGAAAAATGGTGTAATCTACATGCACAAATCATCCCCAACCACCTTTATTACACAATTTCATCAATTTATCCTTCAACCCTATTTGTTCTAACACATCAAAATTGAAATATCGTGGTACAAGAATGGCTCTAGTTTTTAGAACAACATACTTGTCGTCTTCTTCCTTAGAGTAAATGGGAAAAGAAGCACCGTAGTCGGATGCAATGTCTGCAGCAATTTGGCCTCCCACCTCAGCTTTAATAGTTTCAACAACTTTCTTCGTTCTTGGAGGCATAATGGTGTGAAATCTTGCAAAAATTATTGAAATAAATATAACCCTTAGAGAAACAAACCTGCGAAAATCGAGGGAAGGAAGGAAAAAGAAAAACAAAATCAACAAAAATGTGAAGATTTTGATGAAAAATCTAAGCAAACTTACAAGATTTGGTGGAAACTTGAAACAAAATCAGCAAAATCTCTCAAAGAAGGGTTATGCGACCGAAACTGGAAAGATGGGTGCGTAAAGAAGAAACAAAATCTGTTTTACTATGCATTTCATATGCAGCATTGTGATTAATATATAATTAATAATAATCATAATAAATAATAATTACATAATTAAAAATTAATTAATAATAAAATTACTAAAAATGTAATAATTAATAATTACTAATAACGTCTATGAAAAATTCTAATAATATTTAATATTGAACAATATCTTAATTAATAATCAAATAATAATTAATCAATGATAATTATTAACTGATTCTAATAGCATGCTTTCAATCAATTATATTGAATTAAACATTTAAAAATTATATCTTTTTCACAGGCGTGACACTTAAGTCATACCTGCGTATCCTATAGTCAATGAACTTAATTATATAAAAATTTTTAGGTTTGAGAATTAAGTGAAGCCTTTCAGTCTACACTTAATTAATGTTAAGTAATAAATATATTAATTATCAAAATTAATAAATTTGGTAATCAATTAATCTTATTTTAATTAATTAATTATACTTTTTAAATATATGTCAAGTACATTATAATTAAATAATCAATTAATTATGTTATAACTAATCAACTAACTAATAATATTTTACTTAATTAATTATTTATTTAATAAAAATGTTATATATAATGTTAATTGCTTGGTAACAAGAAAAAGAAAATAACATGCATGGTTTTGAATTAAGAAGTCATAACTGTATATGGCAGTCACGCTTGTGAATATTAAGTCATAGTTGTGGCTATTTACCTATATATATATACAACAATTAAATAATTTTATATTAATCATTATTAATTATAACTATATAAGCTTAACAATTAATGATTAATAATTAATTTATAAATAAAGTACATTAATTAATAATATTTTATTTAATTAATTATTTAATAAAAATTGTTAGAAAATTATATAGGTGTCAATTGCCTAGTAATAAGAAAAAGAAAATAACATGCATAGTTGTGACTTCTTAAAGAATTGTTAATTAATTATTAATTAAGCTTATTCAGTTATAATTAATAATGATTAATATATAATTAATTAATTGATGTACTAAAATATAATTAATTTTATTTAGTAGTACGTATTAATATTTAGTGTATATGTTACTCGTGACCTACATTAACAACCGTGCATGTTAACACCTATATAATTTTATAACTTTATTTAAAAAATAATTAATTATTATTTAAAATATTTTTAATTAGTTTATTAATTATTTCTTAAATAATGGATTAATTAATTATGATATATTTAACACATACAAAAAGTATACTTAATTTATTAAAATATAATTAATTAATTGCCTCTTAATTATTGCCTATAATAGTTAATTAATTGATTTTGATATAATTAATGGTAATTATAATATAATAAATTAATTGATTTATTAAAATGTACTCTATTTATAAACTAATTATTAATCACTATCTATTAAGCTTATTAAGTTATAATTAATAATGATTAATTTATTAAAATTAATTGATGTATATATATAATAAATTAATTGATTGATTAAAATATATTTTATTTATAAATTAATTATTAATCATTAACGGTTAAGCTTATTCAGTTATAATTAATAATGATTAATATATAATCAGTTAATTGATGTATATAAAAGTAAGTAGTCAGACCTGTGACTTAATATTCACAGGTGTGACTGCTATGCACTGTTGTAACTTCCTAAGTCACAGGCATGACTATTTACCTATATATATATATATATATATATATATATATACATCAATTAATTAATTAATTAATATTTGGTTTCAATTAACACCTATATGAAGTTATATCATCTTTTATTAAATAGTAAATTAATTAATTAAAATATTATTAGTTTGTTGATTAATTATAACATAATTAATTGATTAATTAATTTTTTTTAAAGAAAAAGGAATTTTATTAATATATGGTTCTACAAGAGTAGATAAAGTGCAGTACAAAAGGCGTGTAAATAAGAGATGTAAGACTCATGGTTTATATCGTATGTAAGGGACAAAATTCTGTTCCATTCGCAAAATTGTCTGGAGATGAAGGGGTAGAGCAATTTCCGTAGCGAATTGTGTCGAATTACCACCCGAAGTGAACTTTGCTAAAAAATCCGCAAAGCTATTAACCTCTCGATAAACATGAATAATGGACGACGTCGAGACAAAGAGCATACATCGAATATCTTCAAGCGCTGCTTCATACCTCCAAGGCCAAAATTCTGAATTATGGTTCAGTAGTTGCACAATGCCCATATTGTCTATTTGAACCTGTATTTTCCGGAACCCACAGGCAACACAAAATCGAAGGCCACAAACTATGGCCTCTATTTCCATGGCAAAGCTAACATTTGAATTATAGTATCGACACTCAGCAAACAAGAAAGAATCATTGGCATAACGTACCACGAATCCCCAACCTGAATGTCTGGGACATCCAAGCGATGAGCCATCAGTGTTAAGAACAACGTTACAATCATCCGGGGGCCTCCAACATAAAGTCAAAATCACCGGCTTGCGAGGCAATTGAAAAAGACAGTTAAAAGAATGGGATAAATTAACCATTTCCTTTCTATCCTTAGGAAGTAATTTATGAGCTCGCACCATAGAAGAAACATGCTGCATAATCGAAAAAATCAATGCTGAGACCGTTGTCGACTTACCCTCATATACGCATAGGTTACGCTTTTTCCACAGCTCCCAAAGGATGAAATAAGGTATGACCGAAATGATCATAGGTCTTGCAGTTGTCCCCCTTCCAAGAGTAGTCCACTCCTGTATAAAAGGCCATAGTGCAGGGGGAAGGATAAATGAATATCTAACAGGGCTGCAAAATGTCTCCAGACCATTCTGGCCGAGGGACACTCATAAAAAGTATGCTGCACACTTTCAGCTGCCAAGGAACAAATACTACATCTCGATGGATTTAGAAAGAAACCCAACTTGTTCAAAGTTTCCGGGAAAGGAAGAATGGAATTATAAAGATGCCACACAAAAATAGAGATCTTCTTTGGCAGAAACTTATTCCAAGCTTGACGAAGAGAGATATTGACAGGGTTACGGGACCGTACCAATTCATAAGCCGAGGAGAGGCTGAATTTTCTGGTAACAGTTGGCTTCCAAATTCGTCGATCTGGCCCAGAGGAAAACTGGTGTGAATGAGTAGTTATAAATGCAGCGTGATCAGGTTGTAAGAGAGGTATAATGCAGCCCAACAGCTCTTCTTGCTAGGAAAAGAATTCCCGGACAGTGAGCATTGGGAGAGGAAGTTGTTGGACTTGATCCAACGAAGAAAAGGCTCCAAGACCTGACCAATTATTTGTTTAGAAAGAAACCAATCCAGTGTGGATAGAAACATACTCATGTTCTTGAGCAATCCGATCTACTTTGGCAATTCTCCGCCAATGCGTTCTACATCTTGCAGTCGGGGATAATGTGGTAACAAATTTAGCCCAAAGACCCACTTGGTTTTTGACCTTCCACCATAACTTAATCGAATAGGCTGCAACAAT
>JANIJH010000225.1:46880173-46905190 GCA_024520975.1 Erythroxylum areolatum
ACCATACACGATCATCATCATCTTGAGGGGGGTAGAAGGCTTAGGTTTTTAGTGAACCAAAAGAAGAGAAAGCAAGGTGAAAGAGAGTATAAAAGATGGTCAAAAATCAAGAAGAAACAATTATTCTGCCACTTGACATTTTTCCTAGTCCAGAAATTACTCCGAAGTTTCAGAAAAATAATTTCTAAAATTCTTCAAAAATTCGAAAACCACAATGACCATCTCCAACTCAATTTTTCATACACACAAATCACATTTATTCACAATCACATGTCTTAACACTTATACCGGGAAATATCATGAATACATGGACAGTCATTTTTTATGTGCAAAATTTACTATTCACATGTATGCGGATGCTAGATTTGCATGAACATGTAAGGGTATTTCTAAACGCCCATTGACCACTCAAAATTACTATTCTAACCTCCCCATCGGTGATGGGATGTTACAGTTTTTCATGAAAACCCATAGCTAGAACTTGGATGCGATACGCAATAGTCGTATTGAAGGTCATAAGTAGCAACTAATAGTATTAAATTATTAGGGATAATGTAGCATAATTTGTGGTCTCACGTTGGCTCTGATTTTGGTAATTAATTTCATTGTTTGTAAGTTTGAAGTACCGAAAGTTTTTTTCCTTTAATGTAGCACCCACATTGTCCGGATCCTTGAAGGAATAACATTTAACCCTCCTTGATTTTAGCTGAGCATACTTTTGCTCTAAAAAAAAGTCATGTTGAGAAGTATGAAATTTATAATTAAATAATTGTCTGAAAAAGACTTTTACTATGTGAATAATCTACAGTTATTTTTATATAAGATATTATTTGGATAATATTATATATTCATATTTAAAATTTTGTTTTTCTTACACATAGTTTTGCTTCCCTATTTCATTGCATTACTCAAAAGAGGTATACAGAGGAGAAGAGGAAGAGACTTACAGTGATAAGAAATTTAACTAGCTAGTCAGAATCTCAATCTAGCTGGTAATAACATAACCGGTTTTATATTTCATGACTTTCCTTATTTGCATAACACATCCACAAACTAAACCATCCCGGCCAGTACAGAACTCACACCAACGCTGAGCAACCAAGCCGTCTGAACAAATTTGCTCGACCCTGATTTGGCTGGAGCCGGTGATGGAGGGACTTTCACTTGAGGATTCTGACTTGGAGGTAGTGCTGGAGGTGAGCTGGTGGTCCGAGGCGGAGGGGGAGGTGGAGCTACCAGCGGAGATGGAGCCAAAGGGGCAGCGGGACTAGTTTTGTGCCTGACAGCCATAACAACAATTATCACCCTTTGACCTTTCTTGCAATTGTCTTCATTTCCACTGATGAAGAAGAAGGGACCCGAGTGATTAAACTTGAAGATTGGATCACCATCTTTTAAGGACTTTAAAGGGTTTCTCATGTTGCAAGAGTAGTAATCATCCTTGTTCACAACCAGCACTGAGTCTGATCCTTTCTTATACTTGAACACTGAGCAGATAAATTTTATCAATTAAGAAAAGGGAAGATCAACTCGTTCAAATGTTGAATATAATTACGAAGGATTCTTAACATTTGCATTCATAAAGAAACGTAAACCTCAAAATGGAAAAAAAATAATAATAAGAGAAATAAAGCTTACAAAGAGTATCATTTACTTGAAACCTATTCCCTTGAGCCCAGTGATTGTAGTCCTCGCGAGGATGCAAAACCCAGCCATCTCTACCCCCAACACGGAACATGTAGGCGTGAGCTAAGCCAAAAAGGAGCCCTCCAAACATTAGAATCCAGTAGCCAAGAAGCTTCTGCCACCCCATTTTACTTTAACTAAAGAATGAACTTATACCCCAGAGAAGTACCAAATATGAGATAGAGAGATGGGTCTTGAGGGCAGGAACGGCGTGAATAAATAGCAAGATTACAACGAGGTTACCGTTGTAAAGCATGAAGAGAGAGAGAGAGAGCGAGAGAGATAAACATAGAAACATGAACCATTGGGCAAAGTTTGTTTAGCTGGAGTAAGGATGACATTAAAAGTACCAGAGGCGTTTCATGCAGAGTTAAAAAGAGTGATTGGAATTTAACACGTTGCAGCATGCAATGGACTTAACGGTTATACACTTCGATTTTGTTCTACTGTTCAAAGACACCCAAAATGACATGCAAGAACAAGAAACAAGAAGCTGACTGTATAGTGTAGTCTGCGAAATTTTTCTGGACAAATGCTTCGGAAAAATATCAATTTTTTTCTGGGACCAATAAATCATTTCTATAGGACTAATATTGTTTGAAATATATAATGATTAGCTAAAGAGCGTAAATTTGATTGATGTGGAAGTTTTCAAATGCAATTATATGTAATTACACAAATGCTAAATATTCGCGGTATTTTGGGTAATTATGGCTCATAAAAGTTTAACTGTGTTAATGCTAAAGCTGCGAATAAGTCATGTTCAACTTAGGCTGTCCAAATTCAACTTGATATAATTTTTTTTTGGTAAATTTTAGTTCAACTTTGAAGTTTGAAATAAAAGTCTTATGTTCAATCATTTTTTTTAATAAAAGTTAATATGGTATTTCATTCATAGTATATACGTACAAACAAGGCTACACCATGTCTAGTTAGGACAAAAGAACATGTATGGCTGTTTTTTCACAGTCAAAGGCCCCAAAGAGCAAAACTTACAACAAACTATTCCTAGTATCAGGTATACAAATTATCTTATAACATACACCATCACAATTTAATATTATCAAATAAATTACTTGCTACCCCTATCGCTAGGAAGGTCAGTCTACTATAGAAAACAATATCCTGGAACACCTCTGTTAAGCTTCGTTGTTGTTATCTGAAAGTCTGATAGTTCCTCTCTTTCCAAATGTTGTAAATCATCGCACTCCAACTGATAAGAAGTAGGGCTTATCAGGGCCTGAAGTTGTGCCCAAATCTCCTAGGTAAAACTGCGTCCAAACAGTAAATACTCCTGACTTTCTAGCTCTGCTCTGCATAATTCACAATTTGTTGGGTTAATTTGGAACTTCAGTCTATCTTTAGTAAGTAGCCCCCGATTCATGCCCAACCAACAAATAAATGCATGAGCCAATCAAATGTTTGAATCCTATACCAACTTTGCCCAACCTACTCTTAAATTATGATCCTTCTGCAACATGGTCTTGCCGGCACTAATGCTGAATAATCCAGAGTTATTAGTTGTCCATTAAATTTTATCCTCTTCGCCTTCCTAATATCTAGGCATTTGGTTCAATAATATGTTTGACTATTTGCTGCTAAGATATGGCCAAACCCTTTGACTAACTCTTATAAATTTATTTACTTTGATCTCATCGTTCACAAGCCTTCTGAACTATTGTAGTTCACTCACTTTATAGAGAGGTACAATGCCAATTTTCAAACCAAAAAGAAGTGTTTTCACCATTTCCAATTTGATGGACCACTAAATTTTGCATCCACAATTGAGTTCCTAAGATCTCTTTTAGCATCCTTGACATGTTTTGCTTAAGTTTCAAAACCCAAATCCCTCTAGTCTTAATGAATGTACCGTGAATCTATTTAACCTAAAGATCATCATTCTTATTACAAAACCACCACAAGCATTTGCCCAAACTAACCTTACTAAGTAGTCATGCTTAGTATATCTTAAGTCCCCCCTATTCTTTTGGTCTACAAACTTTGCTCTAGCTTAATTTTGCTTTACTTCTACCATCACTTAATCCATTCCATAGATAATCCCCAATTTTCTATCAATTTCCTTGAGCACACTCTTCGGTAAGCAGACATGGTTTATCTAGTAGTTTGTTAGCTGACTTAGTATAGACCGAATGAGTTATAGCCTTCACCATAACTTAAGAACCTGCTTCTCCATTGACTAATTCTACTTGTTATATTTTCCAACAAAGGTTTGCAATACCCTTAATTGATCTTCTTTTGGGAAATTAGCATGGCAAGATATCTTATAGGTAAGCTCCCTTATGATAACCCCATCTCTAAGGCCTCTAAAGCTACCTCTCTATCAGAGTTGCAAGATAAATAGAATGAGCTTTTCAGTGGACTGCTTCTTAATCCAGAAATCTCTTGTAACTCCTTCATAGTTCACATTAAGGTATTAATTGAATGTTTATCAGCCCTGCAAAACAATAAAATATCGTCAGCAAAAGCAAGGTGGGTGATCTTCATTCTGTTACACTAATGGTGACACTAGAAGTCAGGGTTCATCCTTATGTTCCTTGTAAGAAGAATGGACAAAACTTCCAAACAGAGTACAAATAGGTATTGTGAGGCCCCAAACTATACCTTAGTAGGAATATTTCATGTCTATAAAGGTATTTAAACTAGGTGTTAACAACTATGAAAGTGAGTGTTTAGTACAGGACCTAACTAGTATTAGCAGAATTGTTAGGGGTAATTTGGTATTTTATGTTAATTGTGTTATACATGCATAAATATGCATTAATCATGGGATAAAATGCTAAATGAATTAATATGACATGCAATTACATGGAATAGGAAAAAGGTGTGCTTAAATTGCAATTAATGAAAATGGAAAAGAAGGAACTAATGGGAAATAACCATTTGTTACTCTACACACCATAAACTTGACACTCCATACACTATGAGTTTTACATAAACATATGAAGAGGGTGAGAGGAGGTTAGCCTAGCACCTAAAACTTTAGAATTTTAAGCTTCTCTTTACACCAAAAAATTCACACTAAATTGATCTCAAAAGGGGATCTGGAAAGATAATAAGAAATTGGTGAATTTGAGGTCTAAGGTAAGTTAATTTCACGTATTGAAGATTAAATCCTTACTCATCTCCTCTTCATCTAGGGCTTTGTTATGTGTATATAATTGTTGAAGATGAGTTTTAAATGGGTGTGTTATGTGTAGAGAAGGAGAAGACTACAGACAAAAGCAAAGGGAAACAAGTGGAGTGAGGAAAAAGGGTTTTGATCACTCCTTCAAGAGGTATAGGAATTTTTTATTTGTTTGCTTGGATTTATTAACGTGATGTAAGGGAAATTGATAAAATAATTATTCCACAAAAAATGGGATTTTTTAGTTAAATTGGATGTGTTTTTGCGTTGCTCTTGTATGATAAGACCAATGATAGTTGATTTGGGATGTGTATCTCACTGGGTGGACAGATTCCACCAAATGGAATTATGTAATTTGGCCATATCTTTGCTTGTATACCTTAAAATCAGATAATTCTAATTTTATATTAAACTAGAGACGTATTTCTAAAACTTTCATAAAGGAATCGACATTTGATTCTTCATCTAAGATTTTTGAATTTTGGCTTGAAGTTGAGTTTTGGCTGTTGTCCTTATTTCTGGACATCTTATAGTATTTTGGGTATAACTCCCGAAATAATTACTGAAATTGCATGAAATTTATTCTATTAAAAAATAATACATAAGGGAACAAAATTATAGAAGACTTTAAAACCTAATTCGAATGTTTACTATATGCATATAAGGGAACAAGTAAAGTATGAATGGTAAGTGTCTGTCATGATCGTGACATGGGTATCATTGTTAAGTCAAGAGGACTTCACTTCTATTAATTTTTATGACAATCAAATAATAATAATCTTAGAAATGTGTGAACTGTTTTGAAAAGTTTGTTAAGTGTGCAGAAAAATGTAAGTAACACTTAGTCAAACCTAGAAGATGCGCGGTCAACAATAGACAATATATCTACAATAGATGATACATCAGCAACAGACAATACGTCAACACCAAACGAAGCACAACACCAGACGAAGCGTGATACCAAACGAAGCGCAATATTAAACAAAACGTGATAATAAAAGAAATATTATTCCAGACAATACAAAAGAAAGATATTCTAGAATGTCAATTAGTTAGTTAGTTGGAGTTAGTTACAGGACTCAACTAATAACAGTTTCTAGAAGATTCAAGAAGCAGTTTTTCAAGAAGACAGTTGGAGACTTAGGCTATAAATACTAGTCGAGTCGAAGACTAAATAACATTTTTATAAGAGAGAAAATTTGATTGTACAATACTTAGAGAAATTCTATATTCAAAGTGCAAAAGAAGAGAGTGAATTCATCTATAACGTGAAGCTCAAAAATATCTTTCCTAGAGAAAGAAAAAAAGGCTAGAGCTTGGAGAGGCTAAGATAGCAGATAAAGAATATTTTGTGAAAGAGACCTAAAGAGGCTCTGCAAGTGTAGAAAGAATACTTGTAAAGATGAAGAGTATAGTGAAATCTCAGACAAACTATGAGGATTGGACGTAGCCCAAGGTTTGGGGTGAATCAGTATAAAATCGCGGTGTCTATTCTCTAACCTTTAACTTTTAATTTTCTTGTTCTTAGACGAGTAGATAATATTACTTGCGATTACATTACTTATAAACTTTAGTAAAGTGTTTTTTTTATCATCTAAATTTTGTAAAGAAATTTAAGAAGTCTCAAAATATTAATATTTTTGAAAAGATTACACAATTTAGCCCCCCTTCTTATGTATTTTATATATTATACCTGATTTCTATATTAACAAGTGATTTACTTCAGTTGGTATCAGAGTGAGGATTCCAAGAAACACTGTTACAAAGTGAGGACAAAGATCCATGGCTGAATCACATGTTTTTATAGTTGAAGGTGCCTCGGTCACAAGACCTCCTACATTCAATGGAGTGGATTATCATTATTGGAAGGACAGGATGTGGCTCTTTATAGAATCCACACATATTGATCTTTGGGATATCATCGAGAATGGTCCATATACACCAACAGACGATGAGGACAATATCATCTCTCATGACAATGGGTTAGCCGATCAGAAAGCTCGATTTCAGTTAAACTCAAAAGCTAAGTTCTTTCTAAGTTGTGCCCTAAGCAGAAGTGAATATAATAAGGGTCATGGACGCATATCTGCAAAGGAAATGTGGGATACACTAGCCATTGCACACGAAGGCACAAATCAAGTGAAAGAGTCCAAGATCAGTATTCTTGTTCATTAGTATGAGCTGTTTAAAATAAAACATAAGGAGGCTATTGATCAAATGTTTGGACGATTTCAAACAATTGTTAACGAACTTAAAGCTCTTGGGAGAATCTAAAATAATTAAGATCATATAGAAAGATTCTCAGAAGTCTTCCGAAAAGATGGGGACCCAAAGTTACAGCAATACAAGAGGGCAAGAACTTAAGTAAGCTGAAGCTAGATGAATTGCTTAGTTCATTGAAGATACATGAAGTAGAGCTTGATGCAGAAGATAAACCTAGAAGAGATAAATCTATCACATTAAAGGTTGGTTAGAAGAATCAAAAGAACCAGAAAAATAGAAGCACATCTTTAAAAGCATTAAAGATTGAAGAAATCAATAATAATGATGCCAGTGAATCTGATCAAGATTCAAGTGAAGATGATAATGAACTATCCTTCACTTCAAGAAAGATTAGGAGGATGTGGAAAAAGAAAGCGAAGAGAAATAAAGACTTTTCCTTCAAGAAAAATATCAAAGATGAAGTTAAGAATGAGAAAACTTCTATTGCTTGCCTTGAGTGCAACAAACTAGGACATTACAAGTTCGAATGTCCGTTGCTCAAAAGAAAACAGAAGAAAAGTAAAGAAAACAAAAAGAGTATGATGGCAACTTGGGAAGATTTGGATTCATCCGAATCTGACTCCGATTCAGAAGCATCAGAATAAGCAAATATATGCTTGGTAGCTAAAAATGAATGCGACAATGAGGTAACTTCTAACTTTAATGAACTTCAAAAGGCGTATTTAGAATTGTTAGAAGATTCACATCCTATATTAAAACAATATAGGATTTTGAAAAATAAATTTGTTGAAAGCTTGAAGAACATGAAAGTGTTAGAAAAAGAAAACGTCTGCCTTAAGAAACAAGTAGACGATATTAAAAAGAAAGTAACTGTAGATAGATCTGAGGAAATTAATTAACTGAAACAAAGGATTAATAGTCTTTCAACAGATTTATCAATATTTACTAAAAGTACAAAAAGGATGAATGATATGATTGGAAAATATAGACATCCAAATGGTAAGAGTGGTTTAGGGTTACTAATAGTAATGTTCGTCATAATAAGAGTTTTGTTCCTAACAGAAAGAAAAAGAAATAATATTCTTATTATTCGAGGAATAATTGTAAGTCTAACCCCGAAAGACCCAAGAAAATATGGGTACCTAAGAAAGACATAATATATACTGCAGATCTCCTTTCTTGAAAAAAGCAACCAGCACCAATGGTACTTAGACAGTGGATGCTCGTGACACATGACAGAAAGAAGGTCTATATTCCTAGACCTCCAAAATAAGCAAGGAGGATTAGTAACTTTTGGAGACAACTAGTAGGGCAAAATAGTTGGAATCGGAAAAATTGGTAAAGATTCATTTGCGTTTATTGATAATGTTCTGTTAGTTGAAGGATTAAAGCATAATCTAATTAGTGTAAGACAATTATGTGATTCTAGCTTTAAAGTATCCTTTAATTAAGTTCTTGTGTAGTCAAAAACAAGGACGGTTCCGTATTCTTTTCTGCTAAGAGACGAAACAATCTCTATAAGATTAACTTAGATGATTTGAAAAGTCAAAATATTTTATGTTTTATATCAATAGATGAGGAAAACTGATTTGGCATAAAAGCTAGGTCATGTTAGTTTTAAACATATTTCTAAGTTGGTTAGACATGATTTGGTAAGAGGATTACCAAAAATAAGTTTTAATAAAGATTTCTTTTGTGAGAGTTGTTAAAAAGGAAAACAAGTTAAAACATCTTTTTGTTCTAAAAATGTTGTAACTTTATCTAGACCTCTAGAATTGTTACATATAGATTTGTTTGGTCCAACCAGAACACTAAGTCTTGGCGGAAAGAAATATGGTCTTATAATTGTTGATGACTTCACTAGATTTTTTTGGATATTATTTTTATCACATAAAGATGAATCTCTTAAGTGCTTAAAGTTCTATCCAAAAAGTTGCAAAACAAAAAAAGAATTTCTATTGCTGGAATTAGGAGTGATCATAGTGGAGAATTTGAAAATGAAAATTTCGGAACGTTTTGTGAAGAGAATGGAATTTTCCATAATTTCTTTGCTCCTAGAACTCCATAACAGAATGGAGTTGTAGAAAGAAAGAACAGGACGATTCAGGAAATGGCAAAGACCTATGTGAAATGAATCTTCCTAAGTATTTCTGGCCAGAAGTTGTAAATACAGCTTATTATATTCAAAATAGAGTATTTTTGCGACCTATGCTAAATAAAACTCCATATGAGTTATGGAAAGGAAGAAAGTCAAATATCTCTTACTTCCATCTGTTTAGTTGCAAATGCACTATACTGAATAAAAGAGAAAAATTGAATAAATTTGATTCTAGGATCAATCTAGGAATTTTTCTAGGATGTTCGATGTCTTCTAAAGCTTATACAGTTTATAATCTTGTTTCTAAATCTGTTGAAGAATCTATGAATGCTAAGTTTGATGATGATTCTCATCTAGATAGAAGAGACAATTCTAATGATGAAACTTTATATGCTCCCTTAGTTGATAACCTAGACATGTCACCACCAGATGTTCCACCTGATAAGGTAGAAGATATTCCTGAAAACTTTAGTCTTAGAAAAGACTGGAAGTATAAATCCTCTCACCTAGAAAACTTTATCATAGGCAAAACTTTAGGAGTGAGAACTAGGTCTAAATTTAGAAGAAAGGAAAATGTAGCTTTTGTTTCTGAATTAGAACCTAAGAAAATTGAAGATGCTCTTCAAGATGAACCTTAGATGCAAGAAGAGTTAAATCAATTTACAAGGAACAAAGTTTGGTCTTTAGTTCTTAGGCCACCCAATAAGCCTATCATAAGAACCAGATGGGTATTCAAAAATAAACTAGATGAATCAGGAAGAGTAAACCATAACAAAGCTAGATTAGTAGCTTAAGGCTATAATCAACAAAAAGGAATAGACTATAATGAAACCTATACTCCTGTAGCTAGACTAAAAGCTATTAGAATTTTGCTTGCATATACTATTTGTCATGATATAAAATTGTTTCAAATGGATCTGAAAATTGCCTTTTTGAATGGATTTATAGATGAAGAAGTTTATCTAAAGCAACCTCCTGGTTTTGAAGATTCTGATAAACCAGACTATGTCTATAGACTTCATAAAGCTTTGTATAGAATAAAACAAGTACCCCGTGCTTGGTATGATCGTCTAAGTTTATTTTTGATTAGAAATGACTTTATCAGAGTACAAGTAGATAAGATTCTATTTAGAAAATGTATTAAAAATGATTTCATTGTAGTACAGATATATATAGATGATATTATTTTTGGTGCAACATCTAAGAAGTTATGTTCCAGTTTTGAAAATCTTATAAAAAGTGAATTTGGAATGAGTATGATGAATGAATTGAAATTCTTTCTTGGTTTACAATTTAAGCAAACAGAAGAAAAGGTTTTTATTCATCAATAGAAATATATCAAAGAATTGTTAGTCAAATGTAAAATGGAGAAGGTCAAACCTATGCCAACTCCTATGCATCCTTCAATCCTTTTATCTGAGGATGAAGCAGGTAAGAAGGTTGATCAAACTCTTTTTAGAGGAATTATTAGTTCTTTACTTTACCTAATTGCAAGCATACCTGATATACAGTTTAGTGTTTGTTTGTATGCAAGATTTCAAGCAGATCCTAGAGAATCTCATTATATTTTTGCTAAAAGAATATTAAGATACTTGGCTGGTTCTACTGATCTCTGTTTAATGTATGAAAAAGGTAAAGATTTTAGGTTAATTGGCTACTGTGATGCTGATTATGTTGGAGATAGGATTGATAGGAAGAGTACAAATGGAGATTGTCACTTTCTTGGTCATAATCTAATTTCTTGGTCAAGCAAGGGGCAAAGTTCAATTGCTTTATCTATTGTAGAAGCTGAATACATGTCAGCTGCAAGTTGTTGTTCACAGACGTTATAGATTAAGTATCAGTTAGAAGATTACTCCATACAAGAAGATCAAATTCCAATCTTCTATGACAACACAAGTTCTATCAATCTATCAAAGAATCTAATACAACACTTGAGGGCAAAGTATATTGAAGTTAGACATCATTTTATATAAGACTATGTACAGAGACGAATCATTAATCAACAATTTGTTGAGATGAATCAACAATGGGAGGATATCTTCACTAAACCTTTGTGTGAAGATAAATTCAAAGAAATCAGACAAAACTTTTTTTTTTTAAGAAAGTAACATATATATTAATTAAAAGGAGGGTTCATACAAGAAAAGAAGCTATGTACAAAGTAAACAATAGCCACAGGCGACTGTTAAAACAGAACAAAGAAGCCACAGGTAGCTCGCAACACATAAGAAAATAAGCCACAGGTGGCTTGTAAAACAAAACAAAAGCCACAGGCAGCTCACAATACAAACAAATCAACTAAGTAGAGAGTCTCCAAATATGCCGCTGAAGAACAGGAATCTGAAGGCTAGTCTCAAGGCCAAGAAGCCGAGAACGTATAAGTTCAATGATGTCCTCAATAATGTCGTGGATGGATCGATGTCGCCTACTGAAGATGTGGTTATTCCTCTCATACCAAAGAAAATAGACCGTGGCTGAGAGGACTAATCATGAAAGGAGATGTCTGTAATCCTTGCATCGGCGGAGATATGTGCAAGCCCATTGAAGAAGGGTAACGCAAAAGGTCGAAGGCCAAGTAGTGTGGGTCTTCGTTGAGAGGGAACCCCAGACTACGACAGAGAAATGGCACTGGAAGAAACCGTAGAAGCACCACAAAGCACACAAGTCGAAGAAGTCAAGACGCCGAAAAACTGGAGCCTGTCCATGGTTTGAAGATGCTCCTGTGATGCCAACTAGAAAATGAAGGAGTGTTGTGGAATGTGCCCTAGGAACCACAGTGAGTGGTGAATCGGGTCCACTGGATGTCGGGTTCGAAGAAGGTTCCAGGCAGAGTGGACAGAGAAGACTCCGGACGAGTGACCTTTCCAAACCCAACTATCGGCAAGTTGAATCTGTGGTCGAATGCGAACTAAGTCCCAGATCTGCTGTAGCTCACTGCTCCCCTCTGGAAAGACCCACTCTCCATAAAAATTGATCTCCAAGACCCTAGCATCCCAAGAGAGCCCAGTAGTAGAGAGGTCACGGAAGGAGAATCGGTCACGTAAAGGGCCCTGATCTGGTAACCAATAATCCTGCCAAAGCGAGGTGTCTCTCCCATCTCCAATACAAGCTACAATAAGGCCTCGGCAGCACTCTCGACTCAAAAGAATCTTTCGCCAAACCCAAGAAGAGCTCGACAGGACTCAGATATGCCAAAAGGAGCGACCTCGCAATAACACTGCATATACCCACATAGTCCAGGTAGAAGATCTGTCTGTGAATAGTCACCACACGTACTTAAGCATGGCTACCGTATTCCAATCTCGGACCCTTTTAACTCCAAGTCCACCCTCCTACCTCGGATGATAGATTGACTCCCATGCCACCTTAGCCTCAGTGTGGGACAGTGAAGTACCCCTCCAGAGAAAAACTGACAGAATACCCTCAATGCGGCGGGTGATGCTAGCAGGTAAAATAAACATACCGGACCAGTAGACCTGTATCGAGAAGAGTACAGATCTAATTAGCTGCAGTCGACCTGCGTAGGTAAGAGAGGCTGAAGTCCACAACCAAATCTTGGAAAGTATCCTCTCAACTAGAGGGAGACAATCTGCATTTCTCAACCATGTAGTGATAAGAGGGGCATCCAAGTATCGGATCGGGAGGGAACCAATCTGAATCCTAAAATCGCTCTGTAAAGAGGAAACCTCCATCTCGGGGATCCCTGAAAAGAACACTCAGCTCTTATCCGAGTTTATAGCCAACCCGGAAACCCTCTCAAAAACTGTCAGAGCCTATTGGATGATCGCAAGAGAAGCTGAATCGGTACGACTAAAAATAATCAAATCATCTGCAAAACAGAGATGACTAAGGAAAATCTGCCTGCACCACCAATGATAACTATACACCGAAGATGCTGTCACCTCGCGCAGTATCCCATCATCGCCAGTACAAATAGATAAGGAGAAAGGGGGTCCCCCTGTCGCACCCCTCGTATGGCAACAAAATACTCATGAAGGGATCCATTAAGTGCTATCGAGAAATGGGCAGATCTGAGACATACCTCAATCCATCTGATCATACTATCGAGAACTCCAATGGTCCTCAATCCCAGTAAAATAAACTCCCAGCTGACAGTATTAAAAGCCTTGCGAATATCAACCTTGAGAGCACACCGTGGTGGGGAGCGATCAAGGTGATAGTCATGCATCAACTCCTGAGTCAGAAAAATATCATCTGCAATCTGCCTCCCCGGGACAAAACCCATTTGAGCTCTCCCAATCACCTCTGGTAGAACAATTTTAAACCGATTTGCAGTGACCTTTGAGATACACTTGTAAAGGACATTGCAGCAAGAGATCGACCTAAAGTCACTCAGTGTCTGCGGGCTCTCCACCTTAGGAACCAAGGTAATCTTAGTAGAATTAACCCATCGAGGCATAGCTAAGGTAGAAAAGAAATGCCACATAATAGCTCTAAAATCAGCTCCAATAATATCCTAACACAGCTTAAAGAAAAAAGAGGTGTAGCCATCAGGTCCAAGAGCCTTATCCTCCAGCATGGAGAATAATGCAGTATGTATCTCCTCGACCGAGACGGGTCTCTCCAATGGATGAATCATAGCCTCAAGAATACAATGAGTTAAGAAACAAATAGCATCCGTTGAAGGAAGCGAGGGGGGAGAGTAGAGGATATCCTGAAAATAATCCATCGCCATCTGTCCCAGGGCTCCCTGATCTGTGATAAAAGTGCCGGTCCCATCAAGCAACCGATGTACCGGACCTCTGACTTGGCGATGTATCAAGGATCTGTGAAAAAAACGAGTGTTCTGGTCCCCTAGAGCAAGCCACTGGATCCTAGATCGCTATCGATAAAATGACTCCTCATCCTGTATTAGGTGGTAGTACTATCTAGCAAGTTCACGCTCTGCAATACGTAGATCGGGTGAGTGTGGGGAAGCAACGAGAGCTGCCTGAGCGGAGACCCACTGGGTCCGTGCCTCCCTAACTCTGCTGGAAATATGGCTGTAGTCCTGGAAGTGGAAGGACTTCAGCTCTCGCTTGAGCAGACCTAACCGGTGAGTCAAGCAAAACATTGGGTCTCCTCGCACTGGTGCAGCCCAAACTCTCCTAACAAGTTCTAAAAAGTAGGGATTATCAACCCAACATTTCAGAAACTTGAAAGGAGTAGGAGGCCGAGGGCATGGGGAATCAAAATGAACAACCAAAGAGCTATGATCAGAAATATCACGCTGCAGAACCTCTGTAAAGGTACGAGGCCATAAGGTAAGCCATGCGGAGTTGCCAAAACTCCAATCCAACCATCTGAGAATAGAATCCGATCCCTCTTGACCATTATGCCAAGTATAACGCAGACCCCAGTAAGGAAGTCGGAGTAACTCAGAATCATGTAGACACTCCCCAAAATCACCCATATGGCGATACCACCCAATAGCTCCACCCACTCTGTCTGAATGACTCAGAATGGCATTAAAATCACCTAACACCAACCAAGGCACAGAATGAAATCGGTCAGCCTGACCACGGAGGAAATCCCAAAGTTCTCACCTAGTGCTCGAGTCCGTGGAGCCATAGACCACTATAAACCCAAAAATGGAACCCTCTCGCCCATGAGTCACCTCACAACTAATGCCCTATAGAGTAGACACCGAACTTCAGAACTCAAACAAACTGGGGTACCAACATACCAAAATGCGACACGCTACCTGATCCGTAATATTACTCAGATAATCCCATCCACGACAAGTGGCCAAAACTACACCCGCTAAGGAGGGAGAAACTACCTTGGTCTCCAAAAGACCAACCAAGCCAAGATTATACCGTCAAATCCAGTCTCTAACCGCTCCTGAGTGTGGGGACCATTAAGGCCCCTAATATTCCAACTTCCTATCATAGGAAATGGAATATAACATAAGTCGGTGGAATCAAAGAGAGGGGTGAGTCCCTTCACTCAGTCTATCGCCTGTCCACCCTAGAATAGGAAGGGGCGAGCCACTAATTGAAAAATCTCCAAAAAGGCCACTAAATCGAGAGCCATGGCTACTACTAGGAATGGGGGCCTCAGAATTGAGGAGGCAAGGCATCCTGCTAGGGGTGGACCTCAGCTCTATAGAAACCACGGGCCTAGGTGTCCCACTCGGGCTAGCTCGCAACTCAGAAGAAGTAGAGTGCGCGGGCTCAGGTTGACGTGGAGGTAGGGTAGTCCGAACAGTAGTCGCGGTGCCTGAAGCAGCTGAGGACCCCAAACCATCCTAAAAAGGGGTCGTTATCATGTCCCGTGCCACTGGGGAAGCTATAGGAGAAGCTAGACGCAGAACTAGGTCAACAATCGGAGGTGCTATCAAAAGCAGAGGTGCAGTTACAGGCATAGGAGCTGCAGTGGCCGAGATTACCTCTCTGGTCACTAAGGAAGCTGCAGGAGGCATAGGGGCAACTGGTAGCTCAGGTGCAGGTGGAGAGGTTCTTCTAGTATGAATCGTCTGGGTTATGGCATGTTAGACAAATGGTCATTTAGCATTACCATATTCAAGTAAACAGTAACAGTAAGCTATGAACGATAACTTTTCAAGAGTAGGTATAAGAAGGAAATCTTCTCAAGATTCTAAAATACCTTCTACTCTAGAATTTTCTTGAAATACTTTAAAACCGACTTGTTTAGTGCTCTCAACCAAGCCGGTTCAATACTCTGTTCTAAGCTTTAAGTTCTTTTCATTTAATGTTCTTACTTTTAGATACTAACATCGCTACTTTAAGCAAAATATATTTGTGTGTTTAGTTTCTATTTGTTACAGATCACAAATGAAGCAATCTTTTATCTATGGAAGGCACGTTGATTTCATCTCTTTGAAGGAAAATCAGATGGAAATTGAACTAGAAATTGAAGCATTTGGCTGGAAAATTTTCTTCACGGTTCATGAAAAGGTCTTTTTGAATAAGATATATGAGTTTTGGAAGAATGCAAAGGTGGTAGACGACACCTTAGTATCAATGATAGATGGATTGTCGATTATCATGACACAAAATACTATCAAGAGGGTCAGTGAGGCTCTTAGTATTGGAGCAAAGCTATTTAACAATACAAAATGGATTACTCAAGGTCGTACAGATAAAATGCACATTAATCAACAATGATATGGAAGTAGTGATCCAGAAGTTAAGAAGGCTTCAACCTTTGTTTCAAAGGCTAGGATTCTGCATTCACTGCTTCTTCACTGTGTTCTACTAAGGTTAGGCTCGAAGGATGTTGTGACAATAAACGATGAACACTATTTGTTTCACCTACTGAATCACCAACCCATTAATCTTTCGTACTTGATTTTGAAGTACATATGAAGTCAAAGGGAGATTCTAGCTCTTTACCTTATGGAATGTTGGTGACAAGGATTTTTAGAGAATCTGGAATCTTACTCGATAGAGGTAACAGGGTAAAGATGGATGTGAAGAGCATTATTAATGCCGCTACTATTCACAAAATGGGAATAAAGTTTGATAATGAAGCAGATACAAGTTCTACACCGAAAGCAAGGTCTAAGGGGGAGCTTATAGTAAGATAGAGCAGGAGTGAACGTGTTACGTTTGCAAGAAAAACAAAACCTCGATTGACAGGAAGAACATCTATAGAAGAAAAGATTGAGAAATCGTCTGATGTACTAATAAAAGCTAAGACGATTTTACCAAAAGATGAAAGTTGGGTTTAACAATCGTCACAACAATTGTCATTGAAGAGAAAGGCAGAGATACTTCAATCAAAAAAATCCAAATAGTCAAGAAGATCACTGAGATTATTGACCTTATGACAACAAAAAAAGAAGAAGCGGAAAGCTCTGATTCATGGTGGAGCTTCTGAAAAGCAAGAGAAAAGGCAGCAGCCTACTAAATCAATTGTCTATATTTTGGAAAGTCAATAAGTAAAATCATCTAGAGAGACAAAGATAAAAAGGAAGTTAGTATTTGAGAGGAAGAAGCCTCAACAACAACTTTCTTCAAAATTGGAAGAAGAACAAAAAAAGGTGAAGCCTAGTCAGAAAAAGGTTTCTTCATCTAATGTTCAATAGAAGACGAAGACAGTTGAACACCAATTGGAACCTTACAATCCTTCTCAACCAATTAACAAAAAAGATTTGAGAATGAAGATTATAGAAGAATCAGTACCTGTTTGAAGTAGAAGCTCAATTATTATCAGAGAACCTTCGAAAAAATCATTCAAGGTACAAGTCGAATCTATACTGATTAAATATCAGACGATACATCTTCTAAATCATAAAGAACGAAGACTATATGGTATTCTGCGAGATGAGAAGCATATCTAATGAAGATTTCAAAGGATCGGTATACAATCTATCCGATTAGGAGCAGAACATCGATAAAAATTATGCCAGCTTTACAACCAAGATGTTCAACCCTTGTGAGAAATGAAGAAAAAGGGAAAAAGAAGAAGTTTCCTGAAGGGAATGAAGATGATCTTATAGAAGAGCAGATTCAAGTAGTTGTGAAGAACATAGGTGATGCATGTAATGCAGCTCAACCTAGAGATATCTATGTTTCACATCACATTTCAAAAGCATCAGGAATTCAATTTGGAGTTTCTACTACAGATGTAAACTTCAAGGTAGTTGGCAAAGTGACAGAAGGACAGTACAGAAGTATCACGATTGAAGGTATCAATTTCGACTTAGAAACCTTTGTGCATTTAATCATGCATTTCAAACCTTTAGGTTTCATACCTTCAGTCAAAGATGCGTTACACCTTCTTGGGCAACCAATTCCTAAACTACCTAGACCTGATGATCTCGATCTCCCAGAAGGAAAACAAACCTTTAGACTACCCGCAATCAAAATCATAGAGTTAGATAGTTTACCTTCAGAACCATCTGTTGTTGGAAACCTTCATCCACTTAGTGAAATACAACAAGATCCTACTGTTAATTCGGAGTTCTTGAAGCATTTCATAAATTGGACGGAAGCAAGTCACAAACAGAAGGAAGTTCAGGAAGCCTTAGCAAAAGAAATTGAGGAAATTCATACTAAGGTTGATGAACTGGTTGACTCAGTGAGTGATCTTCATAAGGAAGTAGCACTTTTACGGGTTACTATTGAACAAGACCTTAAGACGATCCGCACTGACATGCAACATATGTTTTCTGAAATTCTGAAGTGTCTACGATGAGCTATCTTTTTTATTAATAACAAATAGGGGAGAAAAAGAGGAGAACGAGAAGAGAAGATAGAAAGCATTGTATATATCTTGTATGCATTTCTTATGTTTTTAAATACTATTCGTCTATTCGTTTAAATATCATTTTATCTTCTAAAATTATGATTATTTGTTATCATAAAAAAAGGGGAGATTGTTCAGTCAAGAAGACTTCACTTCTATTAATTTTAAGACAATCAAATAATAATAATCTCAGAAATGTAAGAATTGTTTTGATAAGTTTGTTAAGTATGCAGAAAAATGTAAGTAACACTTAGTCAAACCTAGAAGATGCGCTATCAACAATAGACAATATATCTACAATAGACGATACGTCAGCAATAGACGATACGTCAGTAACAAACGATACGTCAACACCAGACAAAGCACGATACCAGACGAAGCGCAATATCGAACAAAACGTGATAACAGAAGAAGTATTATTCTAGACGATACAAAAGAAAGATATTCTAGAACGTTAGTTAGTTACAAGACTCAACTAATAACGATTTTTAGAAGATTCAAGAAGCTGTTTTTCAAAAAGACAGTTGGAGACTTAGGCTATAAATACTAGTTCGAGTCGAAAATTAAATAATGCTTTTACAAGAGAGAAAATTTGATTGTACAATACTTAGAGAAATTCTGTATTCAAAAGGCGAAAGAAGATAGTGAATTCATCTGTAACATGAAGCTCAAAAATATCTTTCCTAGAAAGAGAAAGAAAGGCTAGAGCTTGGAGGGGCTAAGATAGCAGATAACGAACACTTTGTGAAAGAGACCTGATGAGGCTCTGCAAGTGTAGAAAGAATACTTGTAAAGTTAAAGAGTATAGTGAAATCTTAGACAAAATCTGAGGATTGGACGTAGCTCAAGGTTTGGGGTGAACCAGTACAAAATCGCAACGTTTATTCTCTAACCCTTATCTTTTAATTTTCTTCTTGTTAAATGAGTAGATAATATTACTTGTGATTGCATTACTTATCAACTTTAGTAAAATGTTTTTGTGATCATCTGAATTTTGTAAAGAAATTCAAGAAATCTCAAAAGAATAATATTTTAAAAAAAGATTACACAATTCAACCCCCCTTTCTTGTGCATTTTACATATTATACCTTATTTCTATATTAACAAGTGATTTACTTCAGTTGGTATCAGAGCGAGGTTTCCAAAAACACTGTTACAAAGTGAGGAAAAAGATCTATGGCTGAATCATATGTTTTTATAGCTAAAGATGCCTCGGTCACAAGACCTCCTGCATTCAATGGTGAGGATTATCATTATTGGAAGGACAAGATGCGACTCTTTATAGAATCCACATATATTGATCTTTGGGATATCATCGAGAATGGTCCATATACACCAACAAACGACGAGGGCAATATCATCTCTCGTGATAATTGGTTAACCAATCAGAAAGCTCGATTTTAGTTAAACTCAAAGGTTAACTTCTTTCTATATTGTGCCCTAAGCAAAAGTGAATATGATAAGGTTCATAGATGCGTATCTGTAAAGGAAATGTGGAATACACTAGACATTGCACACGAAGGCACAAATCAAGTGAAAGAGTTTAAGATCAGTATTCTTGTTCATCAGTATGAGCTGTTCAAAATGAAAGATGAGGAGACTATTGATCAGATGTTTGGACGATTTCAAACAATTGTTAACAGACTTAAAGCTCTTGGGAGAATCTATAATAATCAAGATCATGTCAGAAAGATTCTCAGAAGTCTTCCTAAAAGATAGAGACCCAAAGTTACAACAATACAAAAGGCCAAGGACTTAAGTAAACTAAAGCTAGATGAATTGCTTGGTTCACTGAAGATACATGAAGTAGAGCTTGATGCAGAAGATAAATCTAGAAGAGATAAATCTATCGCATTAAAGGCTGGTCAGAAGAAGGACGTGTAACCTTTTGGAAGATCTTGTATCTAAACAATTTATTGTATTTATAAATATTAAGTAAGAATTTTGTAGTATATATGAATGGTATGTACTAACCATAACTTATTATGAGATTTTTTTTAATGTATGGATGTTATATGTGTAATTTGTGACTTGTATAAACTAAAATGAAATATAAGATGTGATATGTGTTTACCTTATCTTTGAAAATTGTTGAATTGTCTAAGTTTATTTTAGGTGCATCCATATATCCTCCTGGGGGCATTAGGGGGTCATAGGTAGGAGATAGAGGATCCCCTTGCCTAAAACTCCTTCTAACTTTGATAAGTCTTATGGGTTCACCATTGACCAAAATACCCATTGATGCTATTATGACGCACTCTTCTATCCACCTCCGAAACAATGTTAGATATCCTACTATTGTAAGTATATTGAAGAGGAAGCTCCAATTAATAGAGTCATATGCCTTTGCTGAATCCATCTTTATAGTACAGTTCTTCGCTTTCCTCTTAGAGTTATAACCTTTCAATAACTCCTGAAAAAGGAGCATATTTGTAATTACAGACTCCTGAAAAAGGAGCATATTTGTAATTACAGACCTTCCTTTCAAGAAAACATTCTACTCCTGACTAATAATCTCTCCTAGGCTCCTTTTGATCCTGTTGCTAGGATCTTAGTAATCACCTCGTAAAGAAATTTGCAATAGGTAATAGGCCTAAAGTGCTCTAGTCGTGTAACATTAACTTGTTTGGGAACCAAACACACAAAGATTTTATTCTAATCCTTTAATACAGCTTTATGCTAAAAGAATTTCTGGACCCAAGATATCCTTATTCTTTTAAAAGAAACATCTATTGTATCCATTTGGGCTTGGGGCTTTGTTAGGGTTTTGAAAGAAGATAGCTCCCTTGATCTCCTCCCTTGAAACTTCTCTCACTAATTCCTCCCCAGTTAATTCACTCACCTTCCTAAATCTAGCTAGGACCTCCTGTGGAATCTCTTTAACTCTAGTTTCAATGCCATACTATTTTTTAAAGTATTCAAAAGTGATACTTTTCTCACTCTTCTGATTTTTATACTACAAACTAGTAGTCTCTATAATCTCTTAGTGAGCATGACTGTGAATAGTTATTTTTAGTGGAAGTATGCTAAAACCATCTTTAATTTTTGGAATGCAGGTATAACACATTTCATTTTAGCTCTCTTATAGATTTCTTTATTGCCAGACTAATGTGTGCTTAATTGTTTATACATTCACTCCTTAACACTTAATGATTATTATTATGAAATGTTTAAGATACTCATTTTATTTCATATTTGGTTTTAGGTACAATTTGGAGGTTTAAGAGATAAAATGGATTAAAAGAATATTCCTTGAGATGTTTATCTTGATTTCAAGCTCATTTGTATTTGTGGCCTAAGAAGAAAATGGATTAGAGTAAAGATGGGGCAAGCACAATTTCATAGCCATGCAAAATTTCAAAAGATGCATTATTTTGGTGATGCATAGTTGGATTCACAACCATGCACCCAACCGTGCATCCTCCCAGAAACCTAATTTCTTCTATAAAGCAAAATTTAAGGGGCTAAAACATAGATGAATCGTTTTTTGGATGAAGAGCAGTGGCAGAGCACCATTCTTTGGAGACCCATGGAGGGCTAAACTTCTTCGATTCAGTTCGAGGGTGAAATCGATGCCTAACATCACATTCTAGCACTTCTTTATTGTGTAATGTTTAATGATTCTCATGTTAGGGATTGTTTATGTTATCCTATGTCTATTGATTTAGGTATTTGTATAAAGATGATTTGAATACAGTCATTCAATTGTTTTTATGAAAACCAATTGTTAGAATCTTAAAAACAATATGTAATCATTGTGATTTCAATTCATTTATGGCAACTAATGGTGTCTAATCATTAGGGATAATATAATCTTAGGTAAATAACCCAAGATTATGTGGTTGTTGCCTTAATTAAGTTATTTTCCTAACCTATAATGGGGTTGTCCTATTCAATCTAGAGAGCTTGTTCTAGGTTGTTTGATAGCTAGGTTTAGTTAAAGAGTTTGTTTCAACTAAACACAACCTAAGGGAAAATAGAGGTTAACAAAGCCTGTTGATATATGGTTAATATTGTCTAAAAGAGATGTGAAAAAAAAATTTAATAAAGTATGTTTAATTATTGGTAGGTTGAGATTGAACCTAGAATCAGATTCCAAAATCATTATCAATTTTCTCATTTTAAAGCTTTTTAAATATGATTTGCTTTCATTAGTTCAGTTTTATTTTTTTTGTTATTTGAAACTAATGAAAACCCTTATATCCTAAACATCAATTCTTCCCATTAAAAAAACTTTACATACACTCTATGTGGATATGATCCATACTCACCGCTGCTATAAAATTAGTTATGCAGAGTTAGGTTTATTTTGCAGTGCATTCGACGCATATCAACAATTTTGGCATCGCTGTTAGGGAGTATAGTGCTTTAGTTTTTGTTATTGATTTGTTCTTGATTGTAATTGGTGTTTTGTATATATTTGTTTCTAACTATATTTTACATTTATTTCTTTATCTTTTCATGTTTGTTTATCTTTGTGTATAAAAAGAAGACAGTGAAAGGGGTATGTCAATGCTAGATATTGTCAACGATATTAGTGGAAACCTTCCCATAAATCATATTCTTAATTCTGTAACCAAGTTTTGAGTGATTATATGAACTTTAGTTATAGAGGGGATAACTGGCAAAACTACTTCCTAGATGGGTTGTAGGATGCACAACAATTCCTGTATAGGCCAGAAGCCTTTTATTCTAACTTAGAATCACAAAATGGAGAGATGCAACCATCTCAACCTGAAGTGAATCCAAGGAATGTTAGTATGGAAACCATATAGAGTGGAAAGGAGCTTGAGAATCTTAAGAAGACTACTAAAGGGGTTGCTAGTGAAGAAGAAGTGGAGAATGAGTGTTGGGCAAGTTTTACTTCTAATAAAAACCATCCTTATCCACAAGTATATAGATCATAAACTTGTAGTAGTAAAGCTGTCGATCCCACGAGAAAATAGTTGGAACTAAGTGAACCTAACTTTTTCTAAGGCATTGGGATAGTAATTTAATGAAAACAAAAAATATCAAAAGTTTGAAACCATTAAATAAAACTAAACTAAGAATTAAATAACAAATGAGCTACCACAAATATTTGAGGAACATCAAGGATGAAGCTTAGGATTCATTATATCGTTATTTTGCTCCCTAATCGCTATTGATTCAATTATGTGATGATTCTAGATCTTCTAGAGGATTGAATACTCTTTCTCAAGTCCTATTCAATTAACCATGATTGATTAACCTTTTTTGATTGCGAAATTCCATATTTTTCAACGTCTCAATTCATAAAATCTACCTAACATTTTCAACTAGTTCTTAAGTGATCTATCGAATAATCAAGGTTTTAGACAAGATCTCTCTTCGTATGGTTTCCAATTTAATATTTGGGAGACTTATTAGGTCATTGACTCTCATTACCCAACCTAATCAGATTACTGTCGACTCGCTCTCTTGATTTATTATTGAAGTATTAGCATACCCAAACATTATAACACTAGAAAATTAAATTGAAATCAACAACAATCAAGTCACAAAACAACTCAAGAACAAATCCAAATATGATAATTAGAGTATCCTAAACATGAATAGCATATTCAAATCTAATTTACATATCAAGTTTAATGAAATAAACAAAGGAAACAAAGAAAAAACTTGATTTGAACTCAAACTTGAAATATGGAATTTTTGGATTGCTCTTCTTGCTCTCTCATTTTGGAAGATGATGACAGCTCTTTTTGAGTGTTTTATGTTCTTAAATAGTTCTTGAGGATTCTAGGGTTTACCCACTTAATTTTTTTCAAAAATTATCCCCAAAACGTTAAAATTACAAAAAGAGTAAGCGTTGGAAAAGCTAAAATTCACTGGAATAACTGTTTGTGCTCTCTGTAATGATCGTGGCAAGATCAGCCACAATTTAGCCATCTTCCATACTTCCAATTCTTCTATGTTCTTCAATTTCTTTTTTCCATATACTCAAACACACATCAAACACCTCTTAAAGCTTAAAATTAAGTTCCAAATCATGCTTAAAACCATACAACACTTAAAATATAAACAAATACTTGGTGACATCATTCTAAGCCTATATACATGATAATTATCTAAAAGCACACAAACATCCCCACATTTAAACTTTTGCTTTTCCTTAAGAAAAAACAAAAACAAAACACAAACTCAAACAAACCGAACAATAACACATATATTCATGTAATATGCACTAATGACACAGTGGCATCTAACTTGACAAAACCAATTTAACCTCAAACAAAAATCTTTCAAGTTGTTCCAATATATTAAACTATGCAATTTATGGATAAGCATCTTGAATTGAATATATATACTAATTAAGACATTAACATCATATTCTTTCATTACCCAAAAAAAACATCATATTCATTCACCTAAAGCACTTTCAAACATACATTGATAATTAGTAATAACCCAAAATTGCAACTATCCTTAAGTGCCCCTTCATGAGAAGTTTTGCTATTTTCAAACATCAGTAAGATTTCTTTATTAAAACATCAATTTTTTTCCTTAACGTTAACCTAGTCTTTTGACACGAAGGCAAATACCTTATCATGAATGTGTTGGAGTTATGTAAATATAGTGCCCTGGAAAGCAAATGTATTTACATGTAACTTTATCTTCTTCAGTT
>JANIJH010000225.1:46913042-46926922 GCA_024520975.1 Erythroxylum areolatum
AATTCTACATAAACAAATCCACAACACCTTACATTGTTCAATGCTTAATTAAACTCTAATTAAGCAAATCTAACTACAAAGCAATAAACCCCAACTCGACTGTTCATAACAAAGTAGTTAAACGTGACAATGTAAACTACTAATCCAAATAACACATTAAATGTCCAACATTTAATTAAGCTATAATCGAGTAGCTTCACTACAAGTTACAAATCCTAAACCTAGGCATTCATAAATCATAGCTAAACTACGGATTAAGCTACTCCCCTTTGAAGCTCGGTGAACTCCAACCATGACTGCATCTTCAGGAGAAAACAAATGCCTAACCACGCATTACAACCGGAAACTTTACAACTCGTAATGAATCCAAGCTACTCATGGTGGAGTCAGTGGTAGAAATGAAAAGGAAAACCTATGCAAAGATTCTACCCAGGGAACCCTGGGTGGTGAGGCCGTGAATTCTTTTGTTCTCTCTTCGCTCGTCTGTCTCTTTTTTTCTCTGAGTGTTCGATTCCCCCAGCTGATGGAATATTGATGTATATATATGTTGGCACTCTCCACTCGTCCAAAAATAGGTTTCTTCTCAAAATGGGTTGCTGGGTCGGGTATGCACAGTATAAGAATTTTCTAATTTTAGTCCGGGTGCCCGACTGTTCGCCGCGGCGAGATGCTTCCTTGCCGTCGCGGCCGTCACGGCGTGTCTTCTTGGATCACTCGCCGCGGCGTGCTGCTTTGTTGGCATCGCGGAGTGCTCTTTTTAGATTGTGCACCGCCGCATGTTGCTTATATCACGTTGCGACATGCAGACTTCTTCATGCGTCGCGACGTGTTGATTCTTCGGATCCTTTTGACTCTTCTTTTCTCCTACAATATAAAATAACAATTTGCATTATCAATTGTCTTTAGAAAAATTATAATGCAATTAATGTTAATGTGCAACAATTTTACTAACAAATTGCATAAAATGTAAGCTCACCATAAAGGACTAATTTAAGCACAAAATCATGAATTAAGAGTCAAAAAGTATGTTAAAAACCATGAAAGTGCTACCAATTTATATGATAAACTTGGGCTCAATCGTGCCCTCATATGCTACTGTGCATTTTAAGCCAAAAAAAACGCTCCCTATGCCTGCATTAAATGCAGACATCCTCTCCTACATCCAGTGTTGTTTTGCTTCATTCCTTTATCCACATGTTGTTGTGTTGTTTTTGGTCTCTTCCATTTCCCCACATGCTACCGTATTATTACAACTTCCTTTGACTTTTTGTCCTTCTTTTCTTCTCCTATTGTGCTATCATTAATTCACATAAATTGCATGTATTCCATGCATAGTTTTTCTACTCCTTTTCCGTGAGCAACTTGGAATTTTCTTGTTTGTATTTTCTTTTTTTTCTTCTTGTCTTTTAATTTTCTTCTTCTTGCTCTATGAAGACAAGTGAAAATTAATCTTCAAATAATGGCCATAATATAGAGCTTTGACTCACTTTAACTTCTTTGCTTCCGAATTGTACTTAAAATCACATATGAGTCAAAATGAGTAACTTATGCAATTTCATGTCAATAATTGCTAAGTGTTATAGAATAATTTTACAATCAATTAAGCACCTATCAATTTCCCCCCATATTGAGCTTTTGTCTGTCCTCAGGTAAAACATTAAAATTTAGCTCAAAGACCCAAAAACATTTACTCAATTCCCATATGTTCCAAGAATATATAACTATAAGTAAAGATGAATGACTTTCAAAAATCATAGCAAGAAATCAACATTTCAAGCTTTTACTCATGATCAATCAGTATTCATCATCTTCAAGAACTAAGCAATTTAATGGTAGACTCGAAAAATGTGTTTAACTAAAATATATCAATAGATACGCTTAATGTATAATGTTTTTTCCCTCATATACTACTGTGCGTTTTAAGCAAAAAAAAGGCTCCCTATGTCTACGTTAAATGCAGACGTCCTCTCCTATATCTAATGTTCTTTTGCTTAATTCCTTTATCCAACTACTATTGCGTTGTTTTTGGTCTCTTCCATTTCCCCACATGTTGCCGCATTATTACATCTTCCCTTAGCTTTTTACCTTCTTTTCTTCTCCTACTGTGCTGCCATTAATTCACGTAAATTACATGTATTCCATGCACAGTTTTTCTACTCCTTTTCCATGAGCAACTTGGAATTTTCTTGTTTTTATTTTCTTTTTTCCTTCTTGTCTTTTAATTTTCTTCTTCTTGCTTTATGAAGACAAGTGAAAATTAATCTTCAAATAATGGCCAAAATACAAAGCTTTGACTCACTTTAACTTCTTTGCTTCTGAATTGTACTTAAAATCACATATGAGTCAAAACGAGTAACTTATGCAATTTCATATCAATAATTGCTAAGTGTTTTGGAATAATTTCATAATCAATTAAGCACCTATCAATTTCCCCCACATTTAGTTTTTGTTCGTCTTAAGGTAAAACATTAAAATTAAGCTCAAATACTTAAAATCATTTACTCAATTCCCATATGTTCTAAGAATATATAATCATAAACAAAGATGAATGATTTTAAAAAATCATAGTAAGAAGTCAACATTCCAAGCTTTTACTCATGATTAATCAACATTTATCATCTTCAAGAACTGAGCAATCTAATGGTAGACTCGAAAAAGGTGTTTAACTAAAATTTATCCATAAATACACTCAATGTAAGGCCCCAAATTATACCTTAGTTGAAATGTTACATGTTCATGAAAGTAAATGTGATAGGTGTTGAAATTGTGATATGATTGTGAATTGTATATGTCTTGAATCTTAATTTGATGGACCATGATTAGTAACTTGGAATTAATTGATACCATTAGAAAATTGATTTGTTAAAATCTACATTTTGACTAGGAAAATTATCAAAGTGGCAAGATAAGTTGGTACATGAAAATTAGTATGACTAAGCCTATACATTGAATGACGTTTGTTAGCATTGGTTGAGTGACAAATGGCCTAATAGAATTGTGACATTTGGTAGCTTAAATGGAGGACAAATGGCTCACTTCTATATGTGACATGTAGATTGATTCATTGAAGGGCATGTGCCCTTTCAAATTTATGACACCTAGCAATAAACAAGTGCTGAATCACTCCAGCCTATTTGATGTTCCTGCTGCATTTTCACTATCCTTTACTCCTCTCTACCGAAACTCTCTCTTACTCTCACAAACTCTTGGATTTTTCTTTAATTTAGATCATCATCACTTGACATCTTTGCAAGATTCTACATTAAGGAAGCTAGATTTTTTATCTTTTATGATGTCTTATTGGTGTTAAGATTTGCACCTTGATCTTGGATGTGTGCTAGTTGCCTAGAAGGTTTAGATTAGCTGGTTCTTTGGACTTAAAATTTGAAGTTAGATAGGTAAGAGAATTATTAACTTGATAGAATGTATTAATACAAGTTCTATGATGATTGAATTAGCATGGAATGTGTGTTATGATGAAGATAAATGAGTGCTGGACAAGTGATCCTTTTATAGCAAATTCTGTTTTAGTTTTGATTTATGAAAGATAATGATTTTAAATTGCCTAATAAATGATGTTTGAATTGGATTTGGACATGAATTTGATAAGGGATTGAAGCATGAATAAGGTAGAATTGAAGTGAAATTGATGGACTTTGGTGAAGATGTATTGGATGGATTATGAAGGAGTTAAATTTGGAAACAAAATGAAGATCAATAGTAGGTGAACTTTCGGTTCACTCATCCCATAATCATGGGATTTATATGGCACCTTCCCATGGTCATGGGAAAATGCTTTGGTAGGTAAAAAGGTTGTTTTTGTACATTTATTAGACTATATAAGGTTAAGGCATTTTTAAATGGTTTAATTGGACTTGATTAAGGTGTAAATTGAACCTAGTTTGAAGTGGAATTAGTTAATTAAAGGATAAATTTTGGATTATTAATTGAAGTAATAACTTAAGGAAGGTGTTATTTGATAAAAAAAGTATCTAATTTTGGAACCTTTAAGTCATTAAAGGAATGAAGTTTACTTATGAATGCTAATGTGATTTAAAGAATAAGAGTAATGTGTTAGTTGTGAATGTTTATGAATTGGGAACTTGTGTGAATACATGTAATGTGTAATTATTTAATGTATTCATTGGTGTACAATTGCAAACGTTTTTGTTTATCAGGCATGTTAAGTTTGATCAAACATGAATGAATATGTTAAATTTGAGCAAAATGGAATAAAGTCATATGCTATGCACTACATCACTTACATGTGATTCTGAAATCTGAAATGTTTTATTTTTAAAACTACCATGCCCTAGTCGTGGGTAAACAGGCATGTCTAGAAAGGTTTGCAGCTACTTCTGTAATTAGACACTAAGGTGTCTTTTGTATTTAGACACTTCGATGTCTTTTATACTTGACACTTCGGTGTCTTCTGATCTTAGACACTTTAGTGTCTTCTATTTTAGAGACTTAAGTCTCTTCTATTTCTGAGATACCATTTTTGGTTTTGTTACCCACTTCTGTAAAAGGACTAGCAGGCTACTCTGTTTTGTATTTTTATATATGTTCTGATCAGATAAAGGATAAGTTCTAATATGATACAAGATATATTTTGATTTGATACTAGTTCTGTTCAATTCTGACACCATTATATCCTATTCTAAGACTTGTACATTATGTTCTGAAGTAATGATGTTCTATTTTGATACTTATATGTTTTGTTCTGGTGAAAGAATGTTCTGTACTGATGAATTACATTCTGCTCTGAGACAAATAATGTTTGGATTGCTCTTTAATATGATGAATTAAAGATTGCTTATGATATGACCTAATTCAGTACATGTGAATAATAGACAACTATTAGAAATTGTCACCATTATGTGTCCTATTTAGTTATTCCCCTTAAGTTATATGCTTAGCATGGTGGTTTTGCCTCCATGTAGGTTTTAATAAGAAGACTTAAGGCTGGGACAACTGCAGTGGCCAATGAAGGACTTGATATGATTTTGGAAAATGTTATGTTTAATTTGTTTTTCAATGTATTGAGACATATTGTATTTTGTATTTTGTAATAACTTATAAATGGTTTATAATGATTATAATACAGGATGGATTTATACGTAAGGCTTGTTTATGAAGAGTACAATATGTACATCATGTTCTGTATATAACTCAACAAAGTATGAATATGAAGTATATTATCTTATTTTCAATGAATTTATGGAATATCTTGGTATGTTTTAGGATTGTTTTATGGGGCATCTATATATCCTCTCAAGGGGTATCTGGGTGTTACATTATTTGGTATCAGAGCATGGTTTAGGCGATTCTGGTTTAACCAACGCTTAAATATTACTTGTACGTGAATATAAGAGTTGTGTTTAACCTAATACGATATGTTTCACATTTTGGTTTTAGATTTGAATATGGTAAGATCTCACAAAGCCATTGACTAGGTTGCAAAGAGTAATAATCCTAAGCGATCTCGTCTGTCTATATCTAGACCCTCTGGGGTAATAGGCAGCAGTGTGTTGGTTAACCAGGTTTATAGAAACTATCCCGTTATGATCCAAGGAAGTGAGTTTGTAATGAATTTGATTAAATTGCCTTCTCATAAATTTGATTTGATCTTAGGTATGGATTGGTTATCTAAGCATCAAACAGTGATTGACTGTAGTGCTAAAACGGTTGTGCTTAAGAAGCCTGATCAACCTGAAATAATATTGCATCCACACTAGTTCTCTGACTAGTGTGATATCTGTTATGCAAGCTCAAAGGTTTCTTAGCAAGGGGTGTAAAGCTTATTTGGCTTTTGTGATTGATTTTAAGAAAAAGAGTGCTAAACTGCAAGACATTTCAGTGGTGAATGAATTTCCATATGTGTTTCCTGTCGAACTACCCAAACTTCCTCCTGAAAAGGAAGTGGAGTTGTCTATTGAGGTTATGCCTAGCACTGCTCCTATATCTAGAGCAACTTGTAGGATGGTCCCTACTGAGTTAAAGGTCTCATCAGGTATGAATTTCAAGGACGAAATTCTTTTAAGGGGGAGAGAATTGTAAGGCCCCAAATTATACCCAGGTTGAAATGTTACATGTTCATGAATACATATGATAAGTGTTGAAATTGTGATATGATTGTGAATTATATATGTCTTGAATCTTGGTTTGATGGACCATGATTAGTAACTTGGAATTAATTGATACCATTAGAAAATTGATGTGTTAAAATGTACATTTGGACTAGGAAAATTGTCAAGTGACAAGATAAGTTAGTATATGAAAATTAGTATGACTAAGCCTATACATTAAATGACATTTGGTAGCATTGTTTGAGTGACAAATGGCCTAATAGAATTGTGACATTTGGTAGCTTAAATGGAGGACAAATGACTCACTTTTATGTGTGACATGTAGGTTGATTCATTGAAGGGCATGTGCCTCTTCAAATTTATGACACCTAACACTAAACAAGTGCTGAATCACTCAAGCCTATTTGATGTTTTTGCTGCATTTTCACTATCCTTTTCTCCTCTCCACTGAAACTCTCTATTACTCTCACAAACTCCTATATTTTTCTTCAATTTGGATCATCGTCACCTATCATCTTTGCAAGATGTTGAATCAAGGAAGCTAGATTTTGATATCTTTTATGCTATCTTTTTAGTGCTAATATTTGCACCTTGATCTTAGATGTGTGTAGGTCACTTAGAAGGCTAGATTAGTTGGTTCTTTGGAGTTGAAAGTTGAAGTTAAATAGGTAAGGGAATTCTTAACTTGATAGCATATATTAATACAAGTTCTATGATGATTGAATTAGCATGGAATCTATGTTATGATGATGATAAATGAGTGTTGGAAAAGTGTTCCTTGTATGGCAAATTCTATTTTGGTTTTGATGTATGAAAGATAATGATTTTGAGTTGCCTAATGAATGATTTTTTAATTGTATTTGGACATGAATTTGATAAGGGATTGAAGTATGAAGAGCGTAGAATTGAAGTAAAATTGATGGACTTTGGTGAAAGTATGTTGGATGGAGTATGAAGGAATTAAATTTGGAAACAAAATAAAGGTCATAGGTAAGTGAATCTTCGTTTCACTCATCCCACAATCGTGAGATTTATATGGCACCTTCCCAAGGTCGTGGGAAAATTCTTTGGAAGAGAAAAAGATTAGTTTTGTACATTTGTTTGACTATATAAGGTTAAGACACTTTTTAATGGTGTAATTGGACTTGATTAAGGTGTAAAATGAACCTAGTTTGATGTGGAATTAGTTAATTAAAGGTTGAATGAGGTTTGGATTATTAATTGAAGTAATAAATTAAGGAAGGTGTTATTTGATAACAAAGTATCTAATTTTGGAACTTATAAGTTGTTAAAGGAATTAAATTTACTTATAAATGCTAATGTGATTTAAAGAATAAGAGTAATGTGTTAGTTGTGAATGTTTATGAATTGGGAAATTGTGTGAATACATGTAAAGTGTAATTACTTAATGTATTCATTGGTGCATTATTACAAATTCTTATGTTTATAAGGCATGTTTAAGTTTGATCAAACGTGAATGAATATGTTAAATTTGAGCAAAATGGAATAAAGTCATATGTTATGCACTACATCACTTACATGTGATTATGAAATTCAAAATGTTTTGTTTTCAAAAATGTCAAGTCCTAGTTGTGGGTAAATAGGCTTGCCTAGAAGGGTCTACAGTTGCTTATATAACTAGACACCAAGGTGCCTCATGAATCTAGACACTTCGATGTCTTCTATACTTGACACTCTGGTGTCTTCTGATTTTAGATACTTCAGTGCGTTCTGGTTTGGAGACCTAAGTCTCTTCTGTTTCTAAGATACCACTTGTTGATATCTTCTATTCGAGTCCCATTACCCACTTCTATAAAAAGGACTAGCAGGCTATTTTATTTTGAGTTTTGATATATGTTCTGATCTGATACAAGATAAGTATTGATTTGATACAAGACATATTCTAATTTAATACAAGTTCTATTCTGCTTTCACGCAATTATATCTTATTCTGAGACTTGTATATTTTGTTCTGAAGTAATAATGCTATATTTTGATACTTATATGTTTTGTTTTGATGCAAGAATGTTCTGTACTAATGAATTACATTCTATTCTGAGATAAATAATGTTTAGATTTCTCTTTAACATGATATGACCTGATTCAATACATGTGAATGTTAAAAGACTATTAGAAACAGACACCATTATGTATCCTGTTTAGTTATTCCCCACTAAGCTATATGCCTAGCATAGTGGTTATGCTTCTGTGTAGGTTATGATAAGAAGGCTTAAGGCTGGGATAACCGCAATGGCCAATGAAGGACTTGATATAATTTTGGAAAATGTTATGTTTAAATTTTAAGTTGTATTTCAATGTGTTGAGACATATTGTATTTTGCATTTTTTAATGACTTATAAATGGTTTGTAATAACTATAATACAGGATGGATTTGTATGTAAGGCATGTATATGGTGAATACAATATGTACATGATGTTTTGTATATAACTCAGTAAAGTATGAATGTGAAAGTATGTTATCTTATTTTCAATGAATTTCTGGAATATCTTGGTATGTTTTAGGATTGTTTTATGTGGCATTTGTATATCCTCTCAGGGGGTATTCGAGTGTTGCACTCAACATCATTCTTGATCATATCATTCCACAACTTTGCATATCATTTCATTTCTCCACCACTAATGTTCACATGCAAAATCATGAATCAAAGGACTTTTTAGGGTTATAATATGGGCAAAAATAAGGTTAGATGTATTTGAGTCAAGTAGCATGAAAGTCATTAAAGCTAGTGAAACAACTGCAATACTCAATATGACATAAAGTGTATAAGCTCACACTCATACAAAACTGGGTACTGTTAGTTATGACGAATGCAACTCTTATATTTCACAACTCATTTTAACTCTCACACGCAAACCACATGAAGCATATATCAATATGAAGGAATCACCCATACAATTTATGCCAACAGTACATTGAAACCATCAGAGTGAACCTTCTAAGCCAACATCTACCTCATATTCAACATACTCAAATAACACATTCATTACAACTCTTGGAAGATGCATTAATTATGAATAACTTTGCAAACTCATATGCATTTCCTCTTTGATAAATTTATTTTAAAAAATTCATTCTTTTTCTTTTTCTTTCTTTCTTTCTTTCTTTTACATTTTATTTTCTTTTCTTTTCTTTTCTTGTGCTTTTCTCTTTTCTTTCTTTCTTTTCCTTTCTTTTCTAACATTAAAATAAATTACATTAACATGAGAATTTCAATGATAAGACGTAATAAAACATCCCAACATTAACTAGCCCATATGTATGTACACCCTCACACTTACACTTTTATACCTCCACAAACTCACCAATCACAAATGCTCCACTAGCTTTATAACTTGGGTAAGATATTTGGTTAAGTATAAAAGCATAAAATGTGGTTTATACAAAAAAAAAGGTATAAAGCTTAAAAAGGTTAATAAGGGGAAAACCATGCCAATAGTGTAGGCTATTTGGCTAATATAGTTTGGAAAAACAAAGAATACTTATTTCTATGTTAATGTATGTGATAAAAATGTGGCTTGGAATAGAAATTTAAAGAAAAATCAGGATGTACATGTCATGAAGGTCAAGCATTATCAAAAGACAATGAGATTGAAATGAAGGTGTCAGTCTAATAAGGCTTAAAATCTCACCGACTTTCTCTACCACTAGTCACAACTCTTCTAAAGATATTGAATATCAACCAATAATAATATTAAAAGTACAAGCTAAAGTTATTATGAAATTCTCTAGTTAATTCATTATCTGCTCATGACTATATAATCCTGAAGCAATAGAATAGAAGAAAATGTTTGTTTTGTTTGTTTTATTTTTTTCTCTCATTTTGGTTGAAAAGTTAATACAAGCAAGAACCAAACTAACAAAGAACACACATGCATATAAAAAGAAATGCAAAATTGTAAAGAAACGAAATTTACTTCCCTTAGGTTACCTCCCATGAACACCTTGGTTTAGGGTCGTTGACTCGACTCCATACTTTCCTCACGTGACAAAATTATGATCTTCTAGTACTATAGTTAGTGCCACTTCCACACGGGGTTGTTTTGAATAAGGCCTTAGTTGATTATCATCCCCATTTATCATCTTCCCTATCCTCAAATTCTCAATCTCAACTGAGTTTATACAATATTTTGAAGGTCTCTTTTCCTTTTTCTTCTTCATTTAATTCCTCTAACCTGCTAGGTAAAGGTAAAGAGTTAGTATCAACAATAATTATTAACTCAGTTTTTACCTCTGAGCTAAAGAATGTATCTTTTTCTGCTTCGAACTCGTCCTCTGCTTCTTCCACATAAGCAACTCCTTGAGTAGTACACTCAAGATTCTCAAGCTCTTTGTCACGTTGTAAGATTTCCACACTTACATCCATAAGGTATGGCTTGGGTTGATATGAATGCTCCTCTTGTGATTCTAGGCGTTTTATCCTCGTTTCCATTTCACGCATTTGGCTTAACAAGTTCTGGTCTCTAGACGTTATATGCCTCATTTCCTACTAGAACTGTTGCAACTGCTGTTGTAGGATCTATTGAAATTGGAGATTGTTAGCAATCACAACATTCATCAATTCTTCCAGAGATGTACCTAAGTTGTGACAAGAAGCTTCTAGTCTACACGGGAATTGCTATGTATCTTACAAACTATCATAGAAGCAATTCTGATAGTCATCCCATCTATAATCAAAGTTAGGTTGATCAGTCCAACCTTGGTTATAGGATTGAGAGTAAGAGTTAAAAAAACTGCTTCCATCCATGAATTTTTTATATATTTGTCATAAACACGAAACAGAAAAAAAATGAAAGGATCACAAAAAACTGAAAAGAAACCAATTGCAAACAAATATATACAAAATATCAATTAAATCACAAACAAAAACTAAAATAACGTCGTCCCTGGAAACGACACCAAAATTGACACTGCATTGTAACGCTAGTCAAAATAGAATAACTACACCTACTACTATAGCAATGTTAAGTCTAGGTCGATCCCACAAAGAGTATGTAAAGTTTTTGAAATGAAAGTAACTGGTGTTTAGGTTTAACGGGAGGTTTTCATTTTAAAAATAAGAAAATAAAATAAAACTAACCTGATGAAAAGCTTGGTCCTTTCTACTAGTCTTTTAAGAAGTATGTTGAACAATTCCATCACTATAACAAAGAGATAGGGTGAAATTGGTCACCCTATCATATTCCTTTTTAGCTTCTAAAAGATTTGGTGGGTTGTCCATTAACAAGGATATCAAATGAAGGAGAGTTAATACATTGTCTAATCCATCGAATGAAAGATTCTAGAAAATCCAAAGTACTGAGAATGATGATTATGAAATTCTAATCCACATTACAATAATCTTTCTTCTGATCAATCTTAAATAAGCAATTCAATATTCCTCTTCTTTTGGAATAGGTTTTCACTAATTCTTGTATTGTAAAATTTTCTCACCAGTGGTTCTTTTTGTAATATATTATGTAGGATCAACATAGTTCTAGAGAACTTTCTTTAATAGTCAAGATTTTGGAAATAATATTGTATATAGAGTTGTAATAGGCTAGAGGACCAAGATTTGAAAAAAAAATTCACTCACCAACTTTTGGAATGAGGGTCTTAAAAGTTTTGTCGAGTTCAGTGAGTAGGGAGCTCTTGTTGAAGAATTCCAATAAAACATCGATTACCATATGCCTTATTAAAGGCCAAGTTTTGATTTTAAAAAGTTCATATTGAAGTCATCAGGTCCAGAAGCCTTTTCGGGATTCAATGATCCCAACACATCTTTAATTGCTTTTATGGAAACACGTTTGCTTAATGTTTCTACTTCTTGAGAGGTAAGGCAATGCTGTATGACTTCTTTGAGGAGAGAGCTAGATAAGTGTGCATTGGTTGTCATATTCATAATGCTTGAGAAGTGATTGAATGCCCCATCTAGCAATTGATGTTGAGATTCCATCCTACGATTAACACTCTCCAAAAAGAATATTTTATTATTATTTCTTCTAGAAATCACAACCCTATGATAGAATAAAGTGTTCATGTCTTCTCTTTTCAGTTATTTATTGCAAGGTATTTGCTTCATAAGAGAGAAATCATAAGTTAAAGTCTTAAAGAAATTTTACATGGCAACCTTTTCCATCTCTTAAAGTTGTGTAGACACGGGATTGTTATAAAGATCCTACTTAATTTTCCTAAAATCATCCCTATTAGTGTTTAGGAGATGATGAGTGTTTCCAATGATTTTTAACAAAAATAGTTTCATCTTATGCTTAATAAACTAATTTTTCCTAGCATATAAGAACTATTTGGATTCTTTGATTGTTGCTTTTAAAGCATTCTAAACTCCATCTTCAATTCCTGCTAAATCAATTAAGAATTTATTGAATTTAAAATGTGTTTTTGGACTTACAAAAGTTAAGTGAGTGATAATGGCTATGTGATTAGAAAGGCTACTGTTTGTGAACATGAACAAGCTACTTAGGAAGGCTAAGAACCATTGGTAGTTACCATGGTTGCGATCCAATTTCTTTTGAATGTAATTGAATCTATGCTGATTATTACTCCAGGTGAGAAAATTCCATCCATAAGAAAGATAAGATAGTTAGGCTTCATCTAAAAAATTACTTAGATCAAGACATAGATTTCCTATGAATCTGGAGCCTTCTACTTCTTCAACTTTAAAGATTGAGTTTAAATCACTAGATAAGAGTCAAGGTATTGAATTATTGACAGCCACATCTCTTTTTTTTCCCATAATAACATTCTTTGATAAGAACTATTTTAAGCAAATATGAATGAGATGAGTAACAATTGGCCTAAGTTCTTGAATGACACCTCTAAGTGAATGATCTAATTTGAAATGAACTTTATATTCATATTCATTATAAAAGGGTTATAAAAGACCAAACTTCTGCAATTAGGATAATGATTATGGTTTGTGATCTCTCTCCACTAACTAGGAAGAAGTTTAAAAAGAATGCAATTTATGGTATTCCAAAATTCCATCAATCATAACTTTATTCTAAGAAATCATGCTTTTGATTAAAAGTTTCTTATGAGGAGCACTGGGTCATCTAATGTTCCATGTTAGAATCTTCATGAGGTTGACTCTATAAATGGAGCCTTCTTTTCACTATTTGATCTTCTCTTGATTACATGTTAAAATCCTTGTTAAATGTTATCTAAATCTTTAACAATCTTATTGGGAGTTCTAGCAAGAGAGTGTCATTGTGATTGGATTTTTCTATTCTCTCTATAGAAAGGGTTGTAGTAGTTTGTGTATCAACTTGAGTATTTTCAACATTGCAAGTTGTACTAGTGATTATATTGCTCTTAATTGATCTTTAACTGAATCTATGTTTTCATCAAGTTGAATGATTGGAATAACTTCAAGTAAATTAAGGTGACTAAGATCCATATTCTAGCAAAGTTTGTTCTTTTAACTTCAACAATGGCTTTGTCCATCCAAATAATCTTACTAATGAAGTTAATAAGTGGCTAAGACCACTTATGGTCTAGTACTCGAGTGGAACATCAAAAATGAAGATCCATATGGGAATGTGCTCTTATTTGATCTCCTCCATCTTTAATTCATAACACCATACTTAGAGCAATAAAGGTTTGTTATTCATATGCCATAGTCCAGCTTGCACTATTTTCTTTACATATTTAGGATAGGAGAATTTAAAGAGGAAAACATCCTTATTATTGACCAATACTGTTGGACCCCGAACTTTTGATGAAAATTAGAAATATTAAAATGAATTTAAGTGAGAAAGAAATTGGTGAGAAAA
>JANIJH010000225.1:46964052-46985828 GCA_024520975.1 Erythroxylum areolatum
CAGTGTTGTTGGGGGGATGTGGACAACCGCTGTTCAAGTAAATACTTGAGACTATAGTGATCTGTTCGAACGATAAACAAACATACCCAAAGGTATGGTCTCCAATGTTGGATTGCCTTCACTAACCCGATTAATTCTCGCTCATACGCTGCAAGTTTAAGATGACGATCTGCTAATTTCCTGCTAAGGAAGGCAATGGGATGTCCCTTTTGTTGCAGGACAGCTCCTATACCTACACCAAATGTGTCACATTCAACTACAAACTCTTCCTCAAAATTAGGTAAATTCAGCACTGGGGCAGCTATTAAGGCTTTCTTTAACGCGACAAAGGAGGCTCTAGCTACATCATTCCATTGAAAAGCTTGTTTCTTTAGCATGTTTGTCAAGGGGGCCGCAATTTGACCATAATCCTTAAAGAATTTTCGGTAATATCCTGTCAAACCCAAGAATGCACGCAAGGCTTTGATAGTTTGAGGTTGAGGCCAATCAACGACCGCTTGAATTTTACTTGCATCAGTGGAAACACCTCTTGACGATACCACTTGGCCTAAATAGGAGACTTGTGGTTTTCCAAACGAGCACTTTGACTTCTTAAGATAGAGATGATGGGCCCTCAATAGTTCAAAGACAATTTGTAGATGCATCAAATGGCTCTCCTAAGAGCTGCTGTACACAAGGATATCGTTGAAAAAGATCATTCATTGCAGCCTGAAAGGTGGAGGGAGCATTGGTGAGACCAAAGGGCATGACTACAAATTCTTAAGGCCCAAATGAGTACGAAAAGCAGTTTTATGGATATCAGGTGGGTTAACTCTTATTTGGTGGTATACAGAGCACAAATCTATGTTTTAGAAGTAAGCTGCTCCATTGAGTTTATCTAAGAGCTCATCAATATTTGGGATAGGGTATTTATCAAGTACAATCAATTGGTTGAGGGCTCTGTAGTCTACACAAAGTCGCCACGAATTATTTTTTTTCTTAACTAACAATTCTGGGCTCGCAAAAGGGCTGGTACTGGGTCTAATAAAACCAGAATCCAGAAGTTCAGCCACCTATTCTTCAATTTTTGATTTTTAAAAAAATGGATAACGATAAGGGCGAATGTTGGGAGGTTTGGCATTGGGTATCAGTGGTATGGCATGTGAATGGATTCGAAAAGAAGGGTGTTGGGTTTGGCAAAAACATATTTAAATTCTTGTAAAAACTAAAGTTAATACAAGTGGTAGAGGAGGATTAACTTTGGGATCAATGAGCTTGGACATAGCTTGAAAGGAAGCAGCTATTTGTTCTGTACTTGGGATGCCTTGTAATTTGTATTTCTTACCGTTCAAATGGAAGATCATGAATATTTTGTTCCAATTTGCCTGGACAGTGTTCAGCGATGCTAACCACTTAATCCTAAGAACCAAATCAGCTCCTCCAACAGAGAAAGGATAATAGTCCTAAACAATTTCCATACCAGCCAATTTCACACAAACTCTACAACAAATTTTGTTGCATCTAATCACCTCTCCATTGCCAATTTGAACGCCCAAAGGGGTGAGAAGTTCCGCTAGGATATTTAATTCCGTAACTAGGGAAGACGCTATAAAGTTATGCGTAGACCCACTATTGACTAAGATAAGTACCTGTCGTTTATTGATGCTTCCTTGTATTTTCATGGTGGCACCATTGGTTTTTTTCCCAAAATCGCGTGAAAGGAGATTTATGCTATGTCCAACAAAAGAGGCTCTTTACCACTGTCAACACCAAGGAGGTCGATGGAGGTGTCGTGGTCCTTAGTGATCTCCAAAAGTGAAAACACCGATGGCTTACAACGATGCCTGGGAGCAAATTTTTTGTTGCACCTGAAGCATTAGCCTTTGGCGAACCGATTTTGTCTTTCAACATCCCACGAACGAGCTAGATTTGGTTGGGTTAGTTGATGGCTTGCCGATGGAGGGGTTCTAATATTCTCTTGATTTTGCGAAGGAGGAGGGAGGAAATCATGGGTAGAAGAAGAAGTTTGCTTAGATGATGTTTGAGTGGTGGGTTTGCTAAAATGTGGCCAATTATGCCCTTTGGAATTAAATTGTAGTTGATTTAGTTTTTATATTATAAGTTGTAAATTTTTATAATAAGTTATATGGTTTATAGGAATTTTGAGGATATGGATTTTTGATTTAAGGAATTTATTATTGGTGTTCGTAAAGTTATATAATGTAAATATTGACAAAAAGGATTATATAATTTAAGAAAAATATTTTCTAAAATTAATAGTAATCCTGATTCTTGTTGATAAATTGAAAGTATAATAAAAGTGTAATTTTCAATAATGATATTATTATAATAACTTACATACCTAATAAATTGAATACTTCCATCTACTATTTTTAGTTGTAGAGGTTTGCTTAAGTTTTTTCCAATTGTGTAATAGTATTTTAAATGCTATAAAAATAGTAGCACCTGTATCCATATAAGCATTAACTTTTTTATTCTGAATAATCACTTAAATGAATGTTGCATAATTGTGTAATAGTATTTTAAATGCTATACAAATAGTAGCACCGGTATCTGTATAAGCATTAACTTTTTTATTCTGAATAATCACTTAAATGAATGCTGTATTCGGATTCAGTTGTTGATTCTGAAGTTTAGAATGCATAATGATATAATGAGGAAATTGAATCTATTTCATATTCTGACTCAATAGGTTCTAAATTATATTTAAATGTTGAATTTAAAATATTAATTTTTTCTTTGTATTTATTTTGATTTCTTTTTGGGCATTTGTTTGCATAATGACCTTCTTCTTTACATAGCCAACATTTACATGTTTTCTTATTTTTAGAACAATATTGTCTTTGGTTTGTATTGTCTATAAGCTTTTCTTCTAAAAAATGTTTTATAAGGTTTAAGTGGGAATTTCTTATACTTGTTTGTGGGATATTTTCGCCATTTATATTTGTTATATTTTTGTTTTCGTTGTTTTTAATAGGTAAAAGAGTCACATCTATATTATTGAGGCACTTCTGAATATTTAGAACAACATAGTTGAATATCTTTATGTCTTAGTAGTTTATGTAATTTTAAGCATTTTTGTGATAATACTTCTTTTACTATTGAAATAGCGCCACCTAGATTATAAGCTACTAGATTATCATGTTGTTTAATTAAGAATAATTCTTCTACTGTTTTGTTTATCGGATAAGGTAATTTTTGGATAAATATTTGTATATACATTTCTTATTCTGTACGAGCTAATTTATAATAATATTTTTTTAAATTCACAAATGTATTCTTCCAAATAACAGATGCCATATATTTGTATATTATTTAGATGCCTAGGGCATTTTTTCTTTCTTCATTTTCAATTTCCCGTTTTTATGAGGTTATATCTTTTCCAATAAATTCTTTTATAAATTTCGTTAGTAACTACATGAAAAGCCTTTATTGGTTCAATAGCATTAAGAAACTCGGTAGTATTTTTTATTCGTATTTCATTATCTAATAAAAAGCTTAATACTATACTAGTAGTTTTATAGATAATAAAATTCCATAAAATACTTATATTTGTTAATCCTTCAAAAGGTTTTTCTAATTGAATGACTAATGCTAGTCTATTACACCATTCAAGTAATAACTTTTCTAGAGATAAGACATAGTCTAAATTGAGGATTCCATCTGGTCCTGATGTTATATGTTTTGGTGTTTATTTTGTAGGAAATTTTCGTATCTTATTATCTCTTCTGTAATATCCAAAATGATTTAATTCTTCTTGATCTATATGTTTATAATTCCATTTATACCTAGATTGATTTTCTCTTTTTCTTTTCCTCCACTTTGACTTGTTTCAGGTTGTTCCACTGATTTTGGTTGTTCCATACATACTTCTTGATCAGATTCATAACCATAAATTACTTCATCTTGATTAGTAATAGGTTTTATAAGATCATATTTTAAAGAATTGTTCTCTTTATCCAATGTTAGTTTATTAGCTGACTGAGTAATTTCTTCCAATTGATTTTTTATATCTTGTTCTATATTCTCCATGGTTTTTACTAAAGTTATGTTTGATGAGCTAGATGGCTCTCATACCAATTTTGGTGCTATTTTTTATTCCAATATTTTTGTTATTGGCTTTTCTTTTTTGAGTTTTTTTTCTATTGGATATACTATTTTAAATAATTTTTTAGCATTTAATTAAAGATTCTATTTTTTATGAATTTCATTAATTTCATTAAGCTTTTGTGGCTGAGAATTTTGGCCTTTATCTATTAATGGTTGTGTTATACCTAAATATTCAATATTTTGTTGTGTTAGTTTATTATATTTTCAAATAAAGACAAGGAAGATCATTTTAAAAAGGTAAAAATGTTCTCACTAGATGTCAACATAAAGGACCAACACAAAGGTAAAAAAGATAATAACTATAACAAAATCATTAATGGATAAAGGCAAAAATTCTCAAATCGCAAAAGTTTAATGAAATTAATGAAATTCATAAAATATTAGAATCTTTAATTAAATGCTGTGCAAAATTATTTAAAATAGTATATCCAATTGACGAAAAACTCGAAAAAATAGAAAAGTTAATAACAAAAAATTATTATAATAGCTTACATACCAAATAGATTGAATACTTCCATCTGCTATTCTTATTTGTAAAGGTTTCCTTAATTTTTTCCAATTGTGTAATAGTGTTTTAGATGCTATACAAATAATATCACCTGTATCTATATAAGCATTAACTTTTTTATTCTAAATAATCACTTGAATGAATATTGTATTCGGATTCAATTGTTGATTATGAAGTTTGGAAGTTCATACAATATAATGAGGAAATTGTTTTTACTGCAAGGACAAATCCTGCTGGGAATTTAGAAAGGGTGTTTAAATTAGTTAAGTAAATAGTGTCTACTAACCCACTTTGAAAAAAGTGGTAAGTAGTGAGTGCATCAGCTTCCGGAAATATAATAATTTTTTATCCATATCGTCCATGGTTTTGGGGATAATAGTGGAATATTTTTTGTTCTTCTTTCTAGTCATTGAGTGCTTGAAAGCAAGCATAGAAGAGTTTAGAAGTAATCTTTTTCTATTATGTATTTAGAGACCAAATTTTCCAAATGCATAAATTCTGACATAGTTGATTACAAATAATACAACAATTATTCATAGATGAGTTTTATAATATTCTTGAAATCATTGATAAAGTTGTTTTATTTCTTCTTTTTCTTGATTATATTGTTCTGTATGTTTGTTAAGAAATGTTTGGAATTTTTTTAAGGGTGTGTGGAGAGGCATTAACTAATTCTAGAAATTTATGATGATTTCTACTCATTTCCTGTGGAAGATCAGCCGTTATAAGTTAGAAAACTTTTTAAATGTACTTTATATAAACATTTGTGGACTATTAATATAATCTATTCACATTGTTGTTTGATTTTTGTTTCTTAATATTGTGTACCTATCATATGGTAGAAAACATCTTATTTTGTTAGTTATGGTGCTAACAACAGGGTATAATTATATTCAATGATGTTTTTGACAATGAACACAATGTTGGTGGTGCCCAAATAAGGGTTGAAGGTGTATACATATGGCCATTTAAACAGCTTCGATTGGTAGCTAACAGGTAAATCTCTGACCTGCTATTAATATTAACTGTTGATTTCAAGTTTTTTGCGCATTTTCATTCAACTGTTAATTACCAGCTTTCTGGTTCATTATGAATCCTTTTGTTGGGTAGAGTAAGAAGCATACATATTGATAGAGTTAGAATGCCATTAGTATATAGTAGGTGTAAGAAGAAGCTGGTGAATCCTACCACAGTTTGTTACAAAAAGGAGACAGGTGTCATCTAATAATTGGGGAAGGATGAGATATAAAAGGAGGGGAATGACATGTAGGGGGGATCTGCCTGAACACTGTACTGAGAGTAGAGCTAGGGAGGTAGTAGCTCCTCATGTAGGCTGACCTTTATTCCAGTTGTAAGGAATAGCTACTTACTGAATATTAATACGATATACTGAATGGATGAGATCATTTTGATCCATCTGATTCATTTTCTTCAAGAAATTCATTCATTTTAGAGTGAGTTCTATCAATTGCTATCAGAGCAAGATCTTGGAACCATTAGATTAAATTCATTTTGATAGTGGATGGTATTAACTCTAAGGATGGACAAAATTGACTTGATTGAGAAGAGTGTAGCGAACTTGGCTGAGATGTTGGAGAGAAACGATGAGAAAACCCTACGACTAGAAGAAGCGTTGTTGGAAATGATGCAACACATCAAAGGAAAAGGAGTGGAGTCGTCCAAGGGGAAATTGGTAGTGGAGACTGCTGATGAAAATGAAGGGAACGGTGTGGGTGAGTCTGCACAAACAAAACAGGGGAGTAATACTAAAACAGAGGGAGTTAGGAGGTTTGAAGCGAGAGAGGAAGGGAGAGCTTGTGAGAAGAGGGGAAGAAGATTCGAGATTTCGATTTTCTGTGGGGAAGATGCTTATGGATGGCTGAACCGAATAAAAAGATATTTTCAGTTTAATGGGGTAGTAGACAGGGATAAACGAGATGTAGTGGTAGTGGCGATGGACGGCAAGGCCTTGGTGTGGTTCAATTGGTGGGAAGCGCAACATGTAGGAGCTGATTGGAGAGAGTTAAAATCAGCAGTGATCAAGAGATTTCAACCAACACTGGCCAAAAAACCCTATGAACTTTTGTTTGGGCTGCAACAAACTTCGACTGTAATGGATTATCGTGAAAATTTTGAGTTGCTGACAGGGCCCTGCGGCACATTGATGAAGAAATTCTCACCGGATTATTTCTTAACGGATTAAAGATTGAAATTCGAGCTAAACTCAAGCTGCATCATGTTGGGTCTCTGAGTGAATTAATGGACATGGTGCTACTGGTGAAGGAAAGAAATTTTATCGTGAAACATGGCAGTGGAAGTTCCATGCAGAGACATGCATTCAATAAACCAGCCTAGTTCAACCGATCCACCACCGTGGAATATCGACCTAGACTTCTAGTTACTATGGAAACAAAGGGAAGTTCAGTAGTTCAAAACACGACCACCCCACAGAGAGAAGGGACAGGAGGGGCTCGGCGACGCAATTTCCGACAACTCCCACCCGAAACGATTAAAGAGAGATATGAGAAGGGGTTATGTTTTTATTGTGAAGAACGGTTCAGTCCCAGTAATGTATGCAAAAACAAACACTTTCGAGTCTATATTGTGGAGGAAGAAGGTGAGAATGAGGTATCGGAGAAAGTGTTCATGGATGCTGAGAGTGACGATAATCAAACAATTGCACTTGAACATGATGAATGTGATGGGGTTGACAACGAAGCAGTCATTCAAAGTCTGGGGTGATTTGAAGGGAAGAAAAGTGGTGATATTAGTCGATTGTGGGCCTTCTAATAATTTTCTCTCCAAGTCGTTAGTGCAAGACCTATCCCTACACGTGCTAGACATTCCCGACTTCTTTGTATAGGTGGGTGATGGATATAAAATTTGAGGAAAAGGTGTTTGTGAAAAATTGCAAATGGAGTCGCAAGGGGTATATATTAGAGGGGATTTCTTTATTTTTGAATTAGGAGGAGTGGATGTGGTGTTGGGATTGGATTGGCTAGAAGAATTGGGTGATATAAGAGCCAATTTTAAAGAGTTGACGTCAAAATGGATGGAAGGAGACAAGCAATTCAGTTTGAGAGGAGAGCCAGCATTGATGAAGTCGACGACAACACTAAAATCATTATACAAAGCCGTGAAAAAAGATGGAGGATGGAGATTTTGTGTGGATTTTAGGGCGTTGAACAAAGTGACGGTAGCAGATAAATTTCCAATGCCAACAATTGACGAATTGTTGGATGAACTAGGAGGGGCCAAAGTGTTTTCGAAGCTAGATCTTAAGAGTGGCTACCACCAAATCAGAGTCCGAGAAGAGGACATACACAAAACTGCCTTCCAAACACATGAAGATCATTATGAATGGCTGGTGATGCCTTTCCCCCTCCACCTTCCAATCATTGATGAATGAGGTATTTTGTTCCCACCTACGCAAGTTAGTACTAGTGTTCTTTGATGATATTCTTATATACAGTCCGGATTTTGAGCAACATTTGAAAGATTTGAGAGTTGTCTTGTTGATACTCCGGAGTCATAAGCTATATGTCAACGAGAAGAAGTGCGACTTTGGCAAAGAGCAATTAAAATATTTGGGACATGTAATTTCGGGACGGGTTATAGAAGCCGATCCATCTAAAATTGAAGAGGTTGCAAACTGGCCAATACTGAAGGACATGAAAGCTGTCAGGAGCTTCTTAGGGTTCACAGGATACTACCGATGATTTGTTCGAGACTACGGCAAGATAGCCAAGCCTCTCACACAATTACTTAAGAAAGAAGGGTATCAGTGGAACATGGAGACTCAGCAAGCTTTTGAATCCCTTAAGTCGGCAATGGTGAATCTCCCTACCTTAGCCGTTCCTAATTTTTCTAAAACATGTATCATAGAGACTGATGCATCAGGAAAGGGGTTAGGGGTAGCACTCATGCAGGAAAGAAGACCTTTAGCTTATCTTAGCTGGGCATTACCTCCGCAAGCACTCTCCAAATCTGTTTATGAAAAGGAGTTAATGGCAGTAGTGATGGCAGTTCAAAAATGGAGACACTATCTGTTGGGTCGATGTTTCATCATCCGAACTGATCAAAGGAGCTTGAAATACTTGACAAAACAGAGATTGTTGGGAGAACAGCAACAAAAGTGGATAGCAAAGCTGTTGGGATATGATTTTGAGGGCAGTACAAACCGAGGAAGGAGAACCAAGTGGCTGACGCTTTATCGCGTAAAATGGAATGTGCTACTATATCGACTGTGAAAATGGTGGACTATGATAAGTTGGAAGAAGAAATTCGGGCTGATCTAAAACTTAACGCCATTATGGAAGATCTGTTGAGTGGCAGCAAAGAACACATGGGGTTCTCTATTAAGGGTGACAGACTGTATTATAAAAATAGGCTGGTTTTGCCGAAAACATCAAGTCGAATACCGACTATTTTGAAAGAGTTGCATGACTCACCCATGGGAGGTCATTCGGGATTCCTACGTACTTACAAAAGAGTGCTGGGACTAGTTTTTTGGGAAGGAATGAGGAATGACATAAAAAAAATACTTGCAAGCTTGTGAAGTGTGTCAACGAAACAAGTATCAAGCACTATCTCCTGCTGGTCTACTTCAACCTCTACCGGTTCCAACACAAGTGTGGGAGGATTTATCGATGGATTTCATAGGAGGTCTACTGAAGAGCAATGGAATGGACACCATCATCGTAATAGTGGACAGGGTGACAAAATATGCTTATTTTTTGCCATTAGCCCATCCCTTTTCTGCTCCTGATGTAGCTGCATTATTTGTTAGAGAAATAGTGAAGCTACATGGGTTCCCTGCCTTGATAGTATCCGACAGATATAGGGTATTCATGAGTAGATTATGGTCTGAATTGTTCAAACAAGCAGGCACGCAGCTGAAGTTTAGCTTAGGTTATCACCCCTAAACTGACGGATAGATGGAAGTCACCAATAGATATTTGGAAACATATCTCCGTTGTTTCACAGGAAGTAAGCCTAAGCAATGGACTAAATGGTTGTATTGGGCAGAATTTTGGTTCAACACTAACTATAATAGTTCTACAAAAACTTCTCCATTCTTCACTTTATATGGTCGGCGCCCACCCACCTTACTTGGTTATGCGGGAGAGCTGTTAGCAGTGGAAGAAGTGGACAGACTTCTTAAGGAACGGAATGGAGTCATAAATGAATTGCAGGAAAATCTATTGAAGGCTCATAATCGGATTAAAACACAGGTAGATAAGAAACGAAGAGAAGTGGAATACATGGTAGGAGAAAAGGTGTACTTGAAGGTCCAATCATACAAACTCAGGTCGTTAGCAAGAAAACTGAATGAGAAACTCAGCCCCCAATACTATGGACCATTTTCGATTGTTGGAAGGATTGGAGCGGTGGCTTATAGATTGGAGTTACCAACATATAGTAGAGTTCACTCTGTTTTTCATGTGTCATTGCTGAAGAAGGCTGCTCGTAATCCTGTGCAGATACAACCCTTACCTAGACAATTAACAGATGAATGGGAGCTGGATTTACAACCAGAAATGGTTTTGGGAATCCGAAAGGATGCGAATGGGAACAATGAGGTATTGATTCAGTGGCAAGATCTATCTATGTTTGAGCATTCATGGGAATCATATGCTGTAATTGAAGAGCATTTTCCGACCTTCCAACTTGAGGACAAGGTGCGAGCTTTGGAGGGGAGTATTGATAGAGTTAGAATGCCAATAGTATACAGTAGGCGTAAGAAGAAGCTGGTGAATCCTATCACGTGAGTTTGTTACTAAAAGGAGACAGGTGTCATCTAATAATTGGGGAAGGATGAGATATAAAAGGAGGGGAATGACATGTAGGGGGGATATGCGTGAACACTGTGCTGAGAGTAGAGCTAGGGAGGTAGCAGCCCCTCATATAGGCTGACCTTTATTCCAGTTGTAAGGAATAGCTACTTACTGAATATTAATACGATATACTGAATGGATGAGATCATTTTGATCCATCTGATTCATTTTCTTCAAGAAATTCATTCATTTCAGAGTGAGTTCTATCACATACTGAACTGCAAGTTGTATTTGCCAAAACCTGGACGTAGCTCAAAAAACTTTTGCATAGAAATGATATAAGTTTTACTTCTGTTTCTTAGTTCTGGTAACACATGAATTTTCTTGTCTATCTTTACTCATTCCAAATAATTTTATGCAGTTTTATTCAAATTATGTTGGCCAAACCTTATGTTCTCTTAATGCATTATGGCAGTGGAAAAGATGGAGAGCTGAGCCAGGATGAAGATTATATATTATCCAATCCATATCACTTGGTAACCATTTGATCCGTTTAAAGTGTACTTGAAATCTATATTGATACATACCTCATATGGTTTTAGGTTGGCATCCTAAATTTTCTGTATTTCCATAGATTTTGTGCATGAACCTTCAAAAGTTTACTGGCTAGAGGAAACTGAAAATTATTGATTTATTGTCTCCAAGGGCTCGTAGTGGTCTATGATTGGGGCTTACAGAATTTATTTTTTACTTCATTGGACAGCTTGGAGTTTTTTCATCCCAGGTTTTCCAAGATTCTCCACAAGATAAAATATGGAGGAGAAAAAGTTGTATGTTCACATACATTCTGTTTAATTTTGTGTTCATTTAAGGTATTAGTGCAGTGATGTTTACTTCATGTTGTAGCAGCACCAATTCATGAGATGGAAAAGAATTGTAATATTGAAATTGGGGCACAAATTACGCGCATCTTGTCCCCCCAGAATGGTACCTGAATTCTCTGAAGATTTGTATTTATATGAAACCATTAGCTCTGATTTTATTTTGTATGTTTTGTTGTTATGTGTGTTACTGACCTGTCCACCCAAGTTCTTTAATTATTGATGAGTTCATTTGAGTTGTATGTTTTGTTATGTGTGTTACTGACCTCTCCACCCTAATTCTTGAATTATTGATGAGTTCTGAATTACCATAATCCTGATGAATACCAATGAGAATTACTTTAGTAATAAGTTAATATTATATATGTTAACTTTTTTTTTTTTTGGAAAGTTTACATATGTTAACAGTTTTGATAAGGATTTTAAATTATTATGTGTTTTCTGTTAGACAAAATGATGCTTTAAAGGCAAAAATCTTAGTTTCATTGAAGTAATTCTAATTTTCTTTGATATTATGCCTCATATATGTCAATGTTTCACCATTTCCAGAGCAATAGGTGTTGTGTGTCTGGGTATGTGTTTTCGTTAAAATGCTTTGTGCGATTATTTCATGATAGATGTGAGCATGGACCTTTAATTCATTTCATCATTTTATTTAAACTGGGAAGAAATCAGCAGATGGCCAAACAAATGGTCCACTTTCCATATAGAGCAGGATAATAGCCTCGAGAACATTTGAAAACTGATATGTCTACTTTCAACCCATATCTAGTTCACTACAATCATCTTCTAATTTGATCTCTATCATGACTCTGATGGTTTAATGTCAGTTTTTCAACCATTAATCTTCATAATGGTGATAATGTGTGGAGAATGATTTACCAAGTTATATATGTTTTCCTAGATCATGGTCATGATCGTTATCACGTAGAAGGGTTAATGGAAAGTGCTTCTGTGGATGATGATGGGGATTGCTTCTTACCTTTGTTACTGAATGCTACCTCTGTAAACATTGAGGTCTACTATAATAAAGCTGTAAACTATACATTGATGGTCACTTTTGTATCCTTTACATATTGTAAACTATATTCATTTCACAGTAAAAGATTCTATTTTCTGTTATCCAGTCGATTCCTTAATATCTGACATCAGGTCTCCTTCCTCCAAGTACTTCTATTGATTCGACAAATGGAACATAGCAACACTCAATCAGTAAGAGTTTTACTTATCATCAGTTGCAACTAGTTTGAGACAGATTTTTTCATTTGACTGTTGACCTCTCTGGTACTTGTGAATAAATAAATGGTTGTGTGTTCTGGATATTGTACCATTTCAATAAATTCACTGCTAATTTGCGTGTGTCAGGGAGCTGCTAAAGTTTCAATTGTGATGATTGGTCAGCAAGCTATCATGGATGCTTATCTTTGCCTTTTACATTTGACTGCCGGAATACTAGTAGGTAAATTTTGACTCCTGGAATTTAAATTTCTAAAACACAGAGCAAAGTAAAAAGGCTTTGTAACCATAGAGGAACATGGTGTGTTTAACCTAAGAATAATTACAAATCTCTAATTTCATCAACTGTTCTAATGTAAGGCACCTACGTTACATAGCTATAGTCTGTTTGCTTTATGAACTTGCAGTGCTTTTTGTGTATATTATCAAGGAACTTAAGAAGTGATAAACACCTACAAATTCTTTTCCTCTCCTTATGCACATGAAATTTACGTGCTATAATGCAGTCATTAGTTTGCCAGTTGTACAACTAGAAGTAAAGCTTTCTTTTTGATGAATACTTAGGGTATTAAATAATCAGGGATTGCTTATGTATGAACTACATGTGAACATTTATCACAATCCATAGGATTCTAAAGTACATTTTCTTTGGGTAAGCAAGATAAAATTAAATCAATAAAAGAAAAAATAATTACAAGCATGTTGACAATCAAGCAGTCCAGGGAATAACTGTAGGTGAACCCCACATCAAAACAAAACGAGGTGACTGTCCTGAGGGAGGCAGCATAAACAAAAAGGGTCCACCCTGACCAAAATGAAATCAGGTTGATGTATCATCCAGAAATTGGAACAAATTTTGTCTGGATGACTGATATGAGGCTTCATTAATTGAACATTATTTTCTGATATATGTGTATAGTTCGCTGTGAAAAGATTTACTTCTTTTCTTCTGTATGTCATGAAATTTTTGTACTTTTGTACAGTTCTGATAAGTTGTTTTTATCCTCAAAAAATTAATATGCTTATCTCATGCTGGACAGAATCCTTGTTCAATGCTTTTGCCACTGCCGCATTTTTCAAGTTTGTTGTCTTCTCAATTTTTGAAATGAGATTTCTTCTTGCTATATGGAAGGCAAGCAGGCCTATGAATAACAGTGAAGGTTGGGAGACAATGAGACGTGAGCTCTCAGTTTTATACAGTCGTTTCTGTAAGTTCAATTTTTGTACTATTTACAGTTTGTCTACAGGTTTTGTTGAAGTAATGAAAAGATGCTGGTGAACTCATGTGATGATGTATTATTGTGTGAACAGCTACTAGAATCTATGAATTATCAAGTCTGTCATGGTGCTCTTTGATTTTTTCATGGTCGCAATGTCCATATTTGTGCTCACGAATTGATTTCCTACACAGCCTGATACCAGCTAGAAGCGTTAAATTAATATGGTTAATTTTATGCTCTTAAAGTAATTTGATTAACGTATAAAACTTTTGTCAGATGGGATTCTTTTGGGAGGCATTTTGCTGATGTACGAGTTGCATAAATATCTCCGACCTATTCTGCTCCTAATGTACTCCTTTTGGATACCACAAATAGTAAATAATATCATTCGTGACTCGAGAAAATCTTTGCATCCTCATTACATAGTAGGCATGACTATTACTCGGCTAGCAATCCCATTGTATATTTTTGGGTGCCCTAACAACTTCATGCGCATTGAGCCTGAGAAGAGCTGGTGTACATGTTTGATTGTATTCATTGGACTGCAAGCATCAATCCTTCTTCTTCAACATTATCTGGGGTCTCGGTGGTTCATACCTCGCCAGGTTTGATTTTATATTTGTCCATTTTCTTTTTGCTAAACCTTTCCACCTTCTGTCGTTGGTCTGTTAGTGGTGACACACATAGCGGCATATATAGTCTTCTGTTTCTTAGCCAATGAGAAATATTTTCTAGACCTGTTGCATAAAGTTGTCAATTTGCCTGTACATAGATTATGCTTTATCACATTGATATAGTGCCCTTTTCTCTGTGTCTGATATGAGAAAGGAAAGAGGAAACTGACGGTTAATTAGAATCTGAAGCATGATTTTGTGCTGCAGCTGATGATTCTTATCTGTAAAGTAGAATGCACATAACTGAATCTAATCCAGTACTGTGAATATGAGACGTACACCATATATATCCACATATATATCTTTCCGTGAATGTGAGGTGTACACCATCTATATCTCCAATCTAATACCTAAAATCATGTATACGACTTATAACAGCTCCTAGCACTCTCCTTTAAGTTGGAGAAATATATCAAACATGCTAGCTTAACAACAAATGCCATTTAACTGGCACGCAGCTAAAACTTTGGTTGATCCCTTGCCCAGAAATATTTAGTAGAAATCAACTCTTGCTGTAACACCTAGAGGACGAGGTGGCAGTCTGCCTTGTATTCTTTGCATATGAAGTACTGGATTAGTGGCAATAAGAGCTTGATTTTTACGCCAGAAACTCATAAGTTGGGACTTATTCATTCCAATTTCTCCTAGTAAATGATGTAGCCACATAAGTTCGTAAGTTACTTATGTCATTGCATGACATTTACATTCTACACTTGGTTGAGATACAACACTTTTTTTCTTATTTTTACAAGTGATAAGATTATTTCCAACAAACCACAACATGCTATAGTCCACTGTCTCTTTACGTTAGCACTTGCCTAATCAACATCCGAAAACCATCAATTCCACAATGATTATGATCTCAAGATTCCACATCTTAGAGCTGCTTTGAAGAGTTTTGAATGCAACATGAAATCTTGGGAGATGACAAATTGATTAAATCATTTAAAAAATTGGGAAATGACACAAATTGAATGAAGCACTTACTAGCTAGGTGATATGTGGACGAATTATCTTTTATAGTTCAATCGTCCAACCACCTTTTTCTAATCTTTCTTAATCAATAAAGATATCTCATTCAACTCCTAACTTCACATTTGATATTACAGGGCATCGTATGGTTTTGCTTTAGTTGTTTCATATAGCATGTTTAGAATGTAAACTATCTAGGATACAGAGATACCTATTTACTACTTCGAGAGATCTCAATCCCTATGAAATATTTCAAGGGACTTATCTCCTTTGTTTGAAACCTCATGCCGAGAAAAGTTTTTGGCATACCGATACCAATATTATAAGAACTAGGAATTGCTATATCATCATTATATACAACTATGCAAATATATCCATAGATACTTTAGAGAATATTGAGTTATCGTATGCACTTCTTTGCAAAACAAAATTCAATCTCATGACTAAATCTCCTAAACTAGGCATGGTTCAATTGTTTTTGACTATATCTCATAGGGATGACAATAGATTTATAGATGGAATCAAATATGCAATATTTCAAGACAAAAGTATTTGGTTATTGGGGAAAAATCAATATACTTTTAACGTCGAATCAGGATCAACTAGGCCAGAAATAAAGCATTGGGTTAAACTCTTCTTTGGTGTCAAGGTAATAGCTATGGATATCCATCGACTCTCGAGAAAGGGTGGAAGAATGAGACCTATTATGGGACATACAATGCATTACAAACGTATGATCATTACACTTCAACCGGCTTCAAACTAGGCATGGGTCAATTGTACTTTTGTAGTTTTTGTGCTTTCCTTGACTCTCCTTGATTAATGTGTTGATGGTTGCTCCATCTGAACTTCCTTTTAATAAGTCACTTGATGAAGGAATGCATCATCAACATTAAGTTGATGAAGGGGCTAATGGTAGGTGGCTGCTGGACAAATGAAAATCTAATAGAATTTAGAAACCATTGAGAAATTCTTAGAAAACTATACACACGAAAGAATGCAAGAGAAGAGAGGAGCAGAACTTGAGGTGGCAGAATCAGCTGACTGACTGACTACCTTGACTTAAAGAATCAGTCTGGCATTTAAGTGAGCAATAGATCCATCAGGATTCATCTTGACTGTAAAGACCCATTTGCATGTAATTACCTTTTTATTTGAAGTTAGAGAGACCAAATCTCATGTATGATTTTGCTCGATTGACATCATCTCCTCAAATGCTTGTTTTAGCTTTGTATAATATTGAAACAAAGTTCTCCCCTCTACTTATCACAAGAAGTTTCCAAAATCCACTTATGATCATGATATACATCTTGTTCACTGGCGTACAGGATTTTAGATATTCCTCCAGTTCTTTCACTCTATGACAATGATAACTAACGTCATCTACCACTGGGTCCAAGGTATTCTGGATTTGATTAAAGAGTTAATCATCCTCAGTGAACCATTTTTTGTTTAATCTCTGTAGTAGCCTCAAATTTTGGAGGTGGATCATAAGCTAAATGATATCCCAAATCTAGACTTGACACGACTGTGGGAAATTCCTTCCCACTGAGCAGAATACCAACTGCATGCTAAATTTCTATTTGTGATTTCAGAAGATGAACCCACTGTGATTTTGGCCCCAATTTTTTCATCACCTTCAGCCATCTATGTAATTAGACAAACTCTCTAAGGGACCCACATCAATTAAAACAATCCCCAAAGTGAAGAAAAAGGAAGCTATGAGGACCTGCACCAGCTTCATTGAATTTATGACCCTCGGAATAGAAAGCCAACATAGGAAATGAGTAGTACTACATTTTTTTGGGTTAAATAAATGAAATTTATTAGAGAAATTCAATGAAGTACAACAATGTTTTGAAATAAACTAACTAAAACAGCCAGGAATTAGTTGCTTAAGCACATTAATATTCGGAGAACCTAAGCTGCAAGTGATAGTTTCTGTAGTTTTGCAATTGCCTAATGGTTAGTGCTATGCAGGTATCGTTTATCTGCATGTTGGATAGCAAATCGCTGTCTCAGTTGTACTTAGAGTTAATGGATGAGATGCTTTTAACTTGATTGGTAGTGGTGAATTGTTTGACTATGCTTCTTCCAGAATGAGATTATGCTGTGTGATTTACCAATCCTCATGTGTACATCAATAAAACAAACAAAGGAGTAAGGCTAACAGTTTAGCGCTATGCACGATTTATAGAGGAGAGCTCTCGTATCATTACGGAATGGGTCATATTCATCATTCTTCTGAACCACTAGGAATAGCCAAATCAAATCCTCCATCTATACTTCATCAAAGGACTAGTGGAAGAATCATATTTTTGTAAATGAAGTAAGCGCTACTTTGAACTCCCACAGAAACCCAAATCCAGCAATCCAAAAAACCATGGTTTTGTTCTCACTGAAGTTACTGTGCCTAAGTATCGAACAATTCCAGCTGCTCTTGAACACCACCTTCCAACCACCAACAGTCTATTTTCACCATCGACACATCAAGGAATCTGTTGTAGAGATACCCAGATGTATTATATTTCTTTATATTGTCACATTTAGTTTCAGCTGGCCTTAATGTTACAGCTCTAAAAAGTCAAATATCTATGGAAAATCTAATCTACTGCCCCAAACTATGTAGATAGGTTATTTCTCATATCAAAACATATGTATAATGAGGCAACCTGAAGAAGTTTCACAGTGTTATCTGTAGAAAATGTTTAATTGCAAAAATATGGTCTCCTTGACAGCATCGATTTTTAGGACTTCATGCAACAGGCAGACTTAATGAATTTGACTTGGCATGGGCTCCTTAAAATTCATTGACAGCCATAATGTACAATTGTGGGAATTGCTTTAAAGTCGATTTAGTTCGTAGATTCCTAGTAGAATACAGGTTAGACTCTGTTAAAGTGCATAACATCCTTTTATCTCTAGGCTACTTAGAAACTCCATCGGTTTGTTTAAATGAAGTTTATGAACTCATATTTAAACTAATTGGATGGCTTTGTTGATGGTATTTAACATCTTAGTACTAAGCATATTACAAAATTAAAATGCAATAAATTCAGATGTTTACTATGTTCTTAACTATGCTTCTACTATCTTCTGGTTAAAATATAAAGTTCATATTAATAGGTTAAATGTAGCTTGTAAGACTATACTGGAGCGTGAAAAGGTTCAACTCTTTTGCGTCCCTAATTTTAGTGATGTTTGCAACTGAGTTCTGGACTAGAATTTGAGTTTATAGTGTTTGTTCTCTTTAAATGTGGAGTTACTTTATATATAAATATACATGACTACACTTTTAGTTGCACGTCCTTTATTAGTTGCTACTGCTTCTTAATGTCAGTTGCAGAGCCTTGCCTTTAGGAGGCATTGTCAAGGCAAGGATTTCTTGATAAAATTTTGATTGCTTGTCACGATGGAGGGATCACTGTTTTCCAGTTGTCTGCAGATCCTACCTGAGAAATACAGCTATTATAGAAGGTTTGAGCAAGATATGAATCATGGAATGGATTGCGTCATCTGCATGACAGCGATTGATCTTACACTGCACCCTAACGATTGCATGGTAATTTGTTTTTGTTACTCTGCATTTAGTTACAAAATAAATTAGACCTTTAATTGAATTTATATGCAGGTAACACCATGCGATCATTTCTTTCATCCTGGCTGCTTACAAAGGTGGATGGATATCAAGATGGAATGTCCAACTTGCCGGCGTCCACTACCACCAGCCTAGGGAAATTAATCACTTCTGTTGATTACACTTGATTGATTGACTTTGTCCCAGATTGATAATAATGGTAAGAAACCTGAACTTGGTTAATTTAGATTTTCAGTTTTTTGGATTCTTCCTCCCAAAATTGACTGACTAAAGAGTTATAGTTCCATATAGAAGAAAAAAGTAAGAACTTTTAGTTTGTTTCATAAGCCAAGTTTGTCACTGCCTTAATCTGTGGGGTCTAGTCTAGTGTTATCGAATGCTTGCGCAGGATAATCACTCCTTTTTCATCATGTGCTTTGCAGTACGATTTTAGATTCCTTCACGCATAGTATTATCTAATTTCAGGTGGGCGATACCCATATTTATTTTGTTTGGGTATATCTTGAGAAAAGAAAGAGGTAGAGGCTTAAGCACCTTGGAGCGCTCAGTAGTTTGTATTGGAAGTATGATTAATCAACTGCGTCGTGTACCCTTTGCAATACCGTAGAAATTTCAGCAATGCAATTAATTTGATTTCACTGTTTTCACTGTACTGTAAATTCTAATTGTCTTACGAATAACGTCAAGCTAACCTTTATGGATATTCACCATAGTAGTATTGCATTTGTAGCTACATGTTAATTTTACAATCTTTGGATTATTTTCTGTAAGATTCACCCTTTTGATTAATTAATCACTCATGATGAATTTTAGATCCTATGTTTTGAAAATGGATTGATGTCCGAACTTCCAGGTATTTTAGTATATGGATTTTGGTGGATGCAGGTGATGATAATGTTTACTCTTATCGTGTAAAGTTTAGATTATGTAATATGATTAATACATGAAAATAGAAACATAAATTACGTCTTATTGTGTAGTTTGATCATTTTTCTTAGAGTTTCCCGCGATATATTTTTATAATTAGTTTGTTGCAACCGTCGTAGTCACATACGTATCGAAATCTAGTATTAAGACAAACAAGTTGATGAAACTCTACAAATGGTGTAGAAAGAAATAAGCAAGAAGTGAGAGTTCTTCTCGAGTTTATACTTATTCATTATAAGATTTTAGAAGTTTTTGTACATCAATTAAATATAATTTAATCAAATATTAATTGAATTTTAAAAAGAACTAATATTTTAATTTTTAATATTAAATTTTTGCAAATTTTAAATCAAGCATAATATTAATTCTTCACCATTGATAACTAATTCTAAAATCAAATTTCAAATTTAGTTTTAAAATATTAATCCAACTTGATCCAAAATTTTCTAGATCAATCCTAAACCAAAATAATGAAATATTCTCTAATCACTTTAGGGTGATGAATCTTATATTAATCACTCAATTACTCCCATATAATTTATATTATATTTTACAACTACCTATTGAGGGTATAATAGTATCAAAACATAACAATTTCTATATGAGATACTTTTATAGATCAAGTTAAATAATTACTTGTACAATCATCACAATGAGAATTTTCACAGACATATAAGTATTTGTTCCAAATAAAATTCTTAATCGGATCAGTTCAAAAAACATGTTTTCTAACAAGCACCCAATGATTAGGAATAATTTAAGAATAATATACAAATTTAATATGAATTTCATAATTGTAATCTCATTATAATTTTATTTGTAGTAGACATTTATATTGTGCATTTTGTCTTATACATAAGCTAATTAAATAAAAATTCATAAGATAAAAAATGTTTTTAAATAATTATGTCATAAAACTACCATTACTAATTGACTATCTCCTACTTTTACTAAGCAAATCATTATGAGTCTTATACCATATCCCGTATGAAAATCATACTACTATTAGGACTTTGGTTTTGTGAAATAATTATACAAGATTCTCTATAATAAGTATATGTTTAAATCTTTACAACTTTTGTTTCGATTATAATTAAGAGAAATTGTCTGAATATATATTGATCTTTGATAAGACTTTAATTCCTCTCGTATGCCTAATGGGTATGTACGTTACTATTTTAATAACTATAGTAAGTTCATTAAAGAACTTCTTGATCCAAATAATCATTTTCACTAAATAAAAATTGTATTATAGCATTATTGACAATTAATACTATATTAAAACCTTTCCAACTCAAGATAAAATTGTTTTAAGTAAAATATATTGCAATCTTAGAGCCAACTATCAATGATTCTAACTAAGGTTTGGAAAACTTGGTTACTTAAGCTGGAGGGCACCTTACAAGTTTAGTGTCCTGATAGGCAGTACCTTAAACGTTTGGATTTCTAAACCTTGTATTTATGAACAAGTTACAGATCTCATTGGTCAAGACTTTTCAACATTCATAACATATCAAAACTAATTGGATAAATTAGGGATTTAAAGGCATTCGTTTTAATTCTTTTATATTTCAGTTGAATCTAATTCAATCCTAGTCTTGAAGTTTTTAATTTCAATTCTTAAATACAGTAAAACTTCGATAAATGAATATTCGATAAATTAATAATCTCGATTAAATAATAATTTTCTCCGATCCCGACTTGAGTCAATTGGATAAAATAATAATCTTACTAAATGCATAAGATAATAGTTTTTAAAAAAAATTCTTGAGGCCCAGTGAAAATATAAAATAATGATTCATTAAATAAGTATGAAAATTACATATATAATTCATAAAATAAAACACTTCCTAAACAATTTTTATTTCAAATT
>JANIJH010000225.1:47000193-47016549 GCA_024520975.1 Erythroxylum areolatum
GCAACTTTGGTCACCTTAGGGTATTTTGACCTCCTCACTTTGAAAATGATATCCAAAAGTCCTAAATCTCCCTCCTTAGCATGATTTTCTTCATTTGACACCTAAAACACTTGAAATGATAAAATCAATGTAAGCTATGTGATTTAGACATCAAATGAGAATAAAAACTAAGTGTAAAAGTATAAAAGGATAAGAAAATATGAGTGCATCAAAATGTAAATAACTCCTTGCTTATTGGGGATGTAAACTTTACTTCATTTGATATTGGTTCTATTGGATCTCTAAAAATGCTACGAAACCATAGAAATCTATTAAATAACTTCGCAATAGATTTGATAATGTTGCTTGGAATAGCTAGGAAAGTAGCCTAATATATGCTAATTAAATTCAGAGTAGAGGTCATGAGTTGTGTTCTTCCAACTGTTGAAAGATGTTTAAAGTTTCAAGACGAAATCCTATAATTGATTTTGTCAAAGAGACAAGTGAAATCCCTTGTGCTCACCTTATAAGATAAGATTGGTACGCCAATATGCCTCATTAGGAGATCCTAGTAATTGAAAATTGTGATGGTTGAAAGCACTGAGTACCTATTAGTAGTACTCTTAGAAAGATAAATACTGCTTTTGGAGCAATTTACCTATAGTTCAAATAATCTATGAAAGATCTTTAAAGCTTTCATTAGATTTAATGTAAAAGTAGCATCTACTCTAAAAAGTAGAATAAGATCATCTATATAAAAAAGAGATTGGGGAGTTTAATTTTCCTACATTTAGAATGATATTTGAATCCTTTTTTCCTTTCCAAAACCCTTTGTAGTATCTTATGTAGAACGTCCATGAAAATGCAAAAATATAGGGAGAGATGGGATCTCCTTGTGTAATTCCTTGGCAACTTTTGATGAACTTAGTAGGTTATCTATTTAAACAAATGCCATATAAAGGTGTTATTATAAATTACTTATTCAAGCGAATGAAGGAGTTGGGAAATCCATAACATAAAGGATGTTGATTATGAATTCCTAAACAACAATGCCATATTCCTTTCCTAGATCTATTTTGATGCAGTAATTAGGATTACTTCTCTTCTTTGAATAATTTCTAATCAACTATTGGTGATTAAAATAAAAGTAATAAAATGGATTAGAGATGGACACTCTATGTAGTCTATCTTTTATATTAAGTCTTTAAAGAGTTTCTAGCTAAAGGATAAAGGAGGTTTTGAGGAGATGGTAGTAGTTCTATATTAGATTAAACCAACTCACTGTGGGATTTAGATGGCTAAATAACTTATAAATAGGGATGATTCTTAGGTTTTCTCACAGATGTTGGAATTTAGAAGCCTCTTATACCTTTGGATCAAACATAAGATGGGGAATGATAAAAGAACTCTGTTCTTGCAAGACAATTGGAATGAACATAACCCTTTACACTTGATAAATAATCTTACGCATTTAAGGAATAGAATTCCTTTTAATGCTAAAGTTAATTCACTTATATATAATAGAGAATGGCACACCAACTTTAGATGCTTCTCTTCCCTTTCTATTTATTTTCCTTAACTTAATAAATTGCATAGTGAAGACAAACTCATTTGGTTAGTAATCACAAAATTGTGTCTTATTAATGACTTTTGCTATAGAATATACAGATCTAACCTAGAGGAGGTTCCATGGTATGAGATATTATGGAAACAAACCTTAAATCCTAAACGTCCTTAATTAGCTAGTTGGTTATCAAAAATAGGATTAGAACTAAGGATGGGTGGTTTGGCTCCTTCGATCCTATTTGTGCATTGTGACAAGAAGAAAAGGAAGATAGGAATTATTTGTTTTTTCAATGCATGTTCCTTAAAGTAATTTGGAATAGAAACTTGCATCTTTTAAAGGAGCAATGTCAAGCATATGAATGGAATAGAGTAATGGTACGGGTTATCAAAAAGACCAAGGAGTTCAAGCAAAATGGTGCCCTACTTAAAATGGTTTTCATCTTTAAAAAATGCAACATAGAGAGAAAGAAACAATAGATTATACATAAAGAAATCTACTGAAAAGCATCAGCTTATTGATAACATTCTTAACTGGATCTAAGAGATCATGATAGCAAAAAGAGCAAAAAGCAATCTTACTCCAAACATAAAGCTTAGATGGAACCTTTAATTTGTAACTTTGCTTATAATTTATACTAAATTTTACTTTGTAAATGGTCTTACATTATAGTGGTGTAGTAGATTTTACTAAAGATTAAAAAAAAATTATTTCACTTTTAAAAAATAGAAAATGGCAATAACTCTCGGATTTGGTATGACTATTAGAACAAAATAGAAACACTACACTATATTAATGGGACTTCTAGTATAAAAGACTTCATTCAAGAGAATGCCAAGATCAAGGAGCAAATAAAAGACAATTAATGGTGCTACAATATTAATGAATCATCAGCAATAATGTTCAATGTTTGTAACTATAGCCCAAATGCAAGTAAAGGAGACTCAATAATCTATATGAAACAGTCTTCATCGTTATTCATAAATAGATCATGCAAAAACCTCTTCGAGATTCAAGCTCATAGAGTGAGTTGGTTAATTACAATTTTGTTTGAGCAAACTCTCCCTAGAATCTCTTTCATTATATTGCCTGTGGTATGATAAAGACTAATAACTTTGGACATGTTAAGAAGAAACAATAGCTTTCCTCAATGTTGCAATTTATGTAAGCAACAACCCAATTCCTTAAATAATTTTTTCTTTCACTGCACATTCACATATTATATATAACTAAGGTTAGGAGGCCCTATGAACAAGCATGATCTCTTGACATAAGAAAAAACATTTAGAAGCTAAATTTATAACATTTAGAGGGAAACAAATCAGATTATTTTTCAAGGTAAAGGAAAGCTAAGCCATCAAATACTTTATAAGATTGTCGATTAGATAAGGCGATAATTAATTACTGATGATATACAACTAATTTGTAGTAAAAATTGTTATCATAATGAACCGTAGACTCATATGAATTAAAAGCTAGCTTGAATTAAATAGTCAGAACTAAGTTCTCCAAGAAGCTATGCTTGTAACAATAATCAATACTAGAGAACCAAAACTTGAAACTAGAGTTTTTTTTTTTAATTGAAGAGGTTGTTTATTTCCATAGTTGATTATTCTTCCTTTATAAGCTCATGTCCAAAGCTTATGGCTGTAAAGAACTAGCTTAGCATACTTAGTCCCATCACACAATTTCCATCTTTCAAAAAGACCTTTTCTATTACTTCCGATTAAGATTCCAAAATATTAAGCTTTTTACGTCTTATATGATCTGAGGGTGTCACTCATTTACCATTACACATTTGTTTTCATGAACTTGAACAATAGAAATAAAATCGTGAATTTTATTCTTCCATACTAATTTCAATCTCTATATGTATATGATTGTTTAAATCCATTTTAATCAAATGACATTTAAAATCTGAAAATTAGTTTAGTTAAATCACAAATAAAATTCATATTAAATTACGCAACATGTTAAGAAATAAAACGAGGAAGAGGAAAGTTGCAAAATAGACTCTTGGATCCCAAATTTGGAGCATCCTACTTTCACACAATTCACAGAATTCAGCAAGCACTCAATATTTTATGATCAAGGGTATAATACTATTTTTAATAGTGGTCCTTATATATTGTATTAACAATTGAAAGATAATTGAAAGAAAAACTCTCTATTTGACGGAGTTTCTTTCTATACCTAAGAATTCTATTGAATCCAAAAATAATACATTAGAAGAATCCTTTGGTCAACAGGATAATTGTTTTGCTCCTGTGTCTTCCAAAAGCAAAATAGATTTTTAAGAGTTGTTTCCTAGATTCGAAAGATCTTTAAGAGTTGTTTTCTAGATTCGAAAGAGAGTATTTGACTTTTTCTAATAACTAAAAAGTATATCATATTTGAGTCTAACTAGGGTTGGCAATGGTGGAGGAATTAGATCGAAAAAAAAGAGAGATTTTAGTTGTAAAATATCTAATAAAACTGTCACTCAAATTGAGATTTCATTCTAATAGAAAGATATCAAATATTGGAGTTTCTTTTTTCATGAGATGAGATCCACGATAGTCAATTTTCTCATCAATTTCATATGCCTACCGTATGTGTTGGACCTCCTACTACCGTGCTTGTCACTACACAGCCTTAAAAGACATAGTCAACCAAACTAAACTAGAATCAACTAGGCTTTTGCGAGGCCCTTATATAAAGCTACCTTAGGAAACAGTCTCAGACTTGGGAAACACAAGCCTGCGTACACCATATATAACCTTAGGCAGGCAGAAGGTGATGCAAGAAGATCATGCTCCAAGTGGGCCAACGATAACCTGACCTTGCCAAGAAGCCTAGTCTTCCCAATGGAGATTACTTTAACGAGGAAAATTCTTTCCCTCCAGCGCACACAAAGCTTTTACAAACTACATAGAGAACTAAAGACAAGAGGAGAAAAAACGAACCAGAAGAAAGGGAGAACTCCATGCCAAGCAATCCATAATTATTCTGATGTCCTTTCATTACCATTGAAGTTATTCTCTTCCTTTAATTGTTCCAACATAGTGAATGTGGCGGGGTCCTTTCTTCTCTTAAATTCACTCGGCATTGAAAATCCCAATTCACAACTACCACAAACTCTCCCAACCTCTCTCAGGTAAAGCTAACAAAAACAACAAATCAAATCAAATGTTTCCTGAAACAAGGCCAACCCACCCATCCGCCTCAGAGTCCGAGGGAGTTGAGTGGCAAAAAGACATCGATCGCGAAATCAAAGACATGGTCAACTCTATCACACAGCATGTTGATGGTATAAACAGGCCCGGTGACTCAGGCAAAAGCCCCCACCTCCATGAGATGGGTGAGGATGAAAATGGTATAAGAATTCTGACCCTTGCTGGAACTAACACGGGAGCCACAATGCGGACGGAGCTGGATGAGAAACAAAGCAATCGTAGTGGGATTTCGCTTGATGATTCTGAGCCTGATGCTATGGACACATACGTCAACAGTAACTTTCAGTCCGTGAACAACTCCATAATGCTTCAAAGCACGTACAAGACCAATGATCCTGGTGTTCATATGGACATTGCTGACACTTTTGAACAGAGGCGAGGACATAAGCAAGTCAGGAAGGCCAAGAAAAAGCTGGACAAAGACATCTTCAAGAGCGATCAACTATCTTCAGACTCCGATTGAGCCGGCCTTCCCCATTTACGTATTTCTTATACGTCGAAGAATAATTTCCCAAAAATGGAGATGTATTTGCGAGTTTTATCGTTTCCAAAATCATCTGGTTTGCGGACTGCAGTTGTAATAAATTATGTGTGTTGTTTATTATCAAAAGTTGTATTTGTATGTGAAACAATTCTGATAAAGTGGTAAAAATTATTTCTTTTGAAGTTTACTGAATTAAAAATTATAATTAGATTTTAAAAAATCGTATTTATATATAGATTAAAATTAGAAATAATATGAATTATTTATTTATTTCTAATTTTAATAATGCGTCAAAGGAAATTATAAGTTGAACATTATATGTTTCTAAATTCATATTTATCAAATTAAATTTAAACTTTATATTTATATATATATATATATATATATATCAGTATTTAATAATATTAAAATGTTACTTGAATTAATGGGAATGTCACGAGTGTCTCTATTAGAAAAATATAGAAGAGAGAGGGAGGGTTAAAGATTTTTTTTTCTTTCTGATTTTGCTTATGTTATATAAAGCAATAAAAGGTTATAGGGGTGAGCAAAACAGCTTTATTATAATTAGACATGTAAGCAAAAAAAAAAACTTTTATGATAATGAAAGTTAAATTAATATAATTAAATTTAGTTGAAAATTTAAATTTGTATTGACTCATTTAAATTTAATTCTAACGCAAATTTTTTAAAAATTTTGATAGTTATATAAAAGATAAATAATTCATCCAACCTTTTTCAGATATAAAAGTTATTTTGGAATAAAAATAATAATTAATATAATATTATATGCAAAATATTAATCATAATATATGATAAATAAATTGAATAAATAATTCAAAATGTTTATAATTTTGATAAGAAATAATTAATACAACATCATAGGATTATTAGTTAATTTAAAATATATTTTTTGCATAACTATAAACTCAGGAGTGTTGATTATCTACCTCTTTTGTTGGCCAAAACTTTTACTTCCCCTTTTAGTTTATTCCCACCACTAAGCTTCTTCCTTTCAAAATTTTGTTACAATTTCAGGCAACTTCTTGAGTGGGAGAGACCCACTCGGCCTAGGCTTCCGCAGCCTCTTCCACTCATACTTCTTCACCATAACTCTCCCATTCTACCTCGACCACTGCACAACGTTCCTTTCTTGCATATTTTTCAAAAACCCTTACCTTTAACTTTAATCACCAGCCAAGCTCCTCCTTCCAACTCCAGCATGAATTCCATGGAATAGAATCAATTGTAGCTCAAGCTAAGAAGGAAAGTCTATCTACAATCAACAAAAGAAGAAATTGGTCTCAGTTTGTTACTGAGACTACACCCAATTAAAAGCTGAAATATATTACCATGATAGGTCCTTAATTAGTCTCCGATCTTGGCATTAGCATGGATCGAGCTCGGCCTTAAAAATTTATCTTTAGGCCCGGATCTAGTCCAAAGCTTGATCAATCCTAAGGCTTTTGTGCTTAAATAGTTCGAAAATTTAATCAGGGTCAAATTAGATTAATTTCTTTCTATTTTTAATTTAAAATTTAAAGACTTCGTTACTTTGAGTAAAATGACGTTTAACTAGGCATATTTGGGCTATAAGTCGGATCAAGCTTGTTGGGCAAGTTTTACTTATATAAGACCACCAATTTTCTACAAGTACATAGATCATAAGCATAGTTGTTGAGATGTTGGTCTCACGAGGACTTAGTTAAATTAATTGAATCTTAACTTTGTATAAGGTTTTAGAAAGTGACAAAAATGAAACTAAAACTAAACAAAAAATTAAGCAATTAAATATGGATTTATTGAAATGAAAATTATGAAATTAACACAAGTAGATCAAAATAGAGCACAACTATTTAACAATTGAGATATCATAACAAGAAAAAATTAACAATTATGAAAATATAGGATTTATCTATTGTCCTTTGCTACCTTAATCAATTTTGATGTAATTGATATAGATCCTAGATCTCTAAAGAGTTTATTATTCTTTTTCAAAGATCTAATCATTAAATCTTAGTTAATAACCCCTAATTGAATATGAAATTTTGATCTTGCAATTTCTCAATTAACAAAAATAACTTATATTTCAAATTAGTTCCTAAGCAATCTACTAAACAACTGAGTCCTCACACAAGATCTCTCTTCATATAATTACGATTTGATGTTTTCATTATCTATTAAGTTGTTAATTTTCATTTCTCAACCTAATCATGTTACTACCAATTCAATCTTTTGATTTATCACCGAAGGACGCAAAAGTAATAAACATCATAATACCCAAACAAAAGGTTTCCGTTCATCTCAACTCTTTATATCTGCCATTGAATGGCCTCACCTCAGCAACTTCTCTATCAAATAGCACAACGAAGCTGTTTTAAATAAATAGACGAGATAATAACCTGTTGCAGAGCAAGATTAAATTCTTCTGATCACATCAAGTAATTTAAGCAACGGTGACAATAGTTTAATGTTTATTCACTCTTTTTATTACCTCTGACCAGTGCCGGCTGCCCTGCCCAGGGCCCATTATGAGAAGGGGCCCCATCTTCATGTTTTGATTCCCATAACTTACAGTAATATCACTAATTCACTATCAATCTTTTAAAGTAGCGTGAGAGTTAAACGTTAACTTACTTACAGGTAGTAATAAATGACTTTAACATTGGTGCAGATGTTTCAAAGAGTTCAACATTAGTAGAAGGGTAAGGTCCAAGATTGGTTTAACGTTATAACTTAGATTGATTTAATGTTATAAGTCATCCGTATATTTCTATAGCTTTTGTTAGGAGATCAGCGAATCAGGTTGCTCATAAGATAGTTAGGGCGGCTGCTTCTATGTCTGATTTCGAATGGGGGGTATGCCCTCCAAGTTTTCTGTATGACATTTTATCTTTCGATATGAATAATAGGCGCTGAGCGCACGTGACAACGTTTCAAAAAAAAATGTTATAAGTTAACGTTATGGACTTTGTGGTTAACATTTTATGCTTATAAATAGTCTTGAAATATTTAAGTGTACTTTTACCTTCTAATTTTTTTATTTTCATCAATATATATATTTAAAGTACTTCAATTCAAAAATTAGCAGTAAAAAAATTTTACGATTCTGTCTTCTAAGTCCTGCTTATAATTTAAAGATAAAGTTTCTGATTTTTAATATATTTTTAGCTTATAAAATATTTGAATATGTTATAATTAATTTATAATTTGTCATTAACGTGCACATTATATTAGCTTATTTCCTAAGTATATTAATTTCTTGTACTTTTAGAAATTAGTGTGTTTCTATCATTAAAATTTGGTCTTTGTTTTCTATTTTTAATATTATTTATTAAGTTTTGCTATTTATTTTTCTCTATCGTAGATATAATATCATTTATATATTTTTGTAATATATTGCAAAGCTATTAGAGTTTGGTTGTGTCTGCAGACTTCTTCCAGTTTCATATAAGTGCTTTTGTTCTTTTTCTAATCTAACTGTGTTATATTAAAAATGTACAGAGAAATTATTTTTCATAAATCATGAATCTCTATGTATTTGTGATCATTTAATATTTAATTGATTATATAAACTTTTAAATTGAGTCATTTATGTTTCATATAATTATATAAACTTAAATATATTGTCGATTTATTGAGGTTTTTTTTTATTATTTCATCCCGGGTCTATAAAATAATAAGAACGGCCCTGCCTCAGACCGATCCTTTCCTGACAAATGGAGACTATAATGGAATAATTTTCGAGGCGTATACAGCATTGTAAAGCATCAATGTGCGATATCAAGTTAAAAGTTTTAAGTCGTACGACGAGTTTTTAATTTGCATTTTGATGTTCATGATACTGACTATTCTATTCTCAAAAGGAAAACTTCGATGGTATTCTTCTACACATCTTTACTTAGCATTGAATTCTGATTCTTTTGAAACCCGTTACACCTACGGCACAGAAATCGGGAACAATATATCGAATCTTCTCATGGTGAGCTTAAATAAATAGTCATTGAAATTGCAAGACCAAGACTGGAAATGAGGAACAAAAGAGAAATAGTAAAGATGTGTTTCAAATTAGAATATCACACACTTCCAAAAATATGTACATAGAAAAGATTAAATCGAATACAAATTCAAGGCATGCAATAATTTGAAAATATTCTAGAAATCATGAATAAAAATACGAATAGCTAACTATGGAAACTAGGTATGTAAAAAGATCGTTTGACCTCTCTCTAATGTTTGACATCTTGTTCTCGTATTTCTGATTTACTCTGACCTCCTTTGACCAATGCCTTTAACTTTGCCATTCTAAGCTAACGATTTCAAGCAGCTTTCTTTTTTTCCTTTTTTTTTTTTTTGTCTAGGTTTAGGTCCCCTTTTTTTTAGAATGCAATTATACTCCTTTTCCCCGGTCGCTTGCAAAGGCGGCTTCTTTACCGCCTTATTAGTTAGCCCCCTCTGTTGGTCCCTCAAACCCCGTATCAACGTAAGTTCCAAAGTGCAGTTCTCGACCTCAAAACATATCAATCACTCTTGCTACCACCAAACTAAATCTCAATTCTCAACTCAACTACATATTTGAAAACTTTTATTTTATACTCTATAACCAATTGGTTGGATATTGTTTAGTAATACAATTATTTAAATAATTCTTTATCTTACGTATATTCTTATGTATATGACGCAATCTACAGGATAAATTTACATTGCAAATAATATTGTGTTGAGATTATAATTATGAGAATTATATTTCATTTATATATTGTCCTTAAATTTGTTTTTACTCATTATTCTATTAAGATACAACATTAATGAAAGATAAAAAGACTAACACATATTATTTTTCTTCTTTATCAAAGAAATAGTTAATCTCCTAAGCTAAAGTATGGAAATACTTAAATAAGCATATGGTTTTGCTTGTTAGAAAACAAGTTCATTGAACTAACCACATATGATAAATCTATTTATAGTATTACTTGTATGTCTATAAAAATTATTATTGTAATGATTATATAGGTGATTCCTTTAACTAAAAGTCACCAGAGTATCTTATATAGAGATTACTGTATTTTAATATTACTTATAACCAATTCTAGATAATGATAGCTCATTCAGTAGTCATTAGATATAGCATGAACAATATAGAGATAGTTAAATGATCAATATATAGTTTTGTGATCAATATATGATTCATCATCTAAAGTAATTAGAGAGAATGTTCCATTGTTTTTTGTTAGTATTTATTCAAAAACTCTTTGGCCAAAGTAGAATGACACTTCGTGAATAGTTTGCAAAATATCATTAACAGAATCAATTACTAATAATGGAGAACTAATTTGGTTAGACTAAAATAAAGTAGACATTATTTATATATTAGATATCTAATCGAAATATTGTATAATAGAAGGTTGAATTATATGAAAAGGTTTGTCAAATTCACTTTGTAATTCCTAAATATTTGGATGTTCATGTATTGTTTGACATCAATCTTGATCTATAGATATCAATTGTCTAATTAGAAAATTAAAAATAAAGAGTTTAATTTATCTAATCTTAACTATGATTTAGGAATTTATAGTTATTGTCAATATATTTAGGAACCTAGTGGGTCACACATAAAGAATAGGTTGAAGAGAAAAAGGTGTTTTTAATCAAGTTTGACTTAATTATAAAGTTTGAGAAACTTTATGATTCAATATGAGATATTTAATAAATAAGGAATAATATGAGATGTTAGATTTATTTGACAAAATTGGTATTTAATTAGAATTAATTGTAATTATAATTAAAGTTTAGTTCAAATTAGAATTGTATTTTAATTAAATTACTAAAATGTCTAAAACTTATTATAAATAGGCTTAAGCTCTAAGAGAGATAGCCTTCCTTGTATCTCTATAATAGTTTTGGAGTTCTCTCACCACATGTTGTGAATATTATTAAACCTTAAATATTTATGCGACTACAGTGGTTAAGATAAGCTAATTTTAAAACAATTTGAGGTAAATGATAAAAAAGGATTAAACTTTACAATAAGATACGAATTACAATTCATGTTTTATAATGATTTATATTTTAATTAGTTTATAGAATTTAAGTGATCTTGACTTTTAAGAATTCAAACTTAAAAGTATCATGTTTATTTTTCTTAGTAAGGAATCGAATTTCTTCCTGATTTTCTTATAATGGTATCAAAGCTAATTTTGATTATGTAACTTTATTAAAACTATTTTGTTGTTATTTATTATCATTTTGGTGTTGAGTTACAAAAAAGGATTGCAAATTAAATCTAAACACTAGGATATGAATAGTTCATATTCACATCTTTTAACTATAAAATCATAAATTATTGAACATGAAAAGTTTAGATTAATATTCCTAACATACAAACCTAAGCTTTAGATCAAATTAGATTTGATTGATATTAGAAGTTTATCTTCCATCTTTAGAAGCCAAGAATTGTTCTAGGATTGATAACTTATTATATGAGTTTCCTGGAAACTCTTTATGATAAGAAGTCTATTGTGCTCTCTTTGGCTAGTGTCATCTCACCATCAAAGTTTACAACAACACTCATCATCCTAGGTTTAATTTGTATGATAAAAATTTAGAGATAACTAGATGTTTATTAGAAAAAAATAGGCCGCACGAGAATCAATACCACATAAACTTGTCAGCATTGATTGCTTTTGTCATAAAATCTATCAAGTTATCCATTGTATAAATTTTCTGCATGTCCATCATTTCTTCTTCCACTTTCTCACGAATGAAATGATATTGAACTCGAATGTGCTTTGTCTTTGAATGAAATGTTGGATTCTTTGAAAGATGCATAACACTCTGATTGTCACAATACAAAGTAATATTCTCTTGTTTATACCCAATTTCTTCAAACAACATCTTCAACCACACTGCTTCTTTACTGGCTTGTGCAGTTGCTATATATTTTCCTTCTATTGCTGACGTAGCGACAACTGACTGCTGTTTTGAAACCAAGTTCACAGCCCCTTCAGCTAATATGAACACATATCCAACAGTGGATTTACTTTTGTCAAGATCACTTGTATAATCAGCATCAACATATTCTCTGACAGCAAAATCTGATGCTTCATAACATATTGCAACATTTGAGGTTTCTTTGATATATTTGATAATCCTCTTAACTGTATTCCAATGCTCTTAACCAGTATTTGTCATGTATCGACTAACCACTCCTACTGTATGTGCAATATCTAGTCTTGTACAATTCATAGCGAACATTAGGCTTCCCACTACTGATGCATACGGTATTTGAGACATCTCCATCCTCTTTTCTTCATTGCTAGGACTCATACTTGAGGATAACTTGAAATTAATAAGAAAAGGGGTATAAATTGACTTACAATCTTGCATGTTAAATCATCGCAAGATCTTCTTCAATTAATTGTTATGAGAAAGCCAAATCTTTCTATTATTTATGTCTCAGTGAATTTGCATCTCTAGAATCTTATTTGCTGGTCCCAAGTCCTTCATTTCAAATTTTCTAATGTCTTCAATTCTTTGATACAATCATTGTTGGGGCTTGCTACCAACATGTCGTTTACATACAACAGCAAGACTATACAATCATTTTTCTCAAACCTTTTAAAATATACACAAGGATTTGCATTCAGTCTGTTGTATCCAAGGCTCATGATAAAGGAATTAAATCTCTTATACCAACACCTTGGCGCCTGCTTTAAACCCTACAGAATTTGTTCAACCTGTAAACCAAGTTCTCTTTCATTTTTTCTTCAAAACCTTTTGGTTGGGGTGTATAAATTTCTTCTTCAACATTTCCATGAAGAAATACAGTTTTCACTTCTAACTGCTCAAGATGCAAGTCAAATATAGCACATACTGATAGAACTACTCGAACTGTAGTGAGTTGAACCATAGAAGAAAATATTTCATTAAAATCAATACCTTCATTCTGAGCATATCTTTTTACCAACAATCTAACACGATATCACTCCATTTAATCATCACCACTTCGCTTGATCTTGTAAACTCATTTATTGCCAATAGGCTTTCTTCCTTGCAGTAATGACACCAACTCCTATGTCTTACTCTTATGAAGTGCTTCAATTTCTTCTTGCATTGATATCTTCCATTGAGATGCATCTAAACTATTCATTACTTCTTGAAGAGTTGATGGCTCTTCGTCCTCAGTTAAAAGATAGTATGCAATATCGCCCTCCATAATATAGTCTGAGTGCCAGCTCGGTGCTCTTTTTAAGTGAGTTTATCTCCAAGTATTTGTAACATCATATTCAACTAATTCTTGCTCTTTGTGCTCTAGTGCTCTGAAGAATCATTTTGACCAACTTCCCTATCCACTTGTACTGTTGTAGTTTTTAGATTCTCTTGTATAGTGCCAACATTTTCTGCTTACTCTTGATCCTTATCTTCTATAAAGATAACATCCCTACTGATAACAATCTTGTAGATAGTAGGATCCCACAGATGATCCCTTTTGAACCTTCAACATACCCTAAGAAAATGCTTCTTCTAGATTTTGGATCCAACTTTGTAGTTTCTTAGGCATTGAACATCACATAAGCAAGAATTCCAAACATATGGAAGTTAGAATAATTCACTAGTTTACCAATCCACATCTCCATCGGTGTCTTCAACTCAACTGCAATTGATGGAGCTCGATTCACCACATAATAGGAGTGTATGTCATCGTGAACTGCCTTTTGATGCCTTTTTGCTTACAAAATTCATCAAATTCTTTACTAGTATATTCTCCTCCATTATCTGACCGCAAACACTTGATCTTCTTATCATATTCCAATTCCAACCGCGCTTTGTGAAATTTGAAGAATAGAAACACATGTACTTTCCTCTTGATAGGAAATACCCAATATCTTCTCAAATAATCATCTATGAATGATACAAAGAATTTTGCTCCTCTTAGGGACGTAACTGGTGCTTACCATACATTAAAGAGAATCAATTCTAGAATTTCTATACATTTGAACTTATGATGTGTTGAATTTTAATCAATGCTGCTTACTTATAATACAATGCTCACAAAAAAGTAGCGAAACTTTTGTAAGACTTGGAAGTAGATTCTTCTCTGCAAATATCTTCATTTCTTATTCTGACATACAAGGAAGCTTTTTACGCCACTTCATTGCAGATTTGTCAGTTGGATCAGTCACCCCTTTAATCATTTTCATGATCTTGCTTTGAATCTCAGATCTGAAACCAAGATCATTTAGTTATCCTACAACAAAAAATTCTTCTGTAAGCCTTCCAGATGCCACATTTTTTTAATAGTTTGAATTGTACCATCATACAACTTTAACTTAATGGTATCAATACCAACGATCTTAAGAGTTTGATCATTAAAACTGTACACAGATCCTCTATAGACAAATTCATACTGATGGAATCATTTTCTTTGAGAGGCATATGAAAAATAGCTGCTGAATCAAATAGCCAGACATAAGCAAATCTTCTCCTTCCTTTAATAATCGTTGTTCGTTGTTGCACTTCATAAACCATTGCGCTTCCATCATCTGAAGTGATTGAAACGCTTCCTTGAGGAATAAAATCTTTCTTGTTTATATTCCAGCAATCCTGTTTCAGGTGGTCTTTCATGTCACAATTGAAACATTTATAGTTCTTCTTACTCTTGGATTTTGATCTACCATGATTGTAACTCCCACTTGGATCACATTTCATTGATCTACCTCTCATCATCACCAAGGCCTTTGCTTGTTGCAAACTTGCCAACCTATTTTCCTTACTCTTACACCAGCTCTCCTTTTCTAAATAACAGCTGCAATGTCATCGAAGACTAAAGTTTCTGTATTAGTTGTTAAATTTATGACGAGTTGATCATATGAATCCGGTATACTTTGAAGTAGAAGTTCCAAACGTTCACTTATTGCTATTATGTGCCTCAATGATGTGAGTTGCAAAAATAGAATATTCAAAATATTAAAGTGCTCCATCACCAAAGTGGATTCTGCCATACGTAAAGTGTATAGTTTCCTCTTCAGAAAAATTTTATTATTGAGTGATTTAGCCTCGTATAATTTTGTGAGGTGATATCATATTTCCTTCGTAGTCTTCTTTTCTTCTGTACTGGATAATACTCTATTAGCTAAAGCTAGGTGAAGATTAGCTACAACATTCCTATCCATCTCGTTCCGCTTTTCATTTGTGATTTTAGCTGGTTGTTCACTAATGGTCGTCAGACAATTATCTTTCCTCAAGATTGCCTTTATATTCAACTTTCACATAGAGAAATTGCTCTCGTTGAATTTTTCATTGTCATTCTTTGTTGCCATTAATTCTATCATAATTGCTTTATGAATCGTGTCTTTGACAGAGTGAATAATATTTTAACTTATCTTTTGATGTTGAGGATCCACTCTTGGTGACAACTACAGAGCATACAATAAGCATATATACACACTCAAGGCTAGCTCTGATATTACTTGTTCGGAACATTCAGGACTTGGATAGAGTAAGGACACAGCTAAAACAAAATTAAAAATACTAAAGATAAAATAGACACATAAATTTTACCTGGAAAACTCCTAAATTAGTGTAAAAACTACGGACAAAGATAGTAGAATTTTACTACTGAAAAATTGGAGAATTACAAGGAGAAAAAATTAGACTCATAAAAATACATAATATTTTCCTCTTCTTTTTCTCTTTTTTCTCACCCCACTTTTCTCTCATTTTATTTTTGTTATGCCCGTATTGAAACTTTTTCTTTGATTAGAGGTATGAGTGGCCAAATTGATCAATTATTATTTATTTTATTAGGCATATTAGGCACCTAATACGCTAAGTAAGTTTGACAAGACATCCATTCCATTTTGCTCGTGGACTTGGAACCATAACGATTCGTTTATATATCACAAGATTTTGAAGGCTGTCCTAACTTTCCTAATATAGCTGCCAATGCTACTATAGAATCTACTAGACATATTTTCCAGTGGTTCTGCCGGATTTTGGCAGAACGGGACGTTGCCGTTTGGATCCATGAGTCGATTGCTTCTTGTGATGATTTCGACGTGAAGGTACCTGCAAAACAAAGGAAGGCGCGTCGGGGGTTGTGTCCCGGTTAGCCCCTC
>JANIJH010000225.1:47106433-47117439 GCA_024520975.1 Erythroxylum areolatum
ACCACGTTAATCCCAATAAAATTGTCTTAGGCACGCAAACCGGGAATATCATGTATGCATGCACAGTAATTTCATGTACACAAATGTGACTGTGGACCAATCCTATTATGCATGAACAGTACTAATTAATCCCTATCAATCCCATCCAACGACAAATTTACTATTTTACCGTTCTAGTAAGGGGTGGGATGTTACAGTATCATCCTAAACATATAAACAGTGGGAAGCCTCGAGCGTATGAAGTAAGTGAATCCAGATAGTTTTGGAAAATAAGCAAGTAAAAAATAATGTTTCCTATTTTTATGTACCATTTGTCATAACACATACACAGGGTCAAGTCTCCCATGCCAATGGTCTTTAGTGTTCAAGTGATTCTTGATAGCCAACCATGCAAACATTGAAGTTTTGGGGTTGATACTCCTCTTCTATATTATTTTATACCAAGAGACAAAAGGAACTACCACTCGGAGGCCGGAGTAGCACAATTTATTTATGAAACTGCTGCTAGAGTGGGGCTGCCAGATAATTGAGTCTAGAGCGTTATTGAGAGGAAGTCTTGGCAAATATTGAGAGATGGTATTAAAGTGTCTAAAATTACCTGACCATTGTCCATTGGAAATAAGAGAAGAGACCTTGGCGTTTAATGGGAGTTGAAGCCATAAGTGTGCAAGCTCAGTTCATCATATTAGAGGAATAAATGCTATCCAATTATTGTACCAGACCCAGATATCATTACCATTTCCAAGTCCATAGAAAATGTAGTAAATAATGTCTCAGATTTTCAACGTGTGAAAAATCCGATGAGCAGCTTCTATTAATGGAGAGTTGCAAAAAATTTTGAGTTAAGAGGTAAGCTTCGTGGATCCATTTAATCCACAAGGTAGTTTTATCCATGAATAGCCGTCAAAATTTCTAGCATAGGAACATATTCTGCAATAACGTAGTTGACAATATACCTTTCACAGGAGGATCAAATGATTAATCCAATGGATTTACAGATTACTAAAGACAGATGTAGTAAGACTGACTGGTGCAGCCATGGAGAGGAATTTATTCTGCCAAGCAAGTATTTCCGCTTTGTAACATTTTAAAAGGGGAATGCAATCAAAATATGTGAGTTTGGCATGAGAAACAGGAACTCCCAAATAAGAGAAAGGTAGAACATGGAGCTCTATGCCAAGGGTTTCTGCCAGCTCCAAAAGATCAATAACATTTGAGGAGCAATATATATAACTCTTCTAAAGATTGATGTTCAAACTTGACCAGTTGGAGAAGTGAAACAATATGTTTTGAAAGATAGTGACAGAGGTCATCCGCAAACAACAGTTGTGTGAATTTAAATGAACTGCACTAATGATGGTACATAAATCTACCATTATATCGCAGTAACTTCTCAATCATTTTAGACGGGCCTTCCATAACTAGTACAAAGAGGTAAGGGGATAATGGATCCCCTTACCTAATCTCTCACACACATTTCATAGGTTTCATTGGACTACCATTGATAAGGACACTCACAGAGGAGGAATAGAGACACATCATGATCCAGTTTCGGTATTGTAAAGGGAATTCTAAGGCATCTAAGCAAACTTTAATAAAATCCAAGTTGACTGCATCATAGGCCTTATCGAAGTCGATTTTCCATATGCAGCTTTTAAGATTTTTCCTTGATTGTTCTTAAAACTTTGTCTTTTAGACTTGCATCTCCTAATGAACATATGTAACTTTTTTTTTTAAGTTTTTAATTTTTTATTCAAAAATTATTTTTAATTTTTATTTATTTTCATCTTTTTTTATTTTCTATATATATTTTTAAAATATCTTCATATCACATATTTTAAAATATTTGCATCATTCTTTTATTGTCACATCTGCATGTGGGTCTACCGGAAACAACCTCTCTACCATGTAGGGATAAGGTTGTGTACTATCAGACCTTCCTAGACATCGCTTTATTACAAAACTTTAGACTGGGTGCGATGATGATGATGATGGTAATCCTTAAGTAGTTCTTGGATAAGCAAAATATTGTATCCAATGGATCTTCCTTCGATGAAAGTGCTTTGGTTATGTACAGTATTTTGCTATAATAAAAGTGATATAATTAGTAGGAGAGGATAACTCCTTAATAACTAATTCTTTCCTTGCAATTATTTGATATGGATTACTACATATTTCTAATCTTATATATTTTTATCATAACATGAACATGTTTGTGGTCTTAAAAGTGAAAATATATAGTTTTAGGTTACAGGCCTTTGACTTTTTGCAATCTTTGATGCAATATATGGTGTAAAAAGGGGAAGACCTTTAGACATGACGATAACTGACCTCTAGAAGTGATGATAGCCTTTTAGTTCAATTTATTTTAGTGTAATTAGCCTAAATTGATGCACACTTATGTATGATTTTACATATGAAGAACTTGTGGACATTTTTTGACAATTTAACTTATGAATTTGATTTCAACTTAATATAATTTATGATATATGTTGTTATATATTGTGACTTTAATAGTTTTGATATATTTACATTAAGTTATTTCCTGATATATATTTTAGACATTGAATTGTGTAATGAAACATACCACATTATGTTTAATATTTTATTTATTAAAATATGTATGTTTATAATTGGTTACCTATTGTTTTTATTAAGTTATAAATGACTTAAGCTTCCTCACTTTATTTGGACAATGATCTTGGATGTTATTTAGTTTTTTAGATATAGATCACTTAGCTCCATCCATATGATGAAAGGCAAGCATAAACTCACCATTGAGTCACCTTTGAAATCTTAGATAACCATAGCATTGTCAGTAGCTTTCTTAATGTGTCTTTTGTTGTGTAGCTAAAAATGCATTTTGAACGTCAACGTTTACAACAGAGTATAGAAAAAACCTTATGTTGGGGGAGCCATGGGTCTATGCATCTCATGCATGGCTATGTAGTGGAAGCATTCGAATCAAAATTCCAACCCCACGATATCCCCAAAAAATCTAGAATCATATGTATGTAATAGACAGAATTGAAAGAACATGTAATTAAAATTGTGCACTTTAAGGACAACTCCTCCTTTCTTACTTCTTCTTCTTGTTTGGGTTGTTACAAACACCAAACACGTTCTTTGGCCTCTTGAGAGCACTAAAAGATGGAGAAAAATAGTGTGTAAAGGTGGTTAGAGCACCAAACAAGCTGAATTCAAGTAGATGCTCAATCGAGAGTTAGATCATAATCAAGTTATATGCAATTAAACTCATGCAATAATTGTATAAAATTGCATGAACAAACCTTAAGATCACTCCTCTTGACCTCCATAACTGTTCTGGACCTTTAACCTCTCAATGGAGTTTGTTTTTGGCTGAATTTTTTGTTTGTACATAAGTAAAGAACCCACTTATGTACTACCTGTCATAAAGTGGGTCACGATCGTGACTTGCTTAAAATGACAGCTATGCACATTTTATTTTTTATCCATTCTTATATGCATGTGACCCTTAGGTTCCCGCTTATTTCGGGCACTTAAATTAACTCTTAATTTGAGCATATCATGAATAATTTCATGCCACTTGAATTAATTCTTAATCCAAGCAAATCATGAAGGGTTTCATTATGCCAATTCACCAGAACATAAGTGAATTAACACACGAATTCTTCGATAGTTAATTATCAAACTTATGAACCTTTCCATAGATAATTACAATTCATCCCTTTAACATCCCATAACTCCTTTGGTTCAGAGTATGTGCTATGTATCAATTCCTACAAGACTGACCACATCACATCTAGTCTAAGTGATATTAGTTTTTATCTTGGGGATCTCATTACTTTATGTGTCATTGAAGACTCTCTTCATGACATATAACTTCTTTAGTTAGGGACTCTCGAGTAATGACCCTAACAAGAGGTCATAAGTATCATCTCCTTCTATCAGGAGTGGTGAATCCTTTATTGGCTACACAATTACCTTCGAATACCAATAAATGTACTTAATCACCACCCTATGAGCAACCTCGTCTTGAGGCAACAAGGAATGGTGTCAGAGCACAGGATCAGTATTCAAGATATCTTTGAGTAGCTCAAGTCGACAAATATTTGCACCATTGTTATGATGAGTTTAATCACTAACATTTGATAAATCATCTATATGATAATCTCATAGTGGGTCATCTGATGTATTTACTACTTTTAGTAAGCATCCACATATTAATTCTAAACGTCTCATGCTTACAGTTTATGAGATTCACTGCTTGATGAAATTAAGGAGTATAACATGTACTAGTCTATCTAGATTAATAATGTCCTTTCTCATTAATCCTAGGACTATGGATAATTTAGATACTAATATAATTGCACTTAATAAGAATCTCATTATCATGATCTCATCATGTTTCCTTCATGTTATCTTTTATATCATGAACTTCATTAATTCTATTTAAGATCGACATCAATTAATAAATAAATGAACTTCAAATTGATGAAAATTATATTTCTTTTATTAATCAAAATAAAGATTTTACAAAAGTGCTAAAGTTGATTGCCTTTAGAGCACTACTTTAACAATTGGTTGCCTTTAGAGCATTACTTTAACACCTTAATGTTTCAAAGTGTTTAAATTGAATCCCAACATTTTCCAAAATTTAAAATAGACCCTAAGTGGATGAAAAATTTAACAAGGTTAACTTCCCATAAGTTAAAAGCCATATTAATACTGACATGGCATTATTCTAAATAAAAAATAGGCCTATTGTCACATGGCAGGTGGGACCTCCTATTTAAAATATATAAATATACGTCCCATTGCCATATGGTGAAATGTATAAATAGTGGCTCCATGCGATCAAATTATGAGGCCTACTTTTTGATTAATTTTAAAAATTAATTATGTGAAAGTGGTGACCTAACATTATACAATTCATTTAAAATTTACTAATGTATCAAAAAGATAATTATCTATTCTCTTAAAGTCATAAAGTGCATATGCTTTGTATAGAAAAAGGAAGAAAGCAAAGAAGCATAATGTTTCTATAATGTTGAACAAGTTTTAATCTTATAAAACCCTCAATGTTTCGCAAGTGCACTGGTCGTATATGTAGTATTTGAGGTGTCAATCCTAATTAATGAATTATTTGAATCCAAATTTGTTTAAGGCCTAAAAGTGTAACTAAAATGAAAACAAAAATGAGCGAAAAATTAAGCAATTGAATATGGATTAAGTGGAAGTGAATTTGTAAAATTAACACAAAGAAATCAAAATTTAGCACAACCAAATAACAATTGAAAATTCACACAAGGAAGATTAACCAATTATGAGAGAAGGAGATTTATGTTATCATAGACTTTTGAAGGGTGGATTACTCACTTTCGAGTTATAATCATTAAACCCTAAATCATAACTTATTGAATTATAGAATTTGCAATCTCTCAATTAACAAAAAGCCCATACATCCAATTAGATCTTAAGGAATATAATAGATAATTGGATCCTTATACATGATCTCTCTTCGTATAAATTACCGATTTGATTGTTTATGTCATCTATTAGATTGGGTAATCAGATTGGGTAATAATTAGATTGGGTAATCAGATTGTTTAACTCTTATTACCCAATCTAATCATTTTACTATTGATTCACTCTCTCGATTTATTACTGCAGCATGCATATACGATAAACAATCATAATACCCAAGTCATTAACATCAAAAGCAATTAGATTAACATTAATTCAAGAATAAATCCCTAAAAGAGTTTAGAACATCCTTAGCAACATATTCAACATCCTCAACCCCAAAGCATACATCAAGATGCAATGAATAACAACAGTAAATAGAAAGTAAATTGAGATGGCTAGGTTAGACTCTCTGGACAATAACTAGCTAAAACTCTCTTTCTCTTCTCTCCTTCTCTCCCTCTTCCTGTGTTCTTTCTCAAGATGGTAAATGGAGGTTTGCTTTTAGGGTTTCTTCATTTGTCTTTTATAGTCTTTCTCCATTTACGGTAAAAACTAGGTTTTATTAGAGCCTAAATGTCCAAAATATCCCTTTAAAAGTTGAGTTCAAAAATAGTCCCTACATCTGTCATCGCACTTGCTACGATCATGGCCTGTCATACAAGCTTCTAACACGATCATGATCATTGTGGCTCTTGTTACTCCTAAAAACTTTCTCCAAATCTTCTCCGACCTTTTTTACCTAATCTCAAATACTAACATACTCATCAATACACCTTAAACTCAAAAAATTAAAGCCCAATATCATGCTCCAATAGATATAACAGTAAAAAACATAAACACATAATCACACTAATACAATTCTAAATCTAAACATGTACAAATCATCTAATTAACAACTAAAAGCATACTAAATTACCCACTAAAACATAATGCAACCTATAACTATCATATAATAAATGAAAATAACCAAAATATCATTAATGAGAATGATACATATTAACAATTTATTAAACTCACTGAAATCTTTCTATTTGCTAATCATTTGAATTTTAAAGTAGAGTTATTGAATAATTTGTAGCAAATTGATTTTAAGTGAAGGATTAAAATAGTAATTAGAAGAATGGATTCTTTTATAATTTCATTGTATTTAAATTATTGATTTATGTATTTATTTAAATTCATTTGTGCTTTGAAAGTTAGATTTAAACTATATGAAATGCATAGTAATTATATGTATCTCTATACATAATGATTATATATTTTTTAAATACATAAATTTAAAAATGTGTAATTACAATTACATGTTTTGTACCTGGTAAAATTGATTTGTTTTACTTTATTTTTATCAAATGGTTACGTAAATAAATTTGTAAATTTTGTTCATTAACAATATGTAAAAATAATTACAATAATTATTCCTTTACTTAAGTAATACAAAGTTATTCCTTTATTTAAGTTGGTATGCTAACTTTAGCCCCCATAAGCGATACAAGGGAGATTATGTAATTTTATTATTTTTAATTTTTATATACTTTATTATTAGACTAAGTGAGGTCTTAACTCGTATTTTTGATAATAATAATAATAAATATATATATTATTATTAATGAATTTACTTTAGTGACAGTAATAGTTTTATTATAATATAATCAAGTAATATGTGAAAGAAAAAGTTTAATGCAAAGATAAAGTAAGCAAATGAGTCATTGAATAAACTGAACAATTAAAAAATAGAAAAATGAACACAATTGAGTATGTATGCATATCAAGTGAAGAATAAAAAATAAGGAGGAATTAAACATCTCGAGATTGAAACAAATTATACATAAAAAGAAACCAAATGGGTCTACGAGAATCTCTTGCCTTTAGATAAAGCTCTAGCCATGAAACTCTTGCCATGTTGAGTTTTTGCACTTTTGTAAGGGCCCAATATATCCCTTAGTAGCATTATACTATCTCTAGGATGTATTAATAAGTCATCATCATCATCATCACCATCATACTCCTGCAATAAAGCAGGGTTTGGGAGGATCTGATAGTACGCAACCTTACTCCTATATAGTAGAGAGACTGTTTTCAGTAGACCCACATGCAGATGTGACAGGATAATAGTGATGCAGGTTAAAAAACAAATAAGTAAAACCGGATCGCTAAATTATTGTGTAAAAAAAATTACAATAAATACATAAATAAATAAATAAAATATAACTAAAGGATATACTTGAAAACAAAATATACCATGAAGGAAAAAAGTACCAAAAAACTAAATAAATAATAATAATAATAATCTAATAGCAAACAAAGAATCTAATAAAAAAAAGAAAACTCAACAAAACCCAAAAAAGGCCAAAGCAGAAGAGACTGATTAATCAACAACCATACCCAAAAAGAGGGGGCTGCGAAGAAGGAAGAAAGAATGAGAGCGTCAAGAAAGATAGATTCATACCTCTTATTCAATCCTAAAAAAAAGAACCGCCTGCTTACATACCTCATCATAGAAGAGGGCATAACCTTCATAAGAAAAACGGGTGAGAGGATTGGCAGAGATCCGGTGCTCCTTCTTCATCATCATCATCAGCTACTTATCGTTGTATTTGATGCTTGCTGCTTTGATGAAATAGGAACACCAAACTAACCAATAGGACTTGTAAAACCAAACACACTTGATACTGATAAACCAACAGCATAAAATCACCACTTAGATGCAAACAAGATTTAAGTCTTTGTCACACTGAGAGACTACCCAGATGTTTAACGGCCACCATTTGGACAATTTGGAGCAAAGTGCCCAGAACCATTGCTTTCCCCAACATGAATAAGCATATAAAAGCAGTTCACATAGCCAGTTAGGACTGCACAAACCCAGAAAGCTCCATACTTTCCTCTAACAAACACACCCAGATAGCAAATTATCTCATCGCGATTAGCAAGTGTAACCTTCTCCTTCTCGAACACCGAGGTCTCAAAGGTAAACAAATGGAAAATAGAGAAACGGAAAAGAAAATAGAAAAAGGGCATTAAACCAATCAAACTTCAAAACCTAGAAGGATCCAAACCCTAAAGGATCCCAGAAAATGAAGCTCTCATGATAACTCATTTAATCAGAACAGCTAGCTGCCTCAATCACTCATTCCACTGCTCAAACCACCAAATCTCAAAACAAAACAGTACAAATGAAAGAACATAAAGAATTAAGTGTATCTAAGCATATTAAGGGACATAATGGTAATTAATTTAAAAGATAAGTGTAAATTGGTAATTTCTTCATTTAGGCATGGATATGAATAATTATATGTGAGTTTAGAATGAAATCAATTGAGGACTTTATATGGTAATGAGGGAATTAAAGGAAGAAGGATTTTGCCAAAAATCAACATATGGACCAATGAGATTGAAACATGTATGTAAGACTAGAAACTTCTTAAAGTGGGGAGTAGAAGAGTGGGGAGAGGGACGTGTATGGAGTGTTTTAACCCCAGAATTTTCTCTTTCAATTCTTTTTACATTCCATCTCCTTAATCAATCATTTTGTATGAGGAATTAAGCTAATCCTAGGTGAAAACAATGGTAAAAGTTTGAGATTTTTCTTCTCATCATCTTTCTTACTTTGCTCGTGAAGAGCTAGAATTATAAGGTTGGATATGGGATTAAGATATGTTTTTTTTGGTGTTCTAGTTGGTTAATCAAGCAAAACCTAAGGGGAAAAGAAGGAAGAGTACTAAAAGAAGAGCTAATTGACAAATTTTAAGGTTTAAGACTACACTTAGTTTAATATCTCTTTTTGTGTATGTCTGAATGGATCAAAAGATTCATTTAGATGTGAAATGGTTTTTAGGATGGTGTTTTGGTGTTATTTTGATGTTATCTTGTATAGAATTGGTTGAATATGACAAGAGAGTATCATGTAGTGGAATTATGTCTAGGGTTTATTGAACCAATCACATTGTTTAGGTCCTAACTCAACCTATAGACCTCTATATTGGGTGATTTTAGTTGCGTATGAAAACTAAGACATAGAAATAGAAATCTATAGAAGATACTTTGACTTGCTTCTGGATTTATGATATCAAAAATTAAGATCGAAATTGGTGACCTTATGCTACCCCTATTTTTTAGTAGCTTGTGATGTTTAGTCTATATCTCATGATTTAGATCTCCATATGGCTTGATTTTTTTATGATTTGAAAACTAGAAACATAGGGAACAAATATAAAGAAGATCACAAAACCTAATTCTAACTTTTTATATATTAAAATTTCGGAACAAATAGAGGAATGAATTATGGGCAGGGAACACGACGGGAAGGAAATTGCACTATTTTGAGTTTATTTTCATTTCTAATTTTTACCGAATTATATCTAGACCTTTTTGAATGTGTATGAAAATTTTCATAAAACCTAGAAATAAATGAAATAAGACTTATCTTATGTAAATTGGGTGACTGAATAATGGAATTTAAAATTGAGCATAATGCATGCTAAAGAAAATTTACATGTACATAAATGATTTGTATACATATTTATTGTTCATATGTGTATGGTATGATTATACAATTGTGATTTTGATACCCTTCTAATGGGTGTAAGTTATGACTCACATTTATGAACGCAAATACAAATTTTATGACTTGAAATGTGTATCATATGATTTGACAATATATGAATTGTGAAATTGGCAAGTGGTTAAAGGAAATGTTATAATGCCTACACTATTGTCTTGGAGGTGGATAGATAAGCATGCTTATAGTATTTTAGTACAGTTGCTACAGTTTGATACCAATGGTGTTTTCATTTCGAGGCTATAGTGTTTCCATAGTTTGATGCCTTTTGGTATCCACAATTCGATACTTTCATGTATCCACAGTTTTGACATCTTTGGATATCCACAGCTCCTGTTATCCACACCCATGGGAATGCTAAGGCATAATACAAGAAGTAAAGTAAATAATTATAAATAAGAAATACAAAATGAAAACATAGATAATTTTTATTGATGTGCATTTGCATTTGTATTGATAATTTGTATCAATGAGCTTTGAATATTAATTTTTGGCTTATGAATGTGAATTTATGGTATATTAATGGCATATTGAAGCATTTTAGCATTGTATACTTTGATTAAGTATGCCATCACTATTTATATGAGTTGTAATGTTTATGAAGGTGTGTGCGTAGAGAATAACTGCTGTGAGTGGTCATCCAAACTAAGTGTTTCCCCATTAAGCTTTCAAGCTTAACACAAGCGTTAATCCGTGTAGGTCCACGTATTAGGTGTAACATCCCGTTACTGTTAGCAAGGGTATTTTGGTAAATTGGGACAGACTGATAGGTTTCATTGCATTTATTGATTGAACATGTTATTGGCCTCTGATCCTAGAGGAATAGGTTTATTGCATATGCATTTATTCATAGGTACATGCATTCATGGTTTCCGGTAATTTAATTGAGCATGGACTGACTGAATTGACTGGATCGTGACTAATTGAGAAATTAGGAGTAATTGGGCTCGAATGACTGATTTAGAATATTCTAAGAGTGATTGGTAACTGATAGTGG
>JANIJH010000225.1:47119905-47136155 GCA_024520975.1 Erythroxylum areolatum
CATGTGCAACCAATCAGTAATTATAGAGACTATATGCTGTATGCGCATGCCGAGATATAATTTAATATCCCGAACCCATCCCAATTACCAAAATACCCTTTCCTATAAGAGGTGGGATGTTACAGGTAGCGTGTACCAAGTGTAAATACCAGTCCATACCAACCTATTTCGTACTGTACTGGCTAGTACTTACAGTATTTGTAATACCAACCGGTACTGAAAATTTTTAAAAATGTAAGGGTATATCTGCAAAAAATTAAAAATTTTAACCTTAACCCTAAATGCATGCACGCACACATTCTTCTTCTCTTCTCTAAGTAACCTATCTCTCATCTCATCTCCTCACACTCTCACTCACGCAGCTGTATACTTTCTTCATTGCAATTTGTATACTTGCAATGAAGAAAGTTTTTTATTTAAAACTTCAACACCTTTCAAGAAAGAAAGGTTTGCTTTCAAGCCCAAAGTTCTTAGATCACACTCCTATCCTAATCCAAAACTTGTTTAACGTTCAAAAAAGATTATCCCTTTTTATATTTAATAACCTCTTGACTAAAGTCGATGGATTTGCAAATGCAATGATCAAAGGAATGCCCACAACTTATTAAGGGCACAAAATGTATACATATATGAGGAAACTTCAACAAGTTAAGGAGGAGTTGGAAGCACTCAATAAGTGAGTGGGTTTTATCCCCTCATAGGAAGAATTAGAAGCTAAGGAAAAACTTAAAAACACTCATCGGATCTTTATATCTCAATATTAATGATGAATTACAACGAAAAGAAAAGAATGAGGCTTTGCTCAAATTGTCTTAAGTTATTGATATCAATTACTCACTAATAATGCAAAGAACAAGAATAAGTTGGCTTTAAAAAGGGGATATAAACACAAAGTTTCTTTCATAAATCAATGGTAACTCTAAAGAATATTAATAGAATCACCTCTATTGCAATTAAGGTTAAATTAAGATAGGATATAAAAGAGGAAATTCATAGATAAGTATCTTCATTACCCTTTAAAACAATAGGTGCCCTTGCAAAAGTTTATTTTTCATTTAATAGCTTAAGATCTTTCATTTTTTTATTTGCACTCTTTAAATAGAGAATCTTATTAGGCACTTCTCTATAGATGTAGAGTCAAACCTCTTCAGTCTCATTGCAAACAAATCTCCTAGCCCTAAAGATTTTTAGAGAGCTTTAATTATCCATTCATATGCCTAATCTATAAGGTTCAAGCCCCTATCTCTATAAAGGACTATAGACATATTTCATATTGTAACATCATTTATAAGATAATTGCCAAAGTGAAACACTCAAGGAAACACTTTTGAATTTGAATGTTGATATCAAGGAAAACTTTTTAGATGCAAGCAAAAAGATGATAATAATTTTTAGCTTAAGAACTCTTCCAAAATTAAAATAGCAAAAGGTCTAATTAGAACAATGTAACAAAAATAGATTTTAACAAGGATTTTGACTCCTTGGATTGGAGCTTTATCTTTAACACTCTCTATGCCTTTAAATACCTTGAGAAATTTATAGAATGGGTCGAGCAATATGTGACAACTATGTCTTATGCAATGTTGATCAATGAAGAACCTTCTAGTATCATTAAGGCAGCAAAGGGAATAAAGCAAGGTGGTCACATTTCCACTTACGTATTCACCCTAGCTAAATTTGAAATTTTTGTGCTTTAAATGAAGGCCAAAGTTTAGCTTATTCTCAGGATTTCTTCGTTTTCTCATAAGCTATTGTGTAGATATTTTGCAAAGCTATAATTATAGAATGTTTAAGTACTTTGCAAAGCTAGGTGGTAAGATGTTACAAAGCAAGTTATACATGTATTTATTGTTGGGATTTAATCCTTTTAAACCAAATAGCAAATCAATGGGTCAAGTTATTATGTACAAAGGTATGTAACTTCCAATGTTATAAATCAAAATCAAATCTTGACATTCACTTATAAATTAAAGTCATTTTAACATATATTTATAATTTTAAAATTTGAAGTTAGTTTGGCAAAATTAAATTTGGGAATTTAATTGCACCTTATCTTAAAGCTTAAGTATTTGTCTATACCTTTTTTCCTTATCTTAATTCTCATGCTGGCAGGTATGTAAATTTTATTATACCAATCTTATTTTGATTTGTTATTTGTTTATTAACTACTGTTGTTGACCAAGTGAAAAGTTTGGCTTTAGAATGCTAGACGACAAAAACAAATGCTAGAACCTCGGATTCTTCTTCATTATCTTACCAGTTTGGCTTTAGAACGCTAGACTACAAAAGCAAATGCTGGAACCTCGGATTCTTCTTCATTTTCGTACCGAATAAAACAAATTATCTCCAATGATTTTCATTTGCAGAAATATTATTTATTGTTAATAAGAAAGATTTGAAATTTATTACATAGTTACGGACAGCAGCTGTTCACGCAAGGGTGGATACTTGCATGAATTGCGCACCGCCTCTGTTTCAGGGTATTTGTTTGGTTGCAAGGAAAAAGTAATGTGTAAGGATTAAATAAGTAGATAAAAACAAAAACAAGAGGAAGGACCAAGCCTCTTTCATGGATGGCTTTATCTGGTTCACCAAAGAATGCATCCAAAATCAATTGAAGCATCATGCAACATCTGACTGCTCTCCTTGTCTTTCTAAACGCCATTAGCAAAGGTAAACTCACTCAAACCCTCCATGTTTATCTCAAAGTCATATGGTTTCTGTTTTTGATGTTTTAGCATTATGTTTGTCTCACCGTCATATGGTTTTAATTTTAACGCTATTTTTCAGATGTGTGAAGCTGCAATCTTTATTGAACACTGGGGTAGATTATCTATGCAAATTTATTTAAATGGATTTCTTGCTTTTGTTGTTGTTCTATATGGTTGACAGAGTTTAGCAGGGGCTTGCATGTTTGCTGATTGAAGGATGGAGAGCAAAAGGAAGTTGAGAGGGGGTTTATCTTCCAGAGCATGTTGAAATGACAGTAAATCCACTTCCTGGATTGCTTAAGTTTTAAGATTTTGGGTACATCACGAGGCAAAGTGATCCGTTCCTGGCACTGTATATTTACTTATCATGCACACAGTTACCCCCGCTTAAACGACATCCATCATCTACTTTCAATTTCCAAGTATATCTCTTTCTCTTCAATTATGTTTATGCTTGTTCTTTTACGTGCAGCCTGTCTACTCATTTTCATACTTTGAACTTAGGAGTGTAATTTCTTAAAATTCTAAGCTTGCCAATAGAATCATTACGTCAAGGCTTGTCTGTCTTCTGGCAGGCGGATGGATGCCAATGAGTTGCTCTTTAAAGCTCAGTTGACATTTTCCCCTCGCCTAATTTCGAATGACGAGTTAGAACATGAGCTGTCTAACTAACAAAATTAGAAACTGAAACACTTCAAAGTGCATGCTTCAGTACTTGAATCTTTAAATTAATACTGAAACTCTTGAATCTTTAAATTGACAGAAGAGTGAACACGCGGATGCTTCAATACTAAAAAATTTTGGAATGCGACAAATTTCTTTTACTCTATTGGGATGGAAAACAACCAGTAATTGTTACCATTGACTTGGTATAGTGATGTCTAATAGTGATTGGGAATTGGTACAAACTTTTTTTATTTGATGGAAAGTATAGATTCACTCCTGGCTAATATGTCAGACAAGAACTTTCAAGTCTTTTCATCAGCTTTGCAAGATCGATTAGATAAGCGTTTTCCTTATTCACGTCTTCATGATTTCTGGACTATCACTTGTCATACTAACATTTTTCCTTTTGGGATTCTGATTGAATATATTGCTCCTTATAGATCACAGTACAGCAGATATTTTGGGTTATAGGGTTTTCCAGTGCAAGTTAGTGGCCCTAATATCTCAACCTGCTTGTAAAGGGGCACTTTCGTTGGTTTTCTTAGATCTAACTGGTATTTTTGGCTACTTTTAGCTCTTACTGTTAACCTTTATAATGGTTGCTTGGTACCTCTTGTGGCTCAATTAGCCTAAAGTCCATTATCCATCATACTTATTTTACCACACATTATGATTGGGAAATACCCTAAGTAATCTGTGAAGTTACAGCAGAAATACATTTGTGTGAGTAAATGAAGCAAATTTTCTAAACAAGTCCCAAAGAATTTTGAAAGTTTCTTTCAATTAATATGGGCAACCTAGTGGGTCATAGAAAGCCTTCTTTCTCCTATAGGAAGTAAAAGCAAGCATAACATTGTTGTCCATTTTCTGTAGAAATGATAATTCTAACATTTTTAGTTTTTCTTCTTGTTGGGATGTTTATTAGAGCTTAAAATTGTAGCATTGGGGTATTGAAACGAAAAACTTTCAAGATTCTAATGTTGGAGGTTGATTTTCGGAAAGAATATTTACGCCAATCTTATTCCATTGTTGGACAATGTTTCTTGCACATCTTGAGCAATTTCTAAAAGCATAGCCTATCAAACAACAACATCATCCAGTATAAATCCCGTTGGCACGCAAGATATGAGGAGATTCTGGAGTACTAAATGTAGTCTAGCATTGTCTTATCTACTATTCAATACTATGCTTTCTGTATCTTACACTACAGCAGACGTACATCTTACTCCTTATGGCAAAAAATAGAGACTGTAACTCAACAAGGATCTATATGTCAAATGAGGAAGCCCTCCAGAATTCAAGAGTTTGTTGGTCTTTAATCTGTTTTTGAATCTTTTAGATTGTTCTAAATGTCCCTAACCCGTTCCGTAATTGATTTGGATGACATGCAGAAATACCAAGCTAAAGTCAGTACCAATGCTATCAAAAGATCTCCAGACCATTCTCAAGTTGAGTTGCAGAACTGAAGAAAAAGAAACGTCCCAGTTTGCATCCAGGGAAATATGTCAAGGAGACAGAGATGATGACCATCAATCTATGAGTCATTTGCCTGTGCTGGAACAAGATCTTAACTGTCTTCCCAATTCAGTTGCTATATCTGAACTTTATGATGATATACAAAGTGGACATAACACAGCAGGTCAAGAGATTCTTCCTTAATACCAAGAAAATAAAAAAGTTGGACATTGAACGCTCGAGGTCAATCACCTCTTTCGTACTGATGGTTTCCACTTTTCGGTTTCAGTAAAGCAAAATATTGAAACAATATCTCTTGTTTTGCTATATAAGCCTGAACTTCTTTAATGGATATTTTAATGTTCCACAAATACAGCTTTAATATTTTTGATTTCTAATAGACTTAAAGTTGAAGTACAGACAAAGTGGCAAAGAAGAAAAAAAGAGCAGCCGCTGAAGATATTGCTAGAATTGCTCTGGAAGACCTTGCTAAGTATTTTGATCTTCCTATTGTGGAGGCTTCAAGAAACCTGAAAGTAGGGCTCACAGTATTGAAGAGAAAGTGCAGGGAATTTGGCATTCCTCGTTGGCCACATAGGAAAATAAAATCTCTCAACAGCCTTATTGATAATCTCCAGGTGCTTTTCATGTTTACAAAGAACTGTGATTTACAGCACACAGGTTTACATTCTCGCAAGGCATATGTACTATTTCTTTTTATGTGGTAAAATTCTGTAGGAAGAAGCAGATCGACAGATGCAGGAAAATGAAGGCGCCGCCATGGCGGTGGCTAAGAGGCAAAGGATGTTGGAGAGGGAGAGGGAAATCATAGAGAGAAGGCCATGCATGGAAATACAAAGTGAGACGAAAAGATTCAGGCAAGATGTTTTCAAGCGAAGGCACCGAGCTCGATCTCTGGGAGAAAAAGGCTCTTTCTGTACAGACAAATGAAAAGAAAATGCATTACAGGATATAGGAACCGTCTATATTCAACTTTTGAACTAATGTACCAAAGCTTACAGGTGAATAAACTTCTGCAATGTCTTATTTTGGTGATAAGCAAATTATAATTAAGAATATTGTCGAAAAATCGGTGCGAGATTCGCGTGCAACAGTATAATTGTAAAAAAATTTTGTTTGTTTCTCAAAAGCTTAATCAGTAAAATTCTATAAAATAATTAATATATAAATTATAATAAAATATGAATTATAATTTGTAACTTATTTTAAAATTTGATTATCTTCTTTTTTTCGAATTATTTCTAAAATTAACTTATCTCATTACTACATAAGCGTCTAATCTCTAATAATCTACAAAGCCAGTCGAAAGAATTATGCAACTATTCTGGAGATGCTTACGTAAAGAGTACTATCTTTTTTAGAGTTTAAGACAATTTTACACGTTATAGTAATTTATTTAAAATAAAATTCTAATTTCAATTAATCTTTAATTATAATCACAAAAACTTTACTTAAATACAAATTATGCCTAAATAAAATTTGTTATCTCATATTGATCTTTATTTATTAAATATCTCATATTTAATTATAAAGTTTATAAAACTTTACAATGAAGTCCAACTTAATTAAAACAATTTTCTCTCTTCTACCCATCCTTTGTGTGTGACTCATTGAGTTCTTAAATATATTGGTAATGGATATAAATTATAATTCTAAATTATATTTAAGATTAGATAAATTAAACTTATTTAACTTATCTTTAATTCTCTAATTAAATTATTTATATTTATATATCCTGATTAGTGTCTAGCAACACATTTGACTATCCAAATATTTAAGAATATTAAAATAATTTTGACTAACCTTTCTGTGCATGAATTTTTCGTATAATTTAATCATTTCATTATATAATATTATGATTAGACATAACACATAGAATTAATATCTACTCTATTTGAGTTCAATCATGTTAGTTCTCTACCATTAGTTATTGATTCAATTAATAATATTTGTAAACTATTTTATAAAGTATCATTCCACCTTATCTAAGGATTTTCCAAATTAATACTAATTAAGAACAATAGAACATTCTCTCTAACTACTTTAGGGCAATAAATCATATATTGATCACTCATCTACCTCCATATAGTTCATGCTATATTCAGTAACTACCGATTAAGCTATCTTTGACTAGAACAGTTCATAAGTAGTAATAAAAAATAAAGATCTCTATACAAGATGATTTTGAAGATCTCAAGCCAAATGATTACTTATACAATCATTATAATGATAATTTCCATAAATATACAAGTAATCTTATAAATGAATTTCTCATATAAGGTCAGTTCAGTGAATTTGTTTTCTAACAAGTACCCACATGTTTGTTTAAGTATCTTTATACTTTAATATATGAGATCGACTATTTCCTTCATAAAAAAAATCATAACGTGTGTTAGCCTTTTTATGCTCTATTAATGTCCAGTCTCAATAAAATAATGACAATGAGCAATATAGGAATAATACATAGATATAATATGAATCTCATAAATATAATCAATCATAATTTCATTTGCAATTTATATTTATCTAATAGACTTTATCATATACATTTGGACATGTATAAAATAAAAAATGCCTTTAAATTATTTTATCATTAAACTATAACTGACTGATTGATTGTAAAGCATAAACCAATAACTATAGGACTACACAAATGGCTATTATGATTAGAAATTGTTCAAGCATTAATAGCCAAAAGGACACAGACATAGTTTAACTAGTACAAGTATTGAAATTGAAAATGAAAATGATGGGTAATTGAAATTGTAAATATTGTACTTAAATATAAAAATTGAATATACATGCACTACTATTTAAGGACATGAACCAAGAAATCATTTTAGCTTAATAAATTGTCATTCATTTGTTTATAAGCTTTATGTTTATAATCTAACTATACATGCTACTCTTTATTAGTCTTAAAAAACCAAGCTAAATTAACAATCAACATTTCAATGAATCAATCAAATTTGAAACAGATACACTCATAAAGGGTATGAATAGGGATTCTCAATCTCCATAGTACTACTAGTCTCAAGCTATAAGACATGTGTACTTTAGATGTTTGTAGCACCCCACTCCCGCAAGACCCAAACTCGAAATTGATGGGTGATATCCGGGTCCGTGCCCTGCAAGGGTGGCGTGTTAGGTCACTTAACCAGTCAAAAACTCAGTATAAATTTTTTTCATCCAAATACGCAAAAATTAGAAATTAATTTAAGCCCGCTTTATTTCATTCATAAACATTTCCCGTTACATAACTTTTCATAGATTCACTAATCACTTGGGGCCCATTATAAATACAAAACACTTAGACATAATATCTTTACATTACAATGTAAACACATTTATACAATCATTTCTGAATATACAAATTTATACAAAAATAGGAAAATACAAATGCAGGCGCTAACTAATCCTGACCTCTATCTCTTACTTGCATGTCGTAGTAAGTATACTCCTGTTTGATTAACGGGGTATTCTTTTGAGTCCTAAAAGATATTTGCAAATTTTGGGTGAGTTTTACGAACTTAATGAGTGACCATCGTCGATGGCTCACCCAGTCACATAACAAATAATCACATTCACAACATTTCACACTTCACATTCAATAGATATAATCACTCATATTATACATTTATAGTGCACATGAGACCCACTTTCTATTTGTTATTTTGTTGTGACCAAGTGCCTAAACTGTCCCATGTAGGGCTCATTAATAACTGACCCTTATCCGCTGGGGAGATACAGGGCTTATTAAAAGTTGAGCCTGATGGCTCTGATTCACTCTTGAGCTCAAAGCTCATTTTCACTCGTTGAGCTTTAAGCTCTAATCATTAGCTACTCTGGTCACAACTGCCATTATATTTCATACATTCATGCAATGGAATGCATCAATCACATTTGCATGTTCCCACTCAATCTCATTCCCATATCATCGGACCTTAGTCCGACATTCAGCATTAAGTTGAGAATCACACTTTTACTTACATGTAAATGCACATTCAGAACACATTTAACAATCACATTAAGTACACTTAATTCTTCTTATTCACATACAAGCAACACTTCAATATCTCAACCAAATGTCACAATCATCGGACCTCCTGTCTGAAAATCAACACAATCAAACACATTCATATAGACATTTAGTAGTCAATCTATACAAAATTTAAAACAGAACAATTAATGAAATGAGACCATCTAGGTCTACTCACAGTACGCTCCAGTTTAGCATTTGCTTCCATGATCCGGAAACGTCTGTATGGAAACCTTCTATCCTGTATCATCATTATGCAAAGCACATATTGCACACACATTATTAATTGCACAATCACATAAACATTCAGTTTTTTACACATGAATATGTGTCATATATAATGCATGCTCAATGACAATCCCCAGTATCTTTCCTTTAATTTCATCTAAGATCATTCTTATATAAAAACTCATCTAAGTATAATTTATACTTAGGTTTATGCCTCACTAAAATCATTAATATCTCTATTCCTTTCTCATTGGCTCACTTTATATTTTTTCCAAGTCACACTTTCGGTCTACTGTTCACATTTAATTAGAAAGCGAAACTGATGTAATTTGTTCAATCTCTCTTTTAGAAAAGTGTTCCTCTATGTCTTATATTTTCATTGACACTAAACTCACTCAATTTAGTTCAGTAATTTGGAAAATATGCCTTAACCATTATCGGGTTATCCATATTCAAAAGCAGCGTACTATGTACAACTTCCATCCAAAATTCAATATCTTAGAGAACGAATAAAATTTCAAATTTTTCATATGATTTGTAGCCCTATTTCTATAGTTTACTCCAAATCAAAAATCATTTCATTTTGAATCCTACAGGTCTAGATACACTCAAAATACTGAAGTATGTTTAGCAGAATAACACCAGTTCATATTACTAAAGAGCACACTCATTGTACCTGTTCCACGTTTTTCATTCAATCTTTCTCAATTCAATTCAGAGGGCTATGATTTTTGGTAGAGATGTAGACAAATGTATTACGAGTCCAATGGTTCAATAATAAATTCATTTGAGTGTCTAGAGAAGAAGTTAAGGCCAAAAGAATCAAACAAGGTTTTGTCCCCAATCATATTGAACTTGTCTCGGGACAAATGGCATAACTCTCACTACAGATGTTAGATTAAGGTGTTCTTTATATGGTTCAAAAGAGGACTTCAAGATATACAACTTTCATGAAGACCTTGAAGATAGATTCTATCTTTTTAAGGGTCAAAAATGGAGCAGCAGATAAGTATAAAAGAAGCAGAAGACAGAAGATAGCAAAAGACAGACAACACGTCATCACAGATGACAGGTAAGCAAAACACAGACAACAGTAAGCAAAACACATACGACATATCATCACAGAAGAAGTAAAACATAGAAGAAGCGAAAAGACAAAAGATACATCTTTCCTTATAGGAACCATAACTTTCAGCCTAGAAGCCCAAAAATTTCATACTATATATCATTGGAAAGCTAAAAGAAAGATCTACAACGTTTTAGAAGATAACTTTCTCTAATTTAGCTTAGAATAAATCCAGAATTGCCCTCAAATTCAAAACACAAATTTTACATTCATCCGCCAATGTACTGCACTCAGTTCTCAAATTCATGACAAATTTTGAGATTCTTAAAAATAGAATTTAAAATCGATGTCTTCATAAGAAATGTAGCGATATGTTTCTAGTTTAATCCAAATTAAGAATCATCTCGTTTGGATATCTAGAGAAAAAGTTGTGGCTAAAATACTGAAGTATACTCTGAGAATATTTTCCAAATCAACCACCTATTTCGTTTCACAATCTTTCCTTAACACAACTCATATCAAGGTCACCTTTTCTACTTCATTTCAAATCAATATCATTCATAAGAAAATATAGTCCATGATACATGCAATGACAATAAATTCATCAATTTATTTAAAAAATTTAACTCTAACAAATTTATCCACTACTTACTCGTTGAAAACTCCTAAAAGATCTAACTATCTTCAAGCCCTACTCCATGCAAAACTCATGTTCCACTGTGAACACTAACCAACCTCTATTTTTTTTTCCTTAAGGGAGAATAAACTCTTAGCAGTAGGATAGGGGAAGGAAAGGCAAAGAAATCTTTCAAACAAATTTTGATGGAAAAACTCTGTGTGTTTTAAGAAAATTCAAAGGAGGTGATAACAAGGAAAGAAACTTAAGAAATACCAAACCCCTTTTTGAACTCTCGGATATCAAGACTTACTTTTAACAAAAGTACAAAAAGCAACTTAACACTTGTCACTTTCCTATGGTCTAATCTCTAACTTAGTTTCTTTTGAAACTAACTCCATTTAGCTCTCCTCTTTACAATACAACTATCATCTTTACAATCCAATTATCCTCAATATTCTTTTGATTCCTTTTTCCTATTTTATTTTTCTATTATCCATAAAAATTCCAAAATTTCTGAAATTATTCCTAAATTCACCAAAATTAAAAAATAATATAATTCTACTAACTCGTAGAATTTCCAATGTAAAAATATTCATAATTCTAAAAAATTGACAAATAAATCGAATTATACCTGGAAAATGTCAAATGAGTGCATGTATAATTATTTTCGTATACAAAAACCACTATTCACGTGAGTGTGTATGCTATTTTATGCATGAACATGAAATGCAATTTTCTTAATCTCTCTTTGATCTCACTTGTACCAAATTTTAGGGTTCTAATCCTTAGTAGAGAACAAAATGTTACATGGTTGGAGTTGTTTTTGTTGCCTTATACCATATAACCAATAAAATGATTGTAATTTAGTAATATAATTATTTAAAAGCGTTCTTTATCTTATACATATTCAAATGTATATGATAAAGTCCATGGGTAAATATATATTACAAATGAAAATGTTGTGAAATCACAATTATGATATTCATATTACATTTATATATTATACCTAAATTGTTTCAAGTCATTGTTTTATTGAAGCTCGACATTAATAATGTAAAAAAACTAGTACACATTATGTTTCTTCCTTATAAAAGAAGTATATGATCTTATAAACAAGTATGAAAATACTTGAAGAAATAGTGTGGGCGCTTATTGGAGAACAAGTTCAGTAAACTAACCCCATGTGAGAACTTAATTGAAAATATTACCTATATGTTTATGGAAGTTCCTATTGTGATGTTGTATAAGTGATCATTTTACTTGAGTTCACTAAAGTATCTTATTTTACTTGAGATCACCAAAGTATCTTTCTTATATAAAGATTGCTATGTTTTAATACTACTTATTAGCTATTGTAGTTAAGGGTAGCTCAGTCAGTTATTACATATTAATTAAAGGAGACTTTTGTATAACTCATATCAATATTAGTAACAAAGTTTTCCTAAGGAATAGATTATAGAGATTACTAGACAACAAAGATTCTTTATGAGCAAGGCGGATGCATTCTTATTTTTTGAAATGTAAAGTGTATATGAATTGGGAAATAAACCTATATTCTTATGGTTCTTAAGGCAAATGTTAAAGTTGAGGAATGAGCCAAAGGAAAACTTTAAATGCAAGACTAGCAATGGAAAAACTGCACCACTTTTCTTTGAAAATTGGACAAGATTTGGTCCTCTTTGTAACACTACTGCTATATCCCCTTTAAATAACAGATACTCCTCTAGCTCTAGAGTTGAAGTGTGGATTAATTCTAACCATTGGCATGGAATTCCTAGTAACTTAAAGGATATCTTGCCAAGCTTTAACCCAAACCAAGATAAGAGAGATGAGTACTTATAGCTATCTTATAAATGCATATTTGACTATATTTACACACCTATATTTCATGTTTTCTACTTAATATTTTGCAATTTTGTTGTAAATTTGGTACTTAATTCGCTCCAAGTGTATTTATAGGTAATAATTGCCTTTATAGAACAAAAGAAGAAGAATTTATATGAAAAAGTAGTATAAAATAAAGATTGGAAGCAATTAAGAGATATATGCCCACGTCTATTATCAGGCACCAAAAAATTCCCACTAGATGGAGAGGATAAGCTAGAGTTCTCTAGAAGATTCCACGTTATTCTTCCATATTCAAGATAAGGCTAGAGATGGCTGGAAGACTCTAGAGCCATATAGATAATTGTAGATTATACATGAATATGTAGATAGTTGTAGAGAATTCTAGATGGCCATTGTGAGCCCTTGCATCAAATAGATCCTAGCCATCCATTGAGGAGGAGGAAGGCTATAAATAGCCAAGGGACTTCATTTGTAAGATGTATAGAGGCATAGAGAGATAGAGAGTTCTTAGCATTTGCCTTGTAAAGCTTTCTTAAGCTATAAGCATTCTCCAGGTTTCCTCATTCTTGTTATTGTTTTATCTTACATGTTTACTAACTTATACTAACTTTGTTTCTAGCATTCAAAGGAGAGGCTAACTTATTTGCAAGATATACAACTAAGTTTCACATGGTTCGTTGGTAAAAGACCAAGTCCATGACAGTTGGTATCAGAGCCAAAGGTTTTGTTCATTGATGCATAGTAAAGATTTTAGGAACAAATGGGACTACCAACGTTGGAGAGGAGAAGAAGACTAGTAAAGAGAGATCAAGGTTAAGGGACGTCTTGGTAGACATAAATGGAAGGCTCGCAAAGGTGGAGCTTGCGGTGGTCGAAAGGCAAGAGAAGTTTAAGGAGGTAGACCAATGTATCGAGGAACTCGAGAGAGGGAAAGAAGAGTTCCAAGGGGAGATGCAAGGTGCCTTGAAAATTGCCACTTCCATATGTCAAGATCAAGTAAAGGCCTCAGAGGATACCCTTCAATCCAAGATTCCTCGCCTTAAAGAAGAACTTGCAAAGGTTGTGGATGAGCTAGTCCTTTGCAAGAGAACGATTGCTCAAGGGGAAGGCAATGCCACACCTATAGTAGTCACTACTCCTTCGAGGGTAAATGTTCCAAAACCAAAGGTGTATGATGGGACAAGGAATGCGAATGAGATAGATAACTTCTTTTAGAGCTTGGAATAATACTTCAAGGCACTTGGTGTCATAGAAGATACCAAGAAGATTGACACCGCCACTCTCTATCTCAAGGATATCGCGATGGTATCGTGGAGGAGAAGACATGGTGACATTGAGAGGGGTGCCTGCACCATCAATACATGGGATGAGTTCAACAAGGAACTCAAAAGGTAGTTCTATCCTAAAATTCCAAGTTAGAGGCGAGAGCTAAGTTATGGCATCTCACACAAAAGGGGAGCATATGTGACTATATGAAGGAGTTTTTTAAGGTGCTTTTGGAGATCCATGATTACCCAGATAAGGAAGCACTCTTTGCTTTTATGGATGGTTTACAAAATTAGGTGAAGTTAGAGATCCAAAGGCATGGTGCCTAAGATCTTGCCACAGTCATTTCCTTTATCGAGTCTCTCATTGAATTCAAGAAGTCCGATAAACTTAAGACTCATAAAGACAAAGGCAGCAAGGGAAAGAGTGGGTAAGATAACCATCAAAGGAAGGAGGGCTCCCACAAGTATGGCAAGCACAAGGAGGGAGACCATAAGGAGGATAAATGGGGCAAAGCTTTAATAAAATGTTTCTTTTGTAAGGGGCCGCACAAGGTTAGAGAATTCCTGAAGAAGAGCAAGCTCTCTACCTTAATCGATGAAAGGGAGAAACAACGGCAGCACGAGGAGACCAAGATGGTGTCTTTGAAAATTCTAAATTCCATCAAAGCCAAAGTAAAAATGCCCAAGTCTAAGAAGAAGAGATGTTTATTCATAGAAGTTAAGGTCGGGGATAATGTCGTAAGAGCTCTAGTTGACACCGGAGCTACTCACAACTTCCTTAAAGTCAAGGAAGCTAATTAGTTGGGCCTTAAGTATAGCAAGGAGCAAGGATGGCTCAAAGTGATAAATTCTGAGCTAAATTTGACCTTTGGATTTGCTCGTGGCGTTAAAGTGTGACTAGGTGAGTGGTCTGACCTTGTGGATTTTTCAATTGTTCTTATAGATGATTATCCAATTGTGCTTGACCTGGAGGTCATGGATCATGTCAAGGTTGTTCCAATTCCCCTTGCCAATACTATGTGCATATTGGAGGAGGGTAATATGTGCATGATGCCTTTGTCACAAGAAGCAAGTCTACAAGCCAAGCAACTTTCGTCCATGTAACTCGCCAAGGGTGTAAAGAGGGGGCAACCTACATTTTTGGTGGCAATTAAGGAAGAGAAGCAAGCTTCACTGCAAGGACTACCTAAGGAGATTACCCACGTCCTTAAGGAGCTTGAAGATGTGATGCCTGTAGAGTTGTCAAAGAGGCTCACACTAAAACAAGAAGTGGATCATAAGATCAACTTGGTGCAAGGCACAAATCCACCCTCGGTGGTACCCTATCAAATGGCACCTCCCAAGCTTGAGGAATTGAGGAGGCAACTTAAGGAGTTGTTGGATGCAGGATATATCCAACCATCAAAGGCTTCATATGGTGCACTTATGCTTTTCCAAAAGAAGCACAATGGGTCACTCCGATTGTGCATTGACTATAGGGTGCTTAATAAGATCACTATGAAGAATAAGTACCCCATCCTGTTGATTGCCAATTTGTTCGATCAACTTGGGGAAGCAAGATGGTTTTCCAAGCTTGATTTGAGATCGAGCCATTATTAAGTAAGGATTACAAAGGGAGACGATCCAAAGACAACGTGTGTGATGAGGTACGGTTCCTTTGAATTTTTAGTCATGTCATTTGGACTCACAAATGCACCTGCCACATTTTTCACCCTTATGAATCAAGTTTTGCAACCCTTCTTGGATAAATTTGTTATAGTATACTTGGATGATATCGTGGTGTATAGCAAAACATTGGACGAACATCTTATACACTTATGACAAGTTTTCTAAGTCTTAAGGAAAAATAAGCTAACGTGAAGAGGGAGAAATGTTCTTTCTCACAACATGAAGTAATGTTTTTGGGGCACATTGTGGGAGGGGGCAAATTGAGGATGGAAAAAGTCCAAGGTACAAGTCATCAATGATTGGGAGTCTGTAGAGCTCGGCCTCTACCGCCATCACTCCAGGTATTGTCCTCTTTGGCACTTGCGTGAGTCACGACTCGAACATAAGACCTCAAGGTTTTGTTGCACTTTAAGTGCACACCTCTTACTGTTGGGCCCCGAATTTTTTTTATTTTATTTGAATTATTCATTCATTTATTTATGGATTTATTTGTTAATTATTTTTTTTATATATTTATTTTGCCTTAATTGATTTAATTATGTGTTTATATAATTATTTTATGTTGGGCTTGGAATTAGAAATTTGAAATTAATTGAAGGCTTGGATTTAGTGTTGGAAAGAATGGGCTTTATGGAATAAGTGGAATAAGATGAGGAGGATA
>JANIJH010000225.1:47136255-47148890 GCA_024520975.1 Erythroxylum areolatum
CGATTTGCATTTCGCTTCGCTTTGTTCGCTTTCACTTCGAGCCAATTCGCTTTCGTTTCCTTCGTTCTTCGTTTTCCAGTTGGGATTCGGTTTTCGGATCGGGTCCCAACAGTAACAAGATGTACCAAAACTTGAAACAACATAACTGGTGGCCAGGAATGAAGCGTGATGTGGTGAATTATGTGTCCAAGTGCTTGACTTGTCAATAGGTGAAAGTTGAACATCAAGTCCCATCTAGCCTATTAAATCCCATTCCAATTCCACAGTGGAAATGTGATAATATCACCATGGACTTTGTTATAGGCCTACCCCTCACACAGAGAAAGCATGATGTAGTATGGGTTATAATAGACAGGCTTAACAAATCAACTCACTTTGTACCTGTCCGACCTAACTATTCTATGGATCGATTAGTTAAGTTGTTTGTGAATGAGATTGTTTGGCTATATAGAGTGCCATTGTCAATTGTTTTTGACCGAGACCCACGATTTACATTAAGATTTTAGAAAAGCTTGCAAGCAGCATTGGGTACTTGGTTGAGCTTCAACACAGCCTTTCACCCACAAACAGATGGGCAATCTGAGAGAGTTATACAGGTGCTAGAAGATATGATTAGAGCATGTGTTACAGAATTTCTAGGCAATTAGGATAGGTATATTCTTTTGATAGAATTTGCCTATAATAATAGTTATCAGTCCAGTATAGGCTTAGCACCATACAAAGCATTTATTGGGCCTAACATAGTTAAAGATAAAGAAAAGAAAGTGAGGGTTATTGAACAATGATTGAAGGTCACAATTGATAGACATAAATCATATGCTAACTTGAAGTAGAAAGATATTGAATATACGGTTGGTGATAAAGTTTTCTTGAAAGTTTCGCCCTAGAGAAAGGTGTTAAAATTTGGGAAAAAGGGAAAACTTAGTCCAAGACTTATAGGTCTATATGAAATCCTTGATAGAATTGGATCAATGATATATAGGTTAGCTCTGCATATGGAACCATCCAGGTTGCACAATGTATTCCATGTCTTAATGCTACGGAGATACCGATAAGATGATTCACTTGTGTTACTAGTACAACAAATAAAAGTCCATCCAGACTTCTCATATGATGAAGAGCCGAAGGAAATATTACCTAGAGAAGTGAGACAATTAAGGAATAAGTAAATTCCTCTTGTAAAGGTGCTTTGGCATCATCATGGTATTGAGGAGGCAACTTGGGAACCCGAAGTGATGATAAGAACTCAGTATTGGAAGCTATTCAATATAGGTATAAATTTCAAGGAAAAAATTCTTTTTAAAGGGGAGAGAAATGTAAGGCCCCAATATATACCCTAGAAGCATTATAGTTGTCTAGGGTGTATTAAGAAGTGAACATAAAGAATTAAGTGTATCTAAGCTTAGTAAGGGACATACTTATAATTAATTTAAAAGACAAGGGTAAATTGGTAATCCTACATTTAGTCACGGACATGAATAATTATATGTGTGTTATGGACTAGAATGAAATTAATTGATGATTTTATATGCCAATGTGGGAATTAAGGGAAGAAGAAGGACCAAATTTGCAATTTTGCCAATAATCAATGTATGATTCAGTGGGATCGAAACATATGTCTAAGACTAGAAACTTCATCAAAAGGGAAGTAGCAAAGAGGGGAGGGACGTGTATGTAGGGCTTTAACTCCATAAAATTCTCTTCTCATCTCCTGTCCTCTCCATTCCCTCTCCTTAATCATATCATTTTGCGTAAGGAATCAAACTAATCCTAGGTGAAAATCAAGGTAAAAGTTAGTGACTTGCTTTTCATCTTCATCTTTTCTTGCCTTGCTTATGAAGAGTTAGAATTATAAGGTTGGGATTGGAATTGATATATGTATTTGTGGTGTTTCTAGTTGGTGAAGCAAGTAAAGCTAAAGGGGAAGAGAAGGAAGAGTACTAGAAGAAGCGCTAACTAATAACTTTCAAGGTTTGGGATTACACTTAGTTAATTTCTATATGCGTGCATATTTGAATGTGTATAAAGATGTGTGCATATTTGAATGTTTATAAAGATTGATTTAAACATGGAATGGTTTCTGGAATGATGTATTAGTGTTACTTTGCATGGAATTGGTTGAATAAGACAAAAGAGAGTAATGCTTAGTGAAATTTTGTCTTAGGTTCTCAGCTCACTTGAACCAGTCCCATTTTTTTTACCATAACTTGACATATAGACATCCAACATTGGTGATTCTATTTGCATATGAAACTTAAGACATGGAACTATAAATATCTAGAAGAGACTAGGATCTAATTTCGGCTTTATTATATTAGAAATTGAGATCGAAAATGAAGACCAAATGTTGCCCCTATATTGGAGTAGCTTGTGATATTTGCTTCTGGACTAATTTTTTTGCCTATTTTTAGACCCACAGTGTGCTTAGACCAATTTGCACTATTTTTAGTGTTTAGCTTCCCTTTGTTTACCGAATCATATCGGAACCTTTTCTAATGTTTATGAAAATTTGCAAACACCTAAAAATAAATGAAATATTACTTACCATATGTGAATGGGGTGATTAAGCACTAAATTTTAAGATTGAACATAAAGCATGCTAAAGGAAATTTACATGTATATAGATGATTTATATGCATATTTATTGCTTAGTATGACCATATAAGTTTACATACAAATTTTATGATTTCAAATGAATATCGTATGACTTGTTAATATATTAATCATGAATTTGGTAAATGATTAAAGGAAAAAGTTATAATGCTTGCTTTATTGTCTTGGCGATGGATAGATAGGCATGCTTATAGGGTTACAGTGTAGCTGCAATAGTTTGACACCACTGGAATATTCATTTTGAGACTATAATATCTCCACAGTTCGATAACTTCTCGTATCGATGCCTGCGAGTATCCACAATTTGATACCTTCAGGTATTTATAGGTTGATGTCTTCAGGTATCCACAGTTTGATATCTTCGGATATCCACAGCTCCCGTTATCATACACTAAAAAAGAAATTTAATAGTCATAAATAAGAGATATGATATGAAAACATTAATAATTGTATTGATGAGCTTTAAATATCAATATTTGGCTTATAAATGTGCATTTTTAGTTTATGGATAATATGTTGAAGCACATTTGCATTACGTACTTTGCTTAAGTATGCTATCATTGTTTACGTGAGTTTATGATATTTATCAATGTGTGTGCAGTTTGTAGATGACTGTTGTGAGTGGTCATTTAAACTAAGTATTTCCCCACTAAGCATTTAAGCTTAGCATGGGTGTTAATCTGTGTAGGTCCAAGTAATAAAGGTAAGACACAGGGAATATCTGCAGGGACTAAGGCCAATCGCTAAGAGTAAAAGTACCTTTGGAATGTGTTCTTTTTTTGTTAAAGTTGATTGTACATATAATGAAGGACACTGTAATCTTTTCTTTTGGATTATCATGTAAATGTAAAGATGTAATACTAATTTTAAATGATAATGTTAAGTGATGTGAAATTTTGCAATGTATATATGTAAGGCATTGAATAGAAATGTATGCCATGAATGTATATACAGGAAATTGGTTGCCATGTGTGTAGGTGATTGTAGATTCCGTATAGGAGGTGTGACTTAGAATGAGCTTCCTTAATATCAATAACAATTAGTTTTTACGCAAAGAAAAGCCTAAATCCATTGATTGTTTATTATTCAAAAGCAAGATCTCAATGGACATGTGGAAGTTAATTATTAGCTTATGTCAAATTAACATATAAGGGCAAAGTTATATTGACTTCTTAAGCTAGTTGCTTAGTAATAAAGATGTATCAAGGGGTAATAAAGTAATGGCAATAATTGCCTTTGGATCTTGCATTTTCTACCTATGAATGGAGAGGAAGTGAAAATGCTTCAAAAGAATTGAAAACCTCTTATAGCTAATGAAGAAAGAGATAATAACATGGATTAGTGATGCACTTGAATCCTCTTATCATTAATATGGATCAATCTTAAAGTTTATAAAAGGGAAGTCTCTATGCTAAGGAGAACCTAGAGGTTAAACGACCAATTCAAGTTATGGATTTTGCTCTCTTTTTTTCATATCCTTAAGTAGTTTATCCTTATTCAATTGACAATATTCCTAATAAACTATACCGTGTTCTTGATTGATTTGTTATATGTTCCTAGTTTCCTTTTTAGTGTATTAGTTTATTGTTCAGACGTAATCTTTTGTTCATCTAGTTTAGGGATGATGCAAAACCTTTCTACGAGCCTTAATGCCATATAATTTCATTTATTAACTTTTTTAAAGAAAACTTGGATAATTTCAAAACAAAAACTTAAATAATCTATATTATAACAAAACAAGAGTTTGTTTATGAAGCGTATACTAAAATGAGAATTGTGTCAATAATAAAATGTAGCACTAGAAAGTAGCATCACACTATAAATTTAAGATTAGTAATTTATCTAAAATTAGTTACTATAAAAGAGCATTGGTAATAAAGTCAAACCATATAAGGAAGAATTCATTAAAAGAAATTTCTTTAACAAATCATTAATAAAATATAGAGAAGTTTTCTAAAAGGCTTTAATTGTTTTTGGATTCTTATTCTTGTTATAATTTGAATATCAACTATTCGTTATTTGTTGTATACTTGGGTCTACGTCTGTTTTTCTATTGTAGTTTCTAGTTTTTTTTTTCTGTTTTTAGTTTATGTTTTACTTTCTAATTAAAAAACTTTGTGGTTGTTAATATCAATATAGTTATATTTTATTACTGATAATAATTATATATTAGATAAAACTTAAAATAAATTATTTAAATTTATTAAAAATAAATTATGAAAAAGGCAAAAACAGAAAATAAAAATCTCTTTTTGTAGTTTTTATCAATTTTGAAAACTAGAAGAAGTCAAAACAAAAAACAAAAGCTAAAAATTCAAATAAACAAATTTTTTAATTAAATTTGAAAAAAAAACAAACAGACTCTCAATGTAAAAAGTCTTTTACATAGTCAACTTACTATAAATATTAAATAACAGCTTTGCCTTCTAACATTTTGATTATTGATCTTAATTACTTTATTTGAGAGTATGTGAAATATAATAGACCTTAATGTTGCTTCTTTTTATTAACAAAGGTTCAAACCTAGATGGATACATCATTTAGTGAAAGCATATAGTCCCAACAAAATGGTTTCTAATATGAATTTGTTGGTTTTCGGATCTAAAATATTATAAATCACATAAAAGTAATATCTTTACAAAGGTTTTCTTTGGATTTGAACTTCTACCACAAGTTGCGCTCACCTTCGTACATCAATCCCACTTACGTCCACTTAAGCAAGATTCAGCCTTCTCACATGAATGTCGCCGAACAAATCCGTTAGCCCTCGAACACCTCATGCGCACACAAGTGTTTAAAGTGTTTCCCTTATACACATAAAGAACATAAGTGTAACAGAGTAAAGAAAGCAACAAGAGATTTTTAAATGTAGTCGAAGTTACTCTTTGATTAACTCTCAACAAAATGTTAACAAAAGACACGAATACCTCCCACTCGAAGCACTCAAGGAACTCCCTACTCGAACCCCTTACAAAGAACTCCCTACTTGAAACCCTTATAATAAGAACTCTCCCCCAAAAGCTCTCAACTCTCAAAGCTCTCAACTTTGATCGAATGAATAGGATTCAACTCTAATGAGCTATTTATAAGTTCCTCTAGATGACTAAGAGTCCTAGTAGAACTCTACTAACTAAGATCACAATCTTATCCTATTTAATAAGATTACATCATATTTAAAAGATTTACCCTATCTAGGAAAGATTATCCTTATCTACGAAGATCTCATCTATCTTCAGATGATCCTTCCACGTGATCTTCATCTCTTAAAGATGATGTTCATCTACGGTGATCTTATCCCCCACGTCATCATGTGCCACATCATCTACAATTGCCACGTCACTACTGATGCGTCTTCACCACAGCCTATCCGCACATAAGTCCATCAATGCACGTCCATGGACAAGTCCATCTTCCATGATCAAGCTCATTCATATTGCAGTCCCATCGCTCTATGATTAAATCACAAGTCACAATCCGATTTAGTATAAAAACCTTGCGCACATTACATACCTTCGACCTGCCTTGCTGAAGTTAAGTGTTTATGTATCTTGTCGTGCTCACATGCCTTCGCGCATCCTCGCAGGGTCTCTTGCATACCTTTGCGCCTTCTCGCCCACCCTTAAGTCTTGCATGACTTAATTTTCCAACTCTGCGCGGCCTCACATCCAAATCTCTTGTCTCGTCGAACATTTCCGCCAATACGCGCCTACGCGTGCCTACATGTATCGAATCTCGCCTACTCTCGAGATCTTCGTTAATACTTCCCGTGTCCCTCGCCTACTTCGCAAGTTCCTCGGGTTTTTGTTTGCCAACTTGCAGGACTTTGCCTTGATCCTCATCAACACGTCTTCCTCGTGCCGACTTGCATGTCAAGCATTGGCCAAGGCTCGCCAATACTCACATGATCCCACAGTCTGAACTTAGGGGTCTAATATGAATTTGCTGGTTTTTGATTCTAAAACATTATAAATCATATAAAAGTAATATCTTTTATTGAATCATCATATTAAACTGAAACCAATCAATACGTCTATATCAAAATATTTAAAAAGAAGAAGAAGAAGAAGTGAGGAAGATAATAATCAAAACATATGTTGTTGTTAACATAGTAAAATAGAATTTCAAATCATACTCCTCACAATAGTTAAATAAGCTAATAAAGTAACCTTTCCACATAAAGGAATTAAACACCTTTATTTTATATATTCTTTGAATGCCTATTGTGAGACCATTGTGAACAAAAAAAAAATTCAAACAGAATCATTAAAAAAGTTATTGCTTCTTAGACAAAATCTTGGTTTTAAGAGATTAGGCAATTGAATCTTGACAAAATTGAATTATCCTTTAAAGATGGAAAAAAAAAACTAAAACCAAGAAGTATAGAGAAGTATTTCCTATTTAATGTTAAATTTATTTTATTAATCAATTTAATATAATAGTAAATTAAGTTTTTTATTAAAATTTATTTCATTATAAGGTGATAAATATCTTATTTTTACTTATAAATTAAGTAATTAAATTTGGCTATTTTTATTGTAAATTATGTTTTAATGATTTATCATATTTACACATCATTATTTATATTAAAATAATATTCAATGTGAATTTAATTTTAAAGATGATTAATAAATGTTAATCTTGTAATTTTTTAAATTTATTAATTATATATAACAATTGGTGTCTTAATCATAAAATTGCTTATGATGGAAGTCTGAATTAGAGGCACAATTGCGGTAAAAGAAGTCTCCGCAAAGCAAAATTTAAGCATGGTGAGGATGAGGTACTTAAGAGTGGCTCATTCATCTTGCTTCCACCTAGTGAGTAGCTCCTGTAAATAAAAAAGTAGCTTATTATTCAAAGATCACTCTTAAAATTATTATTTTTACGATAATTTACATTATTTAAAGAGAACAAAGTACCATGATTTGAAAGACATGCGGAGTTCAAAGAATGCCCAACTTGGTACAAAGTACGGATTTAAAGATTGCAACTTTGGCACCTTAAAAATGTTGAATATGTATCTGCCCAAAACCGGATGTTACTGCTTATCTATTTGGTTTTCTGCTTAGCATTGAGTCTCACGATCGAAAGCAAGTCGAACGTTCCCTTATTATTCATCATTTTAAATAAAATCTCATTCACCCAAAAAAGAATTGCGAGGAACTTCATCTCTGTTAGCAAAAAATTTTTATAAAAAATATTATTCAACAATTTCAACTTACTCTTTGGAAGCGGACAGATTTTACATGCACAGGTCTTAACTTCTCAAACTCTACAAAGCAAAGATACATCATTCCAACGGCTTAATCCATTCAGTGGCATATTTAATATACACAGCACCGAAATTGAGATCTCCGCCACAAACCATGAGAAAACATTAGACATAAACACACAGCATAAGATTTTGTTAGGCACTGGAGACATCGAGACAGGGTAAGTGAATATTTCATCTACAGAAGGCAAGTTTTCATCAAAATGAAACTCAGAACAACAAATTCCCATTGCCTCAGCGTCATGAAAGCAGGCATGCTAGATCAGAGAAACATCCAAAATTGAGAAACTAAAATGTTGAATGGTCCAAATCATGGGTACTTTTAGTCCAGTTCTGGCTTGCTCTTACTTCTTTTCATTTTGGCTTTAAACCTCGACTTTGCCATCAGTGTCTGAACAGTATTCAAGAAGTTCCCAACAGCCATTAATACCAAAAGCATCCCACAGAGAATAACCTGCCAAAAACAGTTTTCATTTGCAGCCTCTTGTTGGTTGATTGTATTTCTGTTTTATACAAATCAAAAGATCTCTCAAAGCCGGACAAGAGAAAGATATAATCTTAAGGTACCTGCCACTCAGAGACGACCCCGACAAATGCAGTCCTAAGCAACTGTAGACCAACATATGCCTCAAAGCCCTAAATTAAATTCAGGATCAATAAATGGTCAACATACTAACTAAATCTCATTGCTATGACAAAGAATCAAGAAGACAAACTTGACAGCACTATCATTCCCTTGTTAGAAAACCTTGTACTTAAATTAACCTGGACGAAGTTTATGATCATGAGAATATTACTTGTACTTAAATTAACCTGGACGAAGTTTACGATCATGAGAATATTATTCTGAAGAGCATTTTCCTTATGTACACTATAACTTCTGTCGACAGGAATACAATGGACAAGGCAACCTTAAGTTGCAATTTTTATTTAAACAATTACATGTTATACAAATAAAATGAACTATGTTACAAACTCAAGGCAGCAGAGTCCAACAGATACACAAGCTTGGTAGAATGCTACGAGTAGGTCACAGTTCCATTTTTAAATTTAGACTGCTGTTATGAGTTAGTTCGAATCACCTGCAAAATGAAGAGGATGGGGCATAATAGCCACAACTGACCATCCACGCCAGCTGTCTCTCCCCAGACAACATCCATTCTTTTGGCCTTAAATAACAGTAGATAAAGACCATAGTCATTAAGTAAAAACTCTTAATGTTAGATGCAGTCAACAATTCGCAGCAAAAAAGGTGGAAGAAATGCATAAACTCTGAGTGGTCACCAATCAACTCTTGCACTTAAACAAAAACCAAGACACATCTAAGCAATAACAAAAGGAGCAAAAGACTGTTGCATGATAAATAAGAGTTAAAATGCCACCTTTCCCAATGCAATGCGAGTATAGAGTCTCTGTCGTTGATATCTATTCTGAAGAAGCATAGCTACTCCTTGCATCATAGCCCATTGCAAAAACAGTTGCACGCCCCTCTGTAGAGATTCAAGTTGGCCTTCAACAGACACTAAGTAGTCCTTGTACATACATAAAGAAAATTAAGTTGCCAGAGAATAAGAAGAATAACCTGCTTCTGAGTACAATTTGGTTGTCCTTTTATCTCCCATGTAAGGCTAACAAGAGCCATAAGCATAGCACAATAATGATGGTATATCCACCTGCGAAAGGCATCAAATACTTCTGCTGAAAATTCTTGTGTTGTTGCACTCCCATGCATTTTAATGCAAGTACTACACTCTTGTTGATTCTGATTCATAAGGAAAATTAATTAAAGAAAGGAAAAGAGATCTTTTCAGTTTTCCCCCAACAAGAGCCACCATCCACCACCACAAACAACCGGCAAGCAGCCACCCCTCACCCCACTCCCCATCAAATAAAAGTTATAAGAAAACGAGAAGCCTAAGACAATGGCACAGAGGACTAAAGTGGAAGCAGAGTCAAAACCCAAATTTCTAAATTGAGGGTATCATATAGATCACAAATATGGTTTTATGCCATCAACCTTTTGTCTGCAACCACTGTTAAGTGATGTTTGAATATAATATGCAAGAAGAGAAACAAATGAAAGTAGATAATTGTGTTTCACAAAGTTGTTAATTGAATATACCAAAAATGAAAATGGATAACCTTCAGGCTGGCAATGAACTGCAGTGTATATGCATTTGCATCATGCAGATTATGCATGGATTTGAGAAATAAAGAGATATTGAGAGTCAGAGACAACGTTTCATGTGGGTCTAAACAATGATCTAAATGAAGGGTATCCTATCCCCGAATTCAGACCACCATCCTAATACATTTATGATTTTAATAGATCATCTTTCTTTTGTGAGAATCTTCTGTTTTCCAGAATTATAAACTAAGTCCCTCTTTGAGCGATCTGTTGGTACCTGATCCTCTTCTTGAAGTAATATACAAGAACAAACCCCACTCAAAAGGAGCACAAGCTTAGTGAGCCAACTGCAGCTAAAAAATCTGACACCCATCAGATCATGTTTATCCCCCCAGTTGCAGAACAGACTATCTGGATAAAGTAGACCATCCATGATTACAGATTAACAAAAGAAACTACCAATCACCAGGAACTAAGAAACAGCAATCAAGTGTTGTCTCTTTTGCAGGCTAAGATACAAAGACCAACAAATATTGGGGAAAGAGCTAGACTAGTCTGAGACTAAATTATATAACATGGAATTTCTCAAGTCCCAATAATTATACAAACAACCATCCATCTATTTCACTAGAAAGCATAATACTCTGTTGCATTTCTGACAAATTAACATAACGTTATTAATTTTAGTTAAAGATATTCTCTACTACTTCAATACAGGTAAATCACTTTATAACAATACTGGAGGTTTTAAATGCATCAAGGAGTTCAAGGATCCATTGCATGTTCTAGTTCAACCAAACATTTTAATGCCCAACAGCTCATACTAATAAAGACTTCCAATAATGAAAACTATGGAAACTATACTGTCACATCAAGCATCCTGATCAAGCTTTAAGAACTACATACAGAATAGGTTCAATTAGCTCATAGCGCATCTCATTGTCTTGACTTGTTTGTATCAGTTGAGACCAATAAACAGAAAAGTAGCTTGAGTTCAGAAAGGGAAGGAATCTGATTAGAAATTACCATGGACGAATGTCACTTCCATTGGCTCTTAGTATGTTTTCCCGCAAAGCCAAGCCTGTATAGAGGAACAGGAGCCAAGCCTAACAAAGTAATAATCATAGATATTAAAACTTCCGCATGAATATAGCATTAAGGTGAAATTGAGCGCAAAGATAAGGAACGCACATCAGGTGAATGGACCACGAACCAGAAAGAATGAATAAGCGCAACGTTCTCGAACCAGAGAAAATTACCTGGTACAACTGAACTGGAAATGCAGGCAAGCACCCACCCCAGACCGAGGACCTAAGGATGAGCAAAACTGATGGGAAAAGAAGAAAAAGAAGCGCGGTTCTATCCTGCTCCAACCACACAGCAGATGATCAAAAGTAGGTCAGCTGTGAAGAGTCCTTTTTATTATGATGATTTTTGAAAGCAAGTTGCTACCAATGGAATTGAAATTATCGTATATTCATAATATAAAAACCTAGCCTTTTAGGGAAGTGGAGAGAGTGTATGTACCCTGTAACTGTTGTATTCTTCTTTGACCTTGAGTTGCACGTCTTTTCGAGTAGCACGCACATTAATTGGACCTAGAAACATTCTCAGGAACCTACCTGCATGTACACATATAATACCCCAATCATCCAAACGGCAATTCCCTTTTAACATGTAAATATAGCGAGAGAGAGAGAGAGAGTAACTGAAATAGACCTTGAGCCTTGGACGGAAGAAAAGCAGAAGCGTCTCCATCGACCATAAGACATCTGGCTCTCTGTAAATCTTCTTCCAGCTAAACATAGTGACGAATTAACCAATAAGAAATCAAACATGCTGAGGACGAGAAGTAGCTGAATGATGATTAAACTTAACAACAATAAAAAAGAAATTCCCTTGCCTTACGAGCAAACTTAGGATGGAGATTTTTACTGGAGCAAATAAGAGAATGACAACGGTGGATAGAAGAATCTAGAGAGAGCGCGCGTTGTCGAAGAGATTGTTCTTCGATGGAAGATTTTGAGAACAGAGAAGCTGCTGATTCCTGAAGCTCCCTCGCCTGTTCCACCAATCTTCCGACTTCCTCTTCAATCTCCGCCGTCGCCGCCCCCTCTGATGAATTGCTCCTCTCCATTTCTGTCTATTACTTTTTCCTCCGATCCAAATCAATTTTTACATATTATCATTATTTTTAATATTCCATATTCTTATCCCACAATTTATTCACCACTACGTCGCTCCATAAATCTCTAGGGCCTTTGCTCTCCCCCTCTCTCTCTCTCTCTCTCTCTCTATTCTTATTTAACGCAACAATTTAAAAGAAATTATAAACGTCAATAAATTAAAGTTATGAATACCGTATCAGGCTCGGTATCGGATTAAGCTCTAGAATAAAACTGTACCAGTATCGATCGATATCGGATACCATTTCAGAGAATTTTTTAAAATTATGAAATAGTCCCTAAAATTTTTTAAAATTACAAAATATTAGTATATTATACAGTTGTACTGTACACTTTACTAGTTTACTATTTACATTAATCATGTTTTCAAAAATCTTAATAATAAATAATAATGACAATTAATATGAAATAACAATAATTTTTAAATATTTTACAT
>JANIJH010000225.1:47157319-47167779 GCA_024520975.1 Erythroxylum areolatum
AGCGATTTCGATATTGTGGTTTTATGATTTCGATGCCATGTGGATTTTAATTGGTAGCTCGGTAGTGCACCTTTATCGTGGGTTACGTGTCGGAGCGACCTGCGGGCGTCCCGATGTGTACCCTACGGTAAGAGGGCGCTACACATATCATATGAGAATTCTTAAGGTGCATTTCATTTATATGCATAATATTCACATACACACATAAATCATGATTTAGAAACATTGAAAAGATAGTATATGCACTCAATTGACTTATTTAGGTATGAAAGATTTTAAATAATTATGATGTGATAACATGATTGTGTATTGATTATGTCTTGAATTTTGGTTTGATGGACTATAATTAGTAAATTGGAACTTATTATTATAAGTGGGAGATTGATGATGTGATATGTGCATCTAGCCTAGGAAAAATGTTAAATGGCAAGACAAATTGATAAATGGAAATTTAGGGTGACTAGGCTTATAAAATAGTGACATATGACATTAGTACTAGGGTGACAAATGACTTGGATAAATGAGTGACAAATGGTGGTATAATTGGGTGACAAATGGCTTAGGTAACTATGTGACAAATGGACCAAATATGAAGTGACATTTGGTGGTTGGAGTAAAAGGCATATAACATGCCTCTTTACTTGATAAGTGTTTGGACAAATGTCCAAACCCTTGCCACACACCCACACCACGATTTCCACACTTGAAAGACCATCTTTTTCTTGTTTTTGATTACATGTTCCTTTCTTCTTTCTTCTCACCATCGACCTACACCCATAACCCTAATAACCTTGGATTTTTTCTAAAATTCTGTAGCTTGCCATTTTAAAATTTTCCTATCTTCATCTTGTTTCTAAAATCCCTTTTCTATTTTCACCGTGTTCTTGGAGTTGTGTTTATATGCTTGGAAGGCTAGGTTAGCTTGATCATTGAAGAGGTTTTGAGCTGAACAAGTAAGTGATTTATTGATCTATTATGATGTATGTTAGCATAGCATTCATGATGATTAAATTGAGATGGGATTTACATAGGGTTGATGATAAGTGATGCTGGAATTTGATGGATTAATTCGTTTTGCTTTAATGTATCAAAATATAGGTTAGAGTTTGTTTAATGGATGATTTTAAGTTGGGATTTAAATTATAATGAAGGTGAATTTATGCTAAAGAAAGTTGTTAGTGTAGTTTTCTTGAAATGGGAAAGAATTAGGACTAGATATATAATAGTTAATGATATTTCTGTTTTGATTTTTGATGCATGAAAGATTAGTTTATGATCAGCCAATTGAATGATTTTAAATTGGAATTGGAGATGAAATTGATGAGGAAAATGAAGTATAATTAAAGAATAACTGAGGTATAATCAATGGACTATTACGATGGTATTATAATCTGGAAAAAATTTGAAGGAAATGAACGGTGAACTTTCTGTTCACCCATCGTGGCCAATGCTTTGACAAGAGAAAACTTCTGTTTTGTCTTTCCACGATCATGGAAAGGTACCCCATAATCGTGGACAATGCTTTGAAGTGAAAAGATTGTGTTTGGTGCTCTTGTTGAATCATATAAGGATAAGGTACTATATATGGGTGTATTTGGACTTGATTGAGGCTTAAAATGAACTTAGTTTGATATTGAATCAATTGGTTAAGTATTTGATGAGTTTAGGTTATTATTTGACGCTATAATTTAAGGAACGAATTGTTTGATATCAATGTATATAAATTTGGGAAGTATGAGTTGTTAATGAAATAAGGATGTTCTTATGAATACAATTTTGATCAAAAGAATTTAAGCAATGAATTAGGTATGATTGAATGAGAATTGGGAAAATTATATGAATATGTAATGCTAGAAAAGGATTGCTGAATGTATGATTGATGAATTGAGAATAATCAAACTTAATTAAGGCATAAATCTAATTGCCACAAAGTTGTGTATAAGCTATGATGTATAAATGATCAAGACGTGTGAACCCGGTATAGTCAATTAAGCATGCATTGAATATGAAACCTAGACATGTGCATGATTGAATATTCATTTTATTAAACAAGTTAGTAATGTGTAAATATGTGTGTATTACATGATATAGAAGCACAAATTGAGCATCCACATCCAGACATTGCCAGATTGTTAAGGTAATAGCTATCTGGAGCATACTGTGAGTTAACCTAGATATTTTCTCACTATGTTTGAATTGTTTTTGATTATCTTTCAGATATTGAACTGTTATTGATATGATTGTGATTTTCTATACATTGTTAGTATGAGGAGTTTAATATTCAGGATTGTATTGGAAGTGTTTTCAAATTGAATGTGCAATATGAAATGTGTTCTCAACTGTATGTTAAATGCCGGACTCAGATCCAATTAATATGATAAGTGACTGTACACTTTGAATGGAAGTTATTGATAGCATATTATATGAAATGATACAGTCCATCACATGAATATGCATGATTAGATAAAGAAGTTGTAACTAGAGTGACCAATCTGAAAAGAGCTTAATGCGCAGGAATGTGCACAAAGAGCCACAGGCTCAGTTATTAATGAGTCCGATATCCACAATGGGTACTGGACAGTAAATGAAATGAGCTCGATATCCATAATAGATATGGGACAGCAAATAGCCGCTCGGTCACAACAAAGTAAAAATGAAGTGGAGTTACATGTATATTTGCATATGCATCCTTACATATTAAATGATCGAATTGGCACGCCTTATTAAACTGAGGTGAATTATTGAATTGTCTAAATGTATGAAGAATGTGATGTGGTATGAATTACTGAACTACATATTATGCTTGATGAATTGGACTATCTACTTGATATTATGTTCTGATATGAGTGAGCTTATCGATGATGGTTCACTCACTAAGTTCTCAAACTCAACAAAATTGCAACGTCGATTTTCAAGTACAAGGGAGAGTTAGCTTTTAAGGCAATTTAGTAAAAGTATAGTACCCATGTTTTGGGGACACAATGGTTTAAAGGTTTGGTCAGCTGATACTGAATAGTCTAGTTAGGATACTTGAGTTTAGCATCCCATTTTATGTAGCACACTTTGTATGGAATTGGAAACTCTCACATGTTTTGAATGTGTATACATAAGTTATGAACTTGTAATGACAATGTATGTTTAAGTTTTTGGATGAAATGGGAAAGTTTGACCTTTTGAAAACCTTGTGAAGTAAGTGATGCCATAATTAGGATAATGTGAATGCTCTAGCATGCCATTCCCATAGAGTTTATACTCGAATGTACAACAGTATGTTCGGGCATATGCTCTATGGTAGTGGTGTGTAAAAACACACCCCCTTCATTTTTTCATTTTTCATTAATGTTTACGTGGTAGTTGCAGAGGTGGAGGGTATGAAACCCTAGGCCTAGGAGTAGACTACAAATAGAAAGAGTAAGGGAGATGAAAAGATTGAAAAAGGCCATAGGATGGACTTTGAGTGACATTAAGTGGATTAGTCCCTCCATGTACATGCATGGGACTATCCTAGAAGAGGGGACTAAATCAGTGAGAGAGACCCAAAGAAGACTCAATCCTAATATGTGGGGGGTAGTTAAGAAGGAAGTTTGACATTGCTTGATGAGGGAGTGATTTATCCAATTGTGGATAGTAAGTGGGTGAGCCCAACGTATGTGGTTCCAAAAAAATCTGGCATTATTGTTGTTCGAAATGATAACAATAAGTTAGGACTTACTAAGACCACCGTTGGATGGAGAATGTGTATTGATTATAAGAAACTAAATGCAACGACCAAAAAGGACCATTTTCGTCTCCCTTGTATTAACCAAATGTTGGATAAACTTTCTGGACATGAATTTTATTGTTTTTTATGGTCTTTTAGGTTATTACTAGATACCGATTGCTCCTGAGGACCAAGCAAAGAAAAAATTCACTTGTCCATTTTGTACATTCACTTTCAGGAGGATGCCACTCAAGCATTATAATGCACTTGCTACATTTCAAGGTGCATGTTTTCCATTTTCTCAGACATGATCAAGGACTTTATCGAGGTATTTATGGATGATTTATCAATCTTTGGTTCCTCTTTTGATAATTTCCTAAATAAGTTGACTCGTATACTTGAAAGATGTATTGAATGCAACTTGACTTTAAGTTAGGAAAAGAGTCATTTTATGGTGAAACAAGGAATAGTCCTAGTTCGTGTTGTATCAAAAAGAGGATTGAGGTTGATAAGGCTAAATTTGGTGTTATAGAAAAGCTTCTACCACCAAGTTCTGTCAAGGGTAGAAGTTTTCTAGGACATCCTAGATTTTATAGGAGGTTTATCAAAGATTTTTCTAACATAAGTTGTCCTTTATGCCAACTGTTAGCAAAACATGTCTATTTTGATTTTAATGTGGAATGAGTTAATGCCTTTAATGTTCTTAAAGAAAATTGATCTCTGTACCGATTATTATGGCTCCTGATTGGTCTTTACCTTTTAAAACTATACATGATGCTTCTGATTTTATTGTGGGAGCTATGTTAGGCCAAAAAGTTGATAAATCTTTGCGTGTGATTTATTATGCTACGTTAACTTTGAGTGATGCACAACTAAATTACATAAACACTGAGAAAGAATTATTGGTTATGATTTTTGCATTGGAAAAATTTAGACCTTGTTTTTTAGGGTCAAAAATCATAATCCATTCTGATCAAGCAACTCTTAGCTGTCTTTTGACCAAATTGCACGCAAATCTGCGGTTAATTAGGTGGATTTTGTTGTTACAAGATTTTGATGTGGAAATAAAAGATAAAAGATAAAAGAGGGAGTGATAATGTTGTTACGGATCATTTGTCTAGAATAGCTCCTAACTTGGAAACTCTTAAACAAAATAGGAATTATGCAATTGCTGAGAACTTTCCTGATGAGCAGTTATTTATTATGAGCAAAGTGCCTTGGTATGTTGACAATGTGAATTATCTTGCATGTGGCATTTTGAGACCTAACATGACTTCTAAAGAAAGGAAAAGATTCCTTCACGTAAGCAGGTACTACTTTTGGGATGATCCATACCTCTACTTGATTTACAAGGATGAAATCATTCAGAGGTGCATTCCAGAGGTCAAGTAGGTAAGTGTCTTGACCTTTTGTCATGAACTCCACTGTGGAGGCCATTTTGGGGGGAAGAAAACTACTTCTAAAATTCTTCAAAGCGGTTTGTATTAGCCCACCTTGTTTAACGATGCTCATTTCTTCTGCTTAAAATGTGATAAATGTGAACGAACTAGAAATATAAGTAGAAGAAATGAAATGCCCCTAACTAACCAATTGACTATTGAATTATTCGATGTTTGGGGTATTAGGTTTATGGGTCCGTTTCCTAAATCTTGTGGATTTGAATATATACTTGTTGCTGTTGATTACTTGTCTAAATGGGTAGAAGCAATACCCACCCGAATTAATGATGCTAATGCTGTTGTTAAATTTGTGAAGGAAAATATTTTTAATAGGTTCGGGATTCCTCTCACAATTATAAGTGATGGAGGCATTCATTTATGTAATAAGCTTTTTGAGAAGCTCATGAAGAAATATGCCATAACTCATAAGGTGGCGACTCCCTACCATCTACAAACTTCTGAACAGGTGGAGACAAATAACAAACAGATTAAGGGGATTTTGGAGAAGACTGTGTGCCCATCATGAAAGGATTGGTCAACAACGTTAAACAATACACTAAGGGTATATCATACAACTTACAAAACTGTGTTAGGAATGAACCCTTATCAACTTGTTTTCAAAAAGGCCTACCATTTACCAGTTGAGGTTGAGCATAAGGCATTGTGGCCAATTAAGATGGTGAACCCAAATCTGGATGATGGAGGACGGGAACGTTTGCTTCAAATTTCGAAATTAGATGAACTCCGTAGTGAGGCTTATAAGAATTCCAAAATTTACAAGGAAAGAATGAAACATCTTTATAATAAAAGTCTTGTAGGTAAGTTCCTCATACCAAGAATGAAAGTTTTATTATATAATTCTTGGCTACGTTTGTTACCAAGTAAGTTGAAATCAAGGTAGAATGGCCTATTTAAAGTAATCAAGGTCTTTCCCTATGGATCAGTGGAACTAGAAAAGCCGCGAAAAAAAGACACCTTTAAGGTGAATGGCCATCGGGTGAAACCATATTTGGAAGGAGCAATTCAGAAGAAAACCTTAGAATCCATTAGTTTGAGTGATCCACTTTAAGAATGACTATTTTGGTCATCTAGCTATAAGACATTAAAGAGGTGCTTGATGAGAGGCAACCCATATAATTTTATTTTGTTTCTTTTTATTCCTATCACATGACAACTTACGTTTTTTATTTAATTTTCTTCTTATTTAAAAAAGAAAAAGGTGACTGAATTGAAGTCACTTCAGTGACTACAGTCACACCCGTGACTCTCCAATCACGAGTGTGATTGGGGTAGTCATACCACTAACTCAACTCATGACTCTCGTCCTCTTTAATTACCTAAATATGTTACCCAAATTTGTTTATCTTCTATTTTTCTTTCTTCTAGATTGCGTGTGTTGCTATCTCCAATTCTTCAGCCTTTGCCAAAGCAGTCGTAGTCTCCACCATCTTGGCACACCTGGTGGGACATGACCACAATTGCTTGATTAGAACCCATAATCTTCTTCTCTCTTACATGCAGTCGCACCACCTTACACCCAGACTCACCGCATCACACCATATGCTTCAGCCCAATGCACACTTATGTGTCACTCCTCACCAAACCACCAACCACGACTCGCCAATGTGTGCCCATGCTCACCCAATGCACTTACGTGCGTCACTCCTCACCAGATCATCCTTACCGCCACTTCACTCAACAACGCATGCCCGTACACACCATACCAACCTAATAAGAGAACACATACCGCCTCTACTGATGCAGCCAGATATGTCTCCAAGAATGAAACATCCCAAAGTTCCCTTATCTCTACCACACAAGTCAAATTCAAATATCTTATGCCTCAACTTTTAAATTAGAGAGCACCAACAAAGGTATGCCTTTCTTAAGTATCATCAAATTATTCTGAATAGATTTCTAGATTCTCAAGCACTTATTGAATTGGGAATGTTTGATCAAGTCTATGAGTTGTTGTGAAATATAAGCTAGGAACAATTTTCTGAATTTAGGAAAAAATCATATATGGAATTGACATTAGAGTTTTTGACAATTTTAGAAGTAGTTCATGAAACTACTACGAGGGACACTGTGGGTAGTCTTAAATTTCAATTAATAAATTTACATCGTGCAATCACTTTAGATGTGTTGAATGTTATTTTTGGTTTTCCAAATAATGATTTATATGAATATCCTGAGGATTTTATGTCTAGCAACTTTTGGTCCCAAGTGATCAATTATAGGAAAGTGTTTTCCCCCAGTCGGTCTAAATCATCTACCATCGGGGACCTTTCCCTTCACCATCTCCATTGATTTTTAATTTTTACACTATTCGGTAGAGGAGATAGCAATGGGACAGTTTCTAAAACTGAATTATTTATTTTGTGGTGTATGGTACATGCTAGGCTTTTTAACATCGAGAGTTGGTTAGGTGTGCATTTAAATGAAGTGGATCAATCTAATGCACGTAAAATAGTAGTGGGGGCATTCGTGACTCAAATTTTAGAACATCTTGGCTTGTTAATCGAGAGAACACCCACACGACTAGTTTCAGGTAGCTTAACTCTCGACTTGAAATCTTTGGTGTCAATGAAGGTCATCAGGTGACAAGGTGATCGCTATGTTATTATCCATGATGACACAGGCGGAGCTTCGAGCAGTAAGTGAGCTCGAGTTGCAGAAATGGAAGCTGTACAAGAAGATGATGTTCCACCGCCTGAAGAAATGCATCAAATTTCTCTAACTACTTCCATGGAGTACCAATTATTGCTAAATCAATTGATAGCATTTGAATGACGAACAAATGATAGGCTCCACAACATTGAGGTTAGCGTTATAGGCTCCACAACATTGAGGCTAGCGTTATGGAGATCTGAACCTTCAAGGTCAATTTGAATGCTCTCTTTGGATAGCCTCCACCCCCATCGTTTCTATCCTTTCCCTTTTTGTTGCTTGTTGGTTTAATTTCTTTTAGTCTTAATCTTTGTCCTTGCTTGCATTCTTTTGCCTCTTAGACCCCTCTTTCATTTACTTATCACATTAAGGGTAATGTGATGTTCAATTGTAGGGGAGTATTAGTTTAAAAATATATTATTTGTATGTTATGTGATTGTTTTCCCATTTAGTAGATATGCATGGTTATTAAATAAACTCAATCAAGATTAGAAATGCATAATATGAGCAAATGAGTATACTTGCATGCTTAGACCAATTGACTTGGATTTTGGATAAAAGGAAATAGCTTGTTGTGATAGATGAATGACACCTTTCATTTCGTAATATTTTGGGCCTTTTTGAAATATTAAACACCAAATTCAAGTATTTTTTTGTTGAGAGTGTTCTTTCATGATTAAAGAACTCTAGAACTTGCTTGTAAATAATAGTTGAGATCATATAATCTTATGCAAATGTTGAAATAGAAGGTAATTAGGATTTACCCCTTTTGCTTAAAAGGCCACCATGATGTTACCTTTAATGAACCCCCTTTGAGCTTAACATGAAACATTTTCTTTCTTTAAACCCAACTATGAGCCTTGACCTTGATTATTTATCCTCTTCGTTGTACCTACCATAAGGCAAGTTGAGCATTTGAATGAGGATAACTGGGTTTAGGGACTAAGTGTAGGGGAATCATAACATATAGTTAGCTTTTGCATTAGGGATGGGTATGGTTGTAGAAAATTATATTTCTCCTTAATATTTTTCTTCTCTTGATTTCCTTGTCTTAGATTCATAAATAAATAAGTAAAAAATAAATGAAAAATATAGTGAAAAAGAAAAAAATCAACAAAAGAGAGGAAAAGAAGAAAAAGAAATAAAAAAAAGAAAGGAAGGAAGAGAAGATGACCAGAAAATGAAAAGAAGAGGAGAGAAGTAAAAACAGGAAGTGTTAATTTTGTTAAGTGAGAGGAAAGCATTGAATGTTTTATGGTTTATTGTTTTTTATTAATTTAAATGCTTAATTTGTGTTGTGGTTTTAAACTACAATTTTCCTTTTTCTTACTCTTAGCTCAGCCCCATTACAACCTAAATAAAGACCTTCAAATTGATGCTTATGTTTGATATAAGTGGTGGAGATTGGATTGGTAAGCAAGCTTATGGTAGATGTCTTACATGAAATGAACGATGAGTGAATACATATCCCACCTTTGAATGCTTGAGAGGATGGAGAGTGAAGTGAGTATTTATCACACTTGTTAATGGTTCTTTGAATTGAAGTGCTTGTTGATTTTGGCTAAATATACTAGGAATAGCTTGTTCATGAAATATTATGAGTTTCAAGTTCTTAGATTGTGTTTATTGAAATGATCATTGATATCTTTGACTATTATTTAGGAAAATTGTTGTTTTCATTATTTGTTTTTATAGTCAATGTTCTTTATTTTGCTTGAGGACAAGCATAGTTTAAGTGTAGGGGGAATTGTTATGTTGAATTTTGTTTGATTTTACCTATTTTCATATGCTGAAATTAGTTGCGATTTAATTCAAATTTGATATGAATTGAGTGAAGTCAGTGTGGATGTTGCATGAAAATTAATTGGATTAATTTATGAATATGGCATGAAATTAAACAAGAAGAATTGTTCATAAAAATGGCCATTATATAGTTGCATATTTTGACCATGTCATAGTTGTGCAAGTTAAGTCACACATGCACGATTGGGCAAGTCAAATCATGACCGTGACTTGCACTTACACGGTCGTGCAAGTTAAGTCACGGTTGTGACTTACATGCACAATCGTACATGTGTGAGTCACAATTGTGACTTACACATCCCCTTCATTTCCTTCATTTTTCATTAATGTTTATATGGCAACTGTAGAGGTGGAGGGTAGGAAACCTTAGATATAGGAGCAGACTACAAATAGAAAGAGTAAGGAAGGTGGCGGCACACTACACTATCTTTCATTCACTTTTCATTCCACACATTATAGACACACTCATTAGGTTGGGACAAAAAGGTGAATTATCTTGCATGTGGCATTTTGAAACCTAACATGACTTTTTAGGAAAGGAAAAGATTCCTTCACTTAACCACGTACTACTTTTGGGATGATCTACACCTCTATCAGATTTGCAAGGATGAAATCATTCGGAGGTGCATTCCAGAGTTCAAGCAGTTAAGTGTCTTGACCTTTTGTCATGAACTCCACTGTGGAGGCCATTTTGGAGGGAAGAAAACTGTTGGAACCCGATCCGAAAACCGGATCCCAACCGAAACAGAAACATAGACGAAGCGAATACGAAATCGGCAGAAGCAAATCGGAGTGAATGTAGCGAAAGCAAATCAACTAAACATACCGAAACGCAAAGCGAATGCAAA
>JANIJH010000225.1:47167879-47184203 GCA_024520975.1 Erythroxylum areolatum
GAATACTAAAAGACTAAAATGCCCCTCCTCATTAGCCTTATACTTTAAAAACCTAAGCAATCTTCCTAAATTACCCCTATTCATCTTATTCCTTTAAATTCTAACAACTTATCAAAACTCTAATTTTAACTAAATCCCTTCATTTAATATCTATTTACTAAGTACTAAAAACCTCAAATTAATTACTAAAAGGAATTTAGGCAAACTAAACCTTAAAAAAAATGCTTATTTACTAAGAAGGAGGAATCGGGACCCAACACTTGGAATCATACAAGAAACTATGGAGAATTTTTAAAAAATCAAAAGTTAGTAAACATAACTCATGAGCGTAACTCCGCGCTTAAAATTAAAAAACTTTATTACGTCTATGCAATAAGGCTCATGGGTGCGACTCATTCTTTTAAAAGGGTTTTTCCAGCCTTAATCTTTTATTTTTCCTGTTCTTCCGAACATCAACTCCCCACTCCCCCACTCAGCACCTCCTCGATCGAGGCTCCATATCGTTAACAACCCCTCTGTACAACACATCACCGAGGCTCCATATTGTTAACAACCCCTCTGCACAACGCACCACTCACACTCCTCATGGCACCACCCACGCAAAGCTTCTCCAAGTTATGGGTCCACAGATGATATACCCACAAATTTCGTCTTCTTATCCACACGATGACCAAATACCAAATTCAAGTATCACATGCTTATATTTTCAAACAATAAAACACAAGAAAAGGTACGTAATTCTTAAAGATCGTTAGATTATTCTTAATAGATTTTTAGATTCTAGAGCAATTGATGAGTTAGGAATAGTTGATAGGGTTCATTAATTGTTGTGAAACATAGGTTGGGATAAATTTTTTGAATTTAAGAAAAATTCATACATGAAATTTACTTTAGAGTTTCTGACTTCTTTAAAAGTGGCCAATGAAACTACTGCTAAGGATGCGGTGGGTAGTTTAAATTTTTGATTGGTGAATAAACCTCATGTAATCACTTTGGATATGCTAAATTATGTTTTGGATTTCCAAATAGTGATTTATGTTGTTATCATGAGGATTTTCAGGCTAGATAATTTTAGACACGAGTAACCAATTGTAGAAAAGTATTTTCTCCAAGTCGATCCAAATCATCTACATTAGTAGACCATGCCCTTTGCTATATCCATTGATTTTTAAATTTTACAATATTTGTTATAGGATATAGCAATGAGTTTGTTTCTAAAGCTGAATTATTTGATTTATGGTGCATGGTACATGTTAAACCTTTTAACGCAGGGATATGGTTAAATGCCCATTTAAATGATATAGCTAAGGCGAGTGTAAAAAAAATAGTAGTCGGAGCATTTGTAACGGCAATTGTGGAACTTCTCAGCTTATAACAGGGAGGACACCTATGTAGCTAGTTCTAAGCAACACAAATCTTGACTTGAACTCCTTGGTGGCTATGAAATTTGTCAAGAAGCAAGGAGATCATTATGTTCTTCTCGACGATTACAAGGAGGAACCTTTGAGTAGCAAGCGAGCTCCAATTGAGGACGTTGAAGCTGCCCAAAAAGATGATATTTCACCACCCAAAGGAATATAACAGAATGCTCTTATTGCTTAGGAGAATTACCAGTCACTGCTAGCTTAATTCAACACCTTCTAGGCTCAATTCACAGATCATGTAACCCAGTCTAGAGCATTTGAAAGGCAAACAAATGAAAGGTTACACAGCTTTAAGGCTAGCATGGTGGAGATTAGGAACTTCATGCCCAATATGAATGCTCACTTTGGACAGCCACCACACCACCTTAGTATTGTATTTCTATCCTTTTTCTTTTTATTGCTTATTAGTTTTAATTTCTCTTAGTTTTACTTTTTGTCCTTGTTTGATAGTTGTTTTGCATCTTAGGTCCCTCTTTTATTTTCTTATCACCACAAGGACAGCGTGATACTTAAGTAGGGGGAGTAGTAGCCTAATTAAAAAAATAAAAAAATTGTGTTTTGCATTTTTCCCAGTTTTGTGCTTTTCCCAGTTAATAGTTAGAGATGCACGGTCGTGAAGTAAACTTGATCAAGACTGGAAATTCATAATATGAGTGAATAAGTATACTTGTATGCTTAGGTTGATTGACTTGGATTTTGATGTAAAGGACATTAACTTGTTGTGATAGATGAATGATAATTTCTTTTGTAGGATTTTGAGCTTTTTTTAAATATTAAACATTAAGATCAAGTATGCTTTGTTGGTAGTGTTCTTTCATGATTAAGGAACTCTAGAACTTACTTGTAGATACTAATTAAGATCATATAATCCTATGAAAACATTGAAATATTGAAGGTAATTAGGACTTACCCCTTTTTGCTTAAAAAGCCACCATAATTTTACCCTTAATGAGCCCCCTTTGACCTTAACATGAAACCTGTTCTTTCTTTAAACCCAAAATACAAGCCTTAAACTTGATTATTTATTCTTTTCAGTATACCTATCATAAGGAAAAGTTGAACATCTGAAATGGTATAACTGGGTTAGGGAATAATTTCTTGAATAAGTTTGGGGGAATCATAGCATATAATTGGCTATTGAGTTAGGAATAGGTATGGTTGTAACAACTTGTATCTCTCCTCTACATTTTTCCTCTTCTAAACTTGATCTCCTTATTCCAAGTCAATAAAATAAAAAAAAAAGGGAAAGGGAAAAAAGAGAAAAGAAAAGAAATAGAAATAAATTTAGAAAAGAAAAGGAGGGAAGAGAAGAAAACTAGAAAATGAAAAGGAAGAGGAGAGACATAAAAAAAAAAGGGGGAGTGCTATTCTTGTCAATTGAAAGGAAAGAATTGAGGATTTTATGCTTCATTGTTCTATATTATTTTAAATACTCAATTAGTTCTGTGGCCTTAAACTTTGATTTTCCTTTTTCCTACCCCTTAGCCTGGCCTAATTACAACAAAACATAAAGACCCTCATGTTTATGTTTCTTATGATTTGTGGAGATTGAATTAGTAAGCAAGCTTATGATAGATTCCTTACATGAAATGAATGATGAGAGAATATATCCTACCACTGAATGCTTAAGAGGATGGAGAGTAGAGTGAGTGTCTATCAAACTAGTAATGGTTCTTTAAGTTAACGTACTTGTCACTTTTGGCTAAAGTATGAGGAGAATAGCTTGTTCATGGAGTATTATGAATTTCAAGTTCTCAGGTTGTATTTATTAAAATGATTTTTGATATCTTTGAATATTACTTGGGAAATTGTTTATTCTTTTTATAGTTTGTTATTCTTAATTTTTCTTGGAGACAAGTATAGTTTAATTGTGGCGAACTTGTTATATGTCTAATTTTGATTAATTTTGCTAGAATTTATATTTTGATTGAAATGAAGATCTGTGGAGTATTTTGTGAATGTCGCAGGAGAAATAAGAAATTGAGCTTAGGTGGGTGATACGAGAGTCACCTTATCACAGGCAGGACAAAAGGATTCACCCCTATATAAGATCTCTCAACACCGTGTAAAAAAGTTGGCACTAAAATTAATATATCACGCGAGTCACGCATATAGGATGATGACATATCAAAAAAAAACTAGACTCTTTCTATAAATAAAAATTTGATAGGGAGAAAAAAAGAGGGGTGGTAGAAAGAATAGAAAATGATAGAGAGTAGTCGGTGTGAGAAAGAGGAGAAAATAGAGAGAGCAAAAAAGCGAGAGCTAAAGCCCAATCGATGCGATCAAGAACAGAAGACTAAAGAGCAATAGACGAAAGCAATCATTTCTATGGGCAAGAATAGAACAGAGACAGAAAGCGAGGGCAGACACCAGGGAGCATGAGATTGGAAAGAGATTCACTGCTAACTCTTCCTCTTCAAAAAGTTCTTCGTTTTGTTTATTGAACTTATTTCATCTTCTATTGTTGTTTGTTGAACTTTTTTATCTTTTGTTTGTTGAACTTTATTACTCTGTTTATTACTTTTATATTTCTCTATTTACTGTTAAACATGCGATTGAAGTTTATGAACATGATGAACTGGTTTTATTCTACGATGGGTTGATTGCTTATTCTTTAGAATTAATGAAACCAATTTAATCAATTATGCATGATTGAGTTAATGTTTTATTATCTAGTTATTTTCTATGATTTATGAACTTATTGGATGTAATAGTTTGGCTAACTTTTGCTTCATTTTGATATTGAATGAAGAATCGAGAGAAGAAGTTTAATATTAGGACAAGACATTATAGACGCTTAAGTTATGACTTAAAAATATATTAACTTAAATGGTTAATTATCAGTTGGGTTTAAATAATTGATTTGGATAATAGATTTATGGAATAAAAAAGTTAGATCTAGTCTATTATTTGAGTTGATTTTAAAACATAATCGTTAATTTTTGTAAGACAATTATTCAATCAATTTGCTTAGTCATACATAGGAGATTAAATTAGGGAATTTAATTTCTCAAGAACTCATTACACTTATTGACAAAACCATTCTCTACTTCCAATTAAATTACTTTATGCTTTAGTCTATTTGTCTTATTTTCTTTAAATCCTTTTCTCAACAAATCAGGTTAGATTGTTTAGGATTGCATTTACTTTTATTCAAATTTAATTTAAATGGATCAATTTCATCTCCTTGAGAGATGACTCAGGGTATTCGACTACAATTACCTTATAATATTTACGAATGGGATAGGCTAGGTTTATAGAACTTATTTTGGCACAACACTTACTTATACGAGAATTGTGAATTTAGATCAGGAATGTATGGAGGTGATGGGCTATAAGGTGTGTATGGAACAAAGATTGGAGAGGGTGGTGGCTAATCAATGACTGGTATTGGGGGACTACCATCACCAGTTGGAGTTGGAGGATAATAGTTGCCACTACCACTAAGAGGAGTTAATGGTGTCATAGGCATGCTTTAAGTACCACAACTTCCACATGGTTGATAACAGTCCGGTGGTTGGATTTTATAGTTACTAGGAGATAGGGTTGATGGTGTGGGATGATGGCTTCTGTGAGAAGGTGGAGTACCATTGTAGCTACCTCCTCCAAACCCGTACGATGGCGTAGTTCCATGCTGAGGGCTTCAATTTGAATGTGTCATTTAAAAGATCAAAGACATAAACAACTATTGTCAATTACCACGTCTTTGTATGTCAGGGAGCTAATTCACAAGTATTCATGATAGTCTATGAAATGAAGGTATGAAAGAGAAACATTTTTTGATTCTTCACTACAATGTATTACGTGCACAAAAAACTTGCAAAATTTACCAATTTGCGTGCATACTTGACCAAGTTTAATTGTGAGTTGTATATTTATTACTGTGTGTCTGAGTTAAGGATAGTATAGAGAGAGACAGAGACACCAGAAGGGGGACTTCTTGCATGTTGGTCCAGTGAGTAGTAGTTTTTTTTATCTTTGAAGATGTTTGACATCATAGGGACGACAACTATTAGATCCCTAAGTTTAGACTGCGGGATCGTGCGAGTGTTGACGAGCCTTGGCCAATACTTAGCATGCAAGTCAGCACGAGGAAGGTGTGTTGACGAGGGAACAAGGCAAAGTCTTGCGAGTTGGTGAGCAAAACCCGAGGAACTTGCGAAGTAGGCGAGAGATGCTGGAAGTGTCGACGAAGATCTCGAGAGTAGACGAGATTCGATATGCATGGGCACGCATAGGTATACATTGGCAAAAATCTTCGACGAAACGTGAGATCGGATGCGAGGTCATGCAAAGTTAGAAAACTAAGTCATGCGAGACCCGAGGGTGCGCGAGAAGGCGCAAAGTTGTATAAGACCTGCAAGGATATGCGAAGGCATGCGAGCGCGACGAGGCGTCTAAACACCTAACTTCGAAAAGGTAGGTCAGAGGAATATAAATGAGCGAGGTTTTTATACTAACTCGGATTGTGACTTGTGACTTAGTCATGGAGCGATGAGATTGCACCATAAGGGAGCTTGACCATGGAAGATGGACTTATCCATGAACGTGCATTGATGGACTTATGTGCGATAGGCCATAGTGAAAACACTAAGGCAAACGTGGGCGAGTGGGATCAGACTTAGTGCGAGTTTTGGTAGAGCATCAGACCTTGTGGAAATTGGCTCGACCTAGGCTAAGGACTTGACAAACTAAGGACTTGGCTATGCTCGGATGGATGGACCATGACTAACGGACTTCTTGTAGGAAGCATTGGATTAGACCAGTGTGCTAGTGGGCTTCAACGAGATCACATTGCATCATCAGCGGATAGAGATCGCGAGGAGATCTTGGATGATGTGGCGATGACTATGAGTTAGAGTTGTAATGAAACTCAACATCTGAAGATAGTGGAGATCTTCATGGATAAGGATGTTAATGTTCTAGATAGTGTTCTAGATAAATGTAAACTCTATCTTATGTTATCTTGTTAGATTCTATCTTATCAGTTAAAGTCCTATTTGGATGGGGGTGTCATCCAATTGGTTCATGTAATCTTATCTGATAGGATAGACGTGATCTTAGTAGTACAAATTTAGTGGGAATATATGACTCCAACTTAGGATGCCTATATATAGCTCATTCGAGCTTTGCTCTTCTCATTCGATCAGAGAGAGCATTCTTTGTATCCTTTTGAGGGAAAGTATATAAAATTGGTCTTTTGACCATATCTCTGTGTGAGTTTTCTTGTTGCCTATGTTCTTACTACTTTTATAACATTGTTTCTTCGAGTGTGTGCAAAGTAAACACTTTGAGGGTGGGGAAGGCTGAGTCTTGCTTTAACGGATCTAGGTGAGGCTGCCGTACAAAGGGGGTGAGCGAGAAACTTAGGGTGTAAGTTCGAGTCTCCAAGGTTACCTTTGTAACAACAACCATGTTATGAAAGAATAAAATGGGCTTAAGCTTAGACCAGAAGAGGGACTTCAAAACATTGCATTCAACGAAGCTACAACTATTAAACCACCACCATTTGTTTCAGAGATTGTGGTGGTTGCAGTGGCAATCCATCCAGAGCGTAGATTGAGTTCTTTTATGAGTCCACCACCTCCACCACCGGAGGAGGTTTTTGCACCAATCATGTAAGTGTTTTCAGGTTCTTGGTTGTATAGTAACTTAATTTTGAGTAACTTGCGTAAAAATTCAAATGTTGCACTACCTGTTATATTAACTTGGTTGAAACAAAACGAAGAGAGAGTGGACGAGGTGATTTTAACGAGGTTTGGGCCGAAATTTATATTGGTCCTACTATAATAAAAATTTTAAAAAATGTTACATCAATTGACGAAAACCTAACTCCATAAATAATTCCGTCTAGTCAGGCATTGTTTTAAACATTTTCTAAATGTTAGGGTTAATTTTGAATGTACTAAAATATTAGGGTCTAATTCAGATTTCAATGTAAATGTTGTGGGCTAAATTACTCTTTTGGCCAAATCAAAAACTCAAAAAATTAGTTTTTTTACAAAATTTGGAATTAAAAAAAATAAAAATTGAAAAAAAGGGTCTAAATCATCATCATCAGTTCTTATCTTTAAAATTTTTACCGATCCAAGAAATTAGGAATAATAATTAAATCAAAATAAATCTAAGCATATAAAGGTTTTTAAAAGATTCCACATATGGACCTTATTTATTAATTAGTTGCTTCAATCTTGTTTATTATTTTAATTTGCTATTTAGATTAGTAATTTTAGTCCATTTAATTATTCCTTTTCCATCAATCATTGGTTTTGTTATATCTGATTATAAAAAGATGGTTATTACTAGTACTTGTAGACCTAGTATGAATAATACTTGTATTCCTTATGTAAACAAGCTCAAGAGAGTAGGAATCACTTATATTTTTGTTGTAGTTTTACTAAAACAAATTGGAGCAAGATGATGCATTTTTTACCAATCTCTCTCTATATTTTTAACTGGGGAGAAACTTTGCATGTGATCATGGAGTGCACCAAGCAAGGTAACCCAAATGGGTTGCTTATTAGAACAGTCTTTACTATTACCATTTACTCAATATGGAGGGAAAGAAACAGAAGATTGTACAAAGGTCTTGAACCTAAAAATATCAAATAGCATATATGATTATTAACTGGGTTCAAGCTGCCTTGATCGCAAACTCCAAGTAACTTACTTATAACATTAAAGTCACCTGGATTTTATAATTACATGTGCCCATTGTAAATTAGACTTATAGATTGTTTTTGCTAATTTTTGGACAAATTAAGCATATCATTTTAATGTGGTTTTTATAGCTTTCATTATTATTAATATAATTTTTAATTTTCAAAAAATACTTGTATTCCTTGTACTATATTATAAGAATAATGTATGCACTTTCCTAGTAATCTTTAGTGTTGTTTAAAAAATACAAAAAATCATTTATCTTAATTTCAAGCCTTTGGACCTAACTCTAGGCATTTCATTTTAATTTAATTCCTATGAAACAGGTCCAGAATTTCTTTTTTTAAGACTTGTAACCCAACTCTAAGGAATTTTTCCATTTCACAGTGTTAAAATCCATTCTATGTGTTTTGTTCTTATTTTTACGCATGGAAAATTATGAACCTTTACGCATTCAACCATATATTTTCGTCTTTAACATGACTCTTAAACTCACCCAAAATCATTTCAATTGAAACTCCCTAAATTAGTAAAACTATTTAAGGACCTAGATAATCATTTAGATGGGCATAGTAGGGTGTCTAACACCTTCCCCATTATGTTTTTTTAATATATATCTTTACTTTAATAAGATAGTCGGCAAATCCATCGTTGTTATCCAAATTATTATTATAATTCATCCTTATTTTGTTAAAGGTATGTAAAAACATCAATAATCATTAGTAGTCCTAAAGAATCCTAAAATTCCATCTTTAGAGGAATATGAAACTTCTCATCCTTTATATGTCAATACTACTCCATGTAATGACTAAAACTTAAGAGAAGCCTCCATAAAGTTTTTGGTTACAAGAACTTTGGTTAAAAGTACTTAAATCTCACCTTGGAAACCTCCTTTATTCCTCCTACAACTTTAATTGTATGTCTCATGTTAGTTAGATTATTTAAGTAATAAATACTTCTAACTTTAGCAAATCCTAAAAGAAAGTTAGTAGAAAACTTAATGAGAAGGTTAGCACCAATAAGTCCACTCTCCCTCCTTAATGATGATTCTTGCTTGTAATATGAGGAAGTTAAGTAGCCCCTCTAAACATCAAGTAATCAAAAAAAATTACTCTTCTAAAAAACTATGTTTATGAAATTAATTAAAAACAAACAAAGGCTTATGAGCTAGATGATTGCCTCTCTTTTGTTTATAGAAATTTTCTCATCTTTGGCAACCTCCAAAATCAATATAATGGAATGACCTTTGTAGCTTTTGATCCATCTAAAGTTATTAGTTTAGTTTATGTTATGATTGATAAGATAATGAATCCTAAGATAAGTATTCTTCAATAGATGACCATTGTCTTTGTAACTTTTCTTTATGATTTAAACAATTCCCCCTTTATGATAATATTTATTTGAAAACCTTTAATTTTAATGCCTCAACTAGCATCCTTTAGTTGGTTATTGATGATTTCAACTCCTCTCGTTTTTCTTATGAATTTGAAGGCTAAAATGAACCAATGCAAATTAGATTTCTCTAATTGCATTTTCTCATCTAGACTATTTAACTTGATATATGAATGGGACCATTTTACTTAAAATAATAACCAAATTGTTAAAACATTCATTAGGAAAAGAAAAAAAACTAGACAGAAGTTGAATTTCCTACCTAACTCTTGTAAGCATTTTAATAATTAAATGTCCCATAATCATTGCCCATTAATGTTTACTTTATCATAAAGGAATTAAACTCCCCCTTTCAAATTCAATAACTACTTTTTAAGCCATAGATTTGAAAGGGTATTAAAACTAACCTTAAAGGTTAAAACATTTTGTAATATATCATGGATATCAAATAAATAAATAAATAAGGAGCTTAAAATGCTAATTTCTAATTTGATTGGCAATATGAAGCTAGTTTTTGCTAGCATTAGAAAGGAGTTAAACAAGGCTCAAATCTTATGTATGCTAATCCGTTAAATGATAATTCTTAAAGAAGCAAAGAAGGTTAAGATTGGTTAATATACTGAATCCTTGTACATTCATTAATCTTTCATCAACAAAAAATCTAGAATAAGTTAATTAAAAGAAGGTGATAGCAACATTACATTTTCTTTACAATTTTATGCTTTTAAGAAGAAGTCTAATAAGATAACTACACTATCTAATGGACACATAAGAGTAGCAAGAAACCATAAAGAGGTAAAAACATCTACTTATAACTATATTAAGAGCAAACTAGGAAGTGGAAGTGTTGTAACGATCTCAAATAAGTACTTTCAAAATATCATTATATAAAGGATCAAATAGCTGCGTTTAGAGCTATTTTTTAAACGTTTCACTAACTCAAATATTGAATAAGTCGTTTTCAATCTTAACCTTGATAAAGCTTTAAGATCAAATGCATTCGACGTTTATTTATTTCATAAATCATTAAATTTAATAGGTGATGTAGTACTACAACAAATTTGGAGTTCTTTCTTAATGAAATATGTTTTCTTAAGGAAAAATTAATTTAATATTAAATGTGTAAAAGTACAGAAGTACAAAAGGGGAAACCTATTGGCTAGGTAACTATTACCTTTCTCTTAAGATCATCATTGGACTAAATTCCCTTTATGAGCCATAATATTGAAACCCTTTACAAGATAAGAGCAAGATGAAGCTACATTTTCATTACAATTCCCTAAGCTTATGCTATGTTTTAATTACAATTCTTTGCTTGTTTACATAACATCTATTACTCTTTTATGCCTAATAATATAGTCTCCCACACCACTTCTTTTGTTCTCACCTTGCTTAAAAATATCCTTCAATATTTTTCATTCCATATTTCATAAAGATAGATTCCAAAATAATTAAATCACCTCCTAACATTTGCTCTTCTTCATTTACCCCCAAAACTATCTTTTTATGGCAAAATTTAGGGTTTTGGGAGATGCACGGTCGTGCATCAGATTGTGCATCACCAAATTCTCTAAAAACCACGAAACTACATAACTTGGGATATGTGCACAGTTTTGCATCACTTTTGTGCATCAAATCTTTGTTTCATGTCATGTTTTTGTCCGAGTTGTTCTCCTTTAAGTTTGTGAAGGCAATTATAAGCTGTATACACACTTGGAAGGCATTAAATATCAAATATATGATAAAAGTATATTATATCAAGAAAAAAGATCAAATACGGGTGTAAAAATATCGTCAAATATTCATCTATCAAACATCCCCAGACTTAAATCTTTTACTTGTCCTCAAACAAACCATAATCAAAATTATAAATCTACAAAATCAATCCATCATCAACCTCAATATGTCCATTCGTGCTATACATCATCATATCCTATTGAATCAAATTAACATACAATTGGAGTCAAGCTATCATAAAATTAACTTCCTAAGCAATATTAATAGCAATCATATCAACAATCTCACTGAAATCAAAAGCATGTCTCTTTACACCCTCACTAAGATGTCACTCAATCTAGTCAAGTGTTTAGGGTGAAAAGCATTAAAGCTTTTGATCAGGCATAGAAGAACTCTTACCATATGCTTGCAATAAAATCACATCTCCACCACTTATTTGTAAACTAGAAACAAAATCAAAAGGTCTTTGTACTGATTGTAATGGGGTTTAGGTATGGTATAGTTGGGATAATAAAAAAGGGTTAAAGGAAGTTTACTAAAAAGAACATTATAATGAAACTTATTCACAATACACATAGGTCCTCTCATTGCAAAACTAATGGTACTATATACTTATTCTTTTTTTCTTCTTTTTTAATATATTCTTGATTTTTTCTTTTTCTTTTTTATAATAATTTCGAGAATTCATCATGTACCAAAATTAAAGAAATATTGGACCATTAAAAAATTCAAGTTTCAAATAAGAAAATAATATAAATAACCTTCAGGGTTCAAAAAAATAAAAAGGTCTTCAACAAAAAATAGAATAATGGTTAATATGTTGGGTTTAATCAATGAAAAATACTAAGGCTCAAGTTATTCCTAAAGGTAATTTTGAGTGCTACAATTCAATTGGACAAATTTATACATTATAAGTTTGAAGAATTAACCCTAGAATTTTATACTATTTTACACTATGAGTTGGGCAAGTTAGATAATTTTTGGTTTTCATTGTGGGGAAAACCTTATACTTTGGATTATGATGTCATGGAAGAAATATTTGGTTTTCCAAAATCAAACATTATTGAAAAACAAAAAAATCATGCTAAAATAATATTGGAAAAATTAATGGTTGGATGTGTTTAATCTATATAATGCACCTAACAAAGTTATTAAGAATCCTGAGCACTTATTACTACATAAATTCATAAGTTGTTTAATCCACACAATGCACCTAACAAAGTTATTAAAAATCCTGAGCACTTATTACTACATAAATTCATATGTCATGTTGTTTTTGTAAATAGTCAAAGTAAAAAATGCTCTAAAAAATATTTATTTCCTTTTTTGTGAATGGATCATAAAATTCAAGTTTGTACATCCACCTATATTTTGCAAATGATAGTTACTTCGCTTAATAAGAAAAGTAGCTATCTTGACATAGGTTTTCTTGTCACTAACTTGGCTCAATTATATGGCACTAATGTTGATGACCTAACCTCTATTTTCCTTAGTATTTAAATCACAAGCATTTGAGGCAAGATTAGATCTTAAAGTGCTATGCTATTTAACTTCGAGATATCAGTTTCAAATCAAAAGTTAAACACAGGACAACACAGATGAGTTCAAGTTTTGCACAACAACACAAAAAGGTCTCATTAAATAAGGAATTTGAGGAGGAGAAGAAGTATAGGAAACGACACTTAAAAAATGGAAGAAAAATAATAAGCATCTAGAGGGTCATTTGGAAACCATAAAGGCACAGCTGAAGGAGGTCATACACCATCAGTGATATCAAACAAAGAAATTGTTAAAAAAATTATTGTGCGAGGTGTCCATATTCCATCTCCAACTCCATCAGCACCTGAATCTCTATAAGTATTCTTGCTCTTACTCTTTATTTATTGTTATTTCACTTTATTTATATTATTTTGGTTTCAACCTTGAGAAAGATGTGCTGTTCAAGTGTAAGGACATATATGTAATTGAATATCATGATGTTTGTGTGAATTTTGCATTTACGTTGTGTAGTTTGGATTAGGTTGGCATTGTGTGAACATTATTTTGCATGATGTGTACATTGTGTGAATGTGTCAATAGTATGAATTGAAAGGAATTAGCTTACCTTTGAACCTGTGAATTTTGTATTTTATGTGTCTTTGTGATGAACATGCATGTTAATTAGGATATGACACCTATTCTTTCACTTTATAACACTTGTTTGTATACATTTATAATTATAATCACTTAAATTAGTAGGCATTATTAGTTACCTTTCATGAGAGTGATTGATTAAGAAAAAATGAGGCAAGATAAGAAATTAAAAATATTAAATAAAATTCCTCTTATACTATCCTTTTTTAAGAAAATTGGGTTAAGAATAGAGTTAATAGCCAATTAAGAGTTGTGGTATAGCTGAGTAACTCAAAAGGATATAATGACACTCCAGCCAAGATAAATAAAAAATGTAACCTAGTTGAATAACCAGGGGCCATTCATAAGAAGGTGTTTGCCTTCAGATCAAAAGACTAGGTAAGTTAAAAAAATCTGAAAAGATGGTGCTTGCAATAAAATTAAACCTATTGATCTTTTAAAAATAGCAATAATTTTCAAGGGTTACTTAATGATAGTTTACCATTTTAATTGATCAATAATAATGAGTGCATGTTTAAAAATGAAATATGTGCATGAATAGGGTGTTAATATTTTTATTGATATGTATATTCAAATTAAAGAACTTAAACATGAATGGAATAAGTTAGTACGTTGGCACTTTTTAGGTGGTTGATGTTTGAGGTTAAGTTACTTCTGTGAGATTTAAAGTTATTATATCATTATTGTGTTGTTGCATGATTATATGTTTATTGTATTATTGCATGATTATATGTTCATGTTCTTTTGTGTTTTGTTTATTTGTCATTTTGGTTTTGCTTAGGGACAAGCAAAGATTTAAATGTGGATATGTTGATAGGTGTATATTATAGTATGTTTTCTAGAGGTTTAGGTGTGTTTTTAAGCATTTTCTTAGAAGAAAATTATGTGTTTAGGGTTTAGAATTATGTTCTTTATAATGTTTGTATGTGTTTTAATGGTTTTATTGTTCTAAAGCAAGGATTTGATCTTAAATTTATGTTTCAAAGGTTGTTTGATATGCTTGTTAGTGAGTGGGAATAGGAAAACTAAAGAAAAGATGAAGAACTTGAAGAATAGGAAGATGCATTTGACAGAGAGCATGGACAGGATGCACGATCGTGCATCCATGCACAATCATGCATAGCATTTTCTAGCATGTGAAATTTTTGTATTCTTGAGGTGAATCTATGCACAATCATGCATAGCATTTTCCAACATGTGAAAATTTTATATTCTTGACATTTTGGGGCTATTTTTGGAACCAAATTAAGTTAAGAAATCCTAGAAAGAACCCTCGAAGCTGTTGGGACCCGATCCGAGACCGGATCCTAACCAGAAAAGCGAAAACGGAAGAAGCGGAGAACGAAGCAAAACGCAAAACGAAAGCGGAAGCAAAACGAAATCGAATACGAAAACGAACGAATATGAATCGAATCAAAGCAAAGAAACGAAACATAAGGCGAAATCATATCGGATACGAATCGAAGGTAGAACGAAAATTTACAAAACGGATCCGACATCTGAAGCATAAAAATAGAAAATACTATCGCGTTAGAAACCTTAGACTAAACCAATCCCAAACCGTATAAATTTTTTTTTTCTCATCTTATTTATCATTATTCAAAACCATTCCAATTTCTCATTTGGAATTTATCAATTCCATGAGCTCAAATATTCTATCTTTCACTTTCATACTTATCTCATACTTTTTCTTTTTAACCAAAATCTTATTCTTTCTTTACCATAAGAACAAAATATACACATCTCTAAATCTACAATTCATACACAAAAGGCACTTCAATATTTCTCAAACAATAACCAGTAATCATCGGACTCCTCCCGTCCGGAAACTTAGCACAAACAAACACAATCCTATTTCTAAACCACTTCGAGTCCTTATCCATATCCAATTCGTATTCATCACATTCATAATCATATACAATCTCCATTTATATCCAATTACATAACATAAATCATAACCATACCTAATTTCATAAATCACAAACATTCTGAAATGACTGCTTGTCATAAAATAAAGGGGCAAATCAAGCCTTATACAGACAGATACAAAAATCCCACATACATAAGACACAAAACAAATGAAAACGAACATAAGTCTTGACATTCTTCCATCCGATCTCCTGCTCGAAACCTGGAGATGGGGATGAAAGGAGGGGTGAGCACAAAGCTCGTGGATAATATGTTTATAAATTAAATGATAAGCGAAAACATTTGCAAAATCTTTTTGCCATTTATTTCGAAAGTTTCTCAGTAGAAGATTTTGCAAATTGAGAAGTCATTGCTAAAATAATTCCAATAATATCACTGCTGAAGATCCATAAATAGCTTATTTCTCAAAATTTTGCACATTTTTCACTTTTCATGAACAAAATCAAAATCATGTAAATCTTAATTTCTTTCATATTTCTTAAACATCGTTCAAATCATGCAATGCATCACACTTATAGACAAAACAAAACACATAACACATCAAATGGTTTGGTTCGATCCAAAATAGAACGTACTGCACATTCCCGCATAGCGGTCCTGTGTAGCCGTGATCGGAACATACTACACCTTCCCGCATCGCAGTCAGGTGTAGCCGTGACTTATGAGAGTCCGAGATCGGAACTCCAGTGCCATTAGCGGGCAGCCGGGAGAAGGCTTTAAAAATAGACAAGTGCGCACTCGTCCCACTTATGGGACCTAACCAAACCCACATAAACACATAATCGAAAACGAAAATTCGGATTGCCCGAAGGCGCATTTCGAAATCTTGATTTTCAAATTTTTCATATCATATTATCATATCAAGTCAAAACTTGACACAATCACATTTTCACATATCACATCAATTCATATAGCAAATCATATTCAATCTCAAATCATAAATTTAATCACATATCATCAAATTCATAAAATGAATGCAAATTATTTCTTTAAAACATAAATCAAACGTATACAAATTCATAAAGCACATTGTTCAAATTTTTCAA
>JANIJH010000225.1:47225622-47237495 GCA_024520975.1 Erythroxylum areolatum
CTTAACCAATTCTATACATTTTATTATTATCAAAACATAAAAGGATTTAATTTGTCAACCACCATTGGTTCAACAATCTCTATCAACATAGGGACCAGTCCTTTGCAAGTTATTACAAATGCAAGGAACTTAAAATATATAATATGGCATTTGTTGATGATCTAATGCTCTTTTATGGTGCTGACCCTAGTTCCATTTAATTGCTTATTAGCTCTCTCAATTTCTTCCCGAGTATGTTAGGATTAAGAGTCAACTTAGATAAATTTAAGTTCTATATCTCAGTTAATATGCCAAATATAGGACTCCTTAACTCTATTTTTTCTCTAAAGGTCTATTATGCTCTTTTTAGATACTTAGGAGTGCCAATATGTACTAAAAAACTAAGGTATGTTGATTGTCTTCTTTGTTGGAGTCACTCAGAACTAGAAATAATTCCTGACAAAACAGATTCCTCTGAAATATTAGCAACCTTCAACTAATTACTTCAATCCTAAGGAACCACTAAATCTTTCACCTATTCCTTTCAAGAAAGTTAATCAAAAAGGGGGAAAGTCCAATCAACAACTATCTATAGACAGATATTGGAGATAATTCCAAAGGAGCTAAAATTAAATGACAGGATCTTGCAGTCCTAAACAGGAGGGAAGTTTGGGAATGATTTCAATCAAGTTCATGAATTCAATCCTCCTTACTAAAAGAGTTTAAAGTCTAATTAATGACAATGAAACTATATAGACCAAATAGATGCCTGAATACTTTCTAACAAATACTAGTTATTGGTATTTGAAAATTATTGAAGCGAACTCATAGAGCTTAAACCAAATGATAAGAATGAGGGGCCAATTGAGCTCTTCATTTAAAAGCATGATAGTTAATGGTATGGAACCTTAGTTATGGTTTGATAAGGGGATGGTGAGAAGAGATATATTTTACATCCCAGAGGGGCTTAAAGAAGGGGATGATTTGTATAATGTTAACTTGATTCTAATGTAATCTAGGCCTTTTACGCCTTAAGGAGGAGATGAATGTTATCATATTTGGTTTTTCAGTCTATGCTAATGTCAAAGGCATTATTTATAAGGAAAAATAGAGATTTAACTTTTAAGGAACAACTCTTATTATAATAAACCTACCTTATTATCATCCTAATCTAAATGAGATAGATCAGATTTTCTAATTGAGGGATGCATCTCTTAGGTTTACTAACAAATCATGTATGGAACTATTCAAGACTCAGTATTGGAATGTTGGTAGGTATGATCTAGTGTGGGCTAGAACCTTGATCCCAAAGGCTTCTTTCAGAAGTTGATTAGTTATTGAGTAGAGGTTGAGAACAAGGGATCATTGTTATGACATTCTAGATATCTTGTGTTTACTTTGTCAATAGGTTCTTGAAACAAATGCATACCTTTTTTTCAATATTCCTATTATTAAACTCTTTGGACTAGAATTCAACAGGTATTACTACTATATTACAGTGAGAGAGACTAGCTGAGTATTGTGTAATCAGTTAGTAATAGGATCAAGGGAGTAGGTTAAGATGTCTGCTTTATTAGAACAACTTTCATATGAAATATTTATGCTTTATTGTGAGAAAGGAAGAACACTTACATAGGGGAATTCGTTTGAACAAGCATAACCTAATAATAAGAACAATTTATTGGATTATGAAAGTTCTCTTGACCAGTATGGTCTTAGTGGGAGCTAGCATATAGATGAAGCTCAACTAAAATCTAGAAACTATGGATGCGATAGAAAATAGCTAAATTCTCTTATAATCTCTACATTATTCTTATTCTTTGATTGCCACTAACTCAAGGCTTCTAATGGGCTTTTTTGTGCATTGGGTGTAATGATTGGCTCTATATCTGCTTTGAGTTTGATATATTAAAATAATTCATTAAATTTAAAAAATCTTAAAATAATTAAAAGGAATTTGGATAATAATTTAGATGATCAAAATAGTTTTCTTTATAAATTAGTTTAGAGTCATTACACCACAAAATTATCCTTAATGTAAGCCAAAACGAGGCAAGGAGGTGTGGGTTGCTGCGGTGTCGTTTCTGTCAATTGCTGCTCTGCTCCTCAAAGATCTTTGGGGCTAGTAAATATTCTGTCAATTGTAGAGCATGCTGCATCACAAAATCAGAGGGGACCAGCCCAACTTCACATGACAGAGTATGTACTAGCCCCAAAGATGTTTGAGGAGTAGAGCATGCTGCATCACAAAATCAGAGGGGACCAGCCCAACTTCACATGGTTTCCCCAACAAATAGCCCGATGTTGAAGCGCCTAGTAACGGGGACCAACGCGTTTTAAACCAAGCAACTGCGTTTCGCTTCCTACAAAATATGCTCAGCATTGGCACTGCTTTGAGTATAGAAGAGAGGGACTTTTTCAGAAGTCTGAGGGTAGTAAGGACTTGTTCAGAAGTCCAAGGTTAGTAAGGGCTTGTTCAGAGGTCTGAGGGTAACTTTTGTTCCTTACCACCATCACGTGTGTGCCTCGATAAAGTCCGAGAGTTCAGTTCCGATGATTTCTCTCGTTATCTCATGGTTGAGAGATTTTCTGCCTCCAGTTTGTTAACTTTGTTACCGTTGACTGTAAAATTCGTTTCTCTCTGGTTTTTAGCTTCAAAATTCTCTCCTTTTCTCGTCTGAAGTACCTAAGATATTTGCCGAATTGTGGCAGCTTGATACGTATAATTAATGTTTTTAAGTTTCTAACTGTGTTTGTTGGAGTGCATTGTAAAAGTTCTAGTCCTTTTGAGTAGTGACAGTAAATTCAACTTTTCCTTTCGGAACATATAATTCATAGCGAATTCAACAGGACCAATTGAGTGCAATGACAACCATAACTACTACATACTTTGCGTCGAGGAGTTCACATGTCCACAGCCATGCATCAGAAACTAAAACCAACTTGATCCAGATTGGGTTGAGGAGTCAAAGCGTGACATATAGTGGTTTAAGGTCCTCGAACATGGTGGATGTTCTCCAAATGAACTCCTCCGCAAAAGCTCTTGCTAGGAAAACTACCAAAAAGGCATATGAAATTGAGACCGACATGCCATCGGGGAAGATCATATGCGGGCAAGGGCTGAACTTGGTCTTCGTTGGGGCTGAGGTCGGTCCGTGGAGTAAAACTGGTGGACTTGGTGATGTCCTTGGTGGACTCCCTCCAGCAATGGCGGTATACAGCCGTCCTCTCATGGAGATTTATGCTTGTCCCTCGTATCCCATTTCAGTTTACTGACTCATTTCCTCTTTTTTCTTTTTGTTGTCAAGGCAAGAGGACATCGCGTTATGACAGTGTCTCCTCGCTATGATCAATACAAAGATGCTTGGGACACCTCTGTGTTTGTTGAAGTATGATACTGTGATGTTTAGGTCTTTTGTGGGATTTGGATGCTCTAATAATAATTTTGAACCTTCAGATTCAAGTTGGGGATAGAATTGAAGCTGTTCGCTTCTTCCACTGCTACAAACGGGGAGTTGATCGTGTCTTTGTGGACCACCCATTCTTCCTTGAGAAGGTTTCCAATTTCTTAATTCTTGTTAACATGACGTCCCTTCTGCCATCTTACATTATATGAGGCACAGAAGATTTCAAACTCTTACATTTCTAATAGGAAATTTTCTGAATGTTTAAGGTGTGGGGGGAAACTGGTCCCAAAATATATGGCCCCAAAGCGGGACAAGATTACAGGGACAACCAACTGCGTTTTTGCTTGCTATGCCAAGTAAGGAATATTTACGCTTCTTAATTTCTTGTGCTTTTTGCAATGATGTTTGGAAATCTTTGAATTAATTAAATTCATTAACGAATTTGATTCAATTATATTAATAAGATTGAATTGAATTCAATTTACACTGTTTGAAACAAATATAGTAATATTAGAATTAAATTCAATTACTGTTTAAAACACAATCAAAATGAATTCAATTATTTCATATAATATTTTTACCCTTGACTAAAAATTAATCTTATTAAATAATAAACATGCATACTTGTATAGAGCAAGTTATATCATCCATAAAGTTCCACACACAAGATTCCAAATAGAACAAGATTAACTTAAAATATAGCCGAAAACAAACAAACAAAAAAATTTAGATATATACAAAAAAATTCGAGAAATGCAAAAGAATATAGACAGGATAAGAAAATGAAAGGAGAAGTCAAATCAAACAACGATCTAAAAGAGAACGATGATCATAGATAAAAAAACATGAAAAAAGAAAAAAAAACACCCATGAAAAAGATAAAAGGAAAAATTGGGTATAATGAGAGGTGCTGATTCGTGGAGAAGATGTTGTTGTTCAATTTCTTAGTGAGAGAGATTATTTGTGGTAGGAGAGGCTGCTTGAAGTGAAGAGATATATGGTAAGATTAGATAGGTATTATTGGAATGATATTTTCAACGTTAAGAATTAAAATTCCAGTTTATAATTCAATTCCGATACTCTTTCATGAGAATTTGATTTATAAAGAATGATGGGGTTCAATTTATATACCCATCTTTTTTTTTTCTTCCACACACTTTAATTGAATTCAATGCTGAACACCCTCTTTGTCACCCCACTGGAGATTTTATGCTTCAGTAAGTCATGGTTCTGTAGTACAATCCCGGGATGAGATTTGAAATGCCGGAAAAATTATTAAAAAAAAGACGCTCTCTGACTGATGGATTTTTGGCTGCTTGGGTTGTAGTATTTGTTTGTCTTCAGTCGGAAGCTGACACTTTAAACACAAGTGATAAGAGGTTTTGGACGACATCACTTCAAATGCTTCCACTCAGAATTTAAAGACCTTACGGTTTATACTTGTATCCAGTTTCACATGTCTGGTCATGTAGCTATTTCAACTTTAATCTGGTCTGTTTGGTGAGTTGACAGGAATAACATTCTTGCTGCTTGCAGGCTGCTCTGGAAGCACCAAGGATTTTAAACTTGAATAGTAGCAAACATTTCTCAGGAACATATGGTGTGTATGTTTTTCTGCAACTCTGGAGCCTTATCTTTTTCCTTACAAGCAATGAAATAACACCAACTTCCACGTACGAACCATTGCAGGAGAAGATGTTGTATTCGTCGCCAATGATTGGCACACTGCTCTCCTCCCATGCTACCTTAAAACCATGTACAAACCTAGGGGGATTTACAAGAATGCGAAGGTAAATTATGCTTTAAATTAATATTAGTTTGAATTCGAAGCAGTTCAACGTGTGACATGAGTGCTACGATTGTGTTTTGTAATTGATAACAGGTTGCTTTCTGCATCCACAACATTGCCTATCAGGGAAGATTTGCCAGTTCGGACTTTTCGCTTCTCAATTTGCCAGATCACTTCAAGAGTTCTTTTGATTTTATTGACGGGTATGCTAGCTATTAATTGATTAAAGATTTACAGAACATGTGTATAAGATTGTCTCAGAGGCTGTTCTTCTTTCATGTTTTGAAGAGATTTCACTTGGCAGGTATGAAAAACCTGTGAAGGGGAGGAAAATCAATTGGATGAAGGCTGGAATACTGGAATCAGATAGGATTCTAACTGTGAGCCCATACTATGCCAAGGAACTAGTTTTTGGAGTAGAAAAGGGTGTAGAATTGGACGGCGTCATTCGTAAAACCGGCATTTATGGTATTGTTAACGGTATGGATGTCCAAGAGTGGAATCCTGCCACTGACAAGTACATCAACGTAAAATATGATGCCACAACTGTAAGTCCCTTAGCAGCAAATTCTAATTAAGAAACCTTATAATTTGAACATAGAGAATGATGAGTGGGCATTGTAGGTTATGGAGGCAAAGCCTTTATTGAAGGAGGCCCTTCAAGCTGAAGTTGGATTACCGGTGGACAGGAAAATTCCTTTGATTGGCTTTATTGGTAGACTGGAAGAGCAGAAAGGTTCAGATATTCTCGCTGCAGCTATTCCAAAATTCATTGGGCAGAATGTTCAGATAGTAGTTCTTGTAAGAAAAGCAAACAAAAATTCTCCAGTATTTTATGTTGTTTTGGCTGATACCATGCCGAGTCTGATGTTCTCTTTCAGGGAACTGGAAAAAAATACATGGAAAAGCAGCTTGAAGAGTTGGAAATACTATATCCAAATAAGGCTAGAGGAGTTGCAAAATTCAATGTCTCCTTGGCCCATAAGATTATAGCCGGGGCTGACTTTATGATGATTCCAAGTAGGTTTGAACCATGTGGTCTGATTCAGCTGCATGCTATGCGATATGGAACGGTAATGACTTTATGATGATTGCAAGTAGATTCAGTCCGAACACTTGATGTCATGACAATTTAGCACATAATCTCCCTGCAGGTGCCCATTGTTGCATCTACCGGGGGACTTGTTGATACCGTCAAGGAGGGTTACACTGGTTTCCAAATGGGGGGTTTCAGCGTTGAAGTAAGTGAATGACAGACAACTGTTATAGTTCTATTTTCCCCAAATCTCAACCAACTGGAATTTTTCCCAGTGTGATGCAGTTGATCCGGCAGATGTAGCTGCGACAGTAAGGACTGTCATTAAGGCTCTTGCAACCTATGGAACCAATGCCTTGAAAGAAATGGTACAAAATTGCATGGCGCAAGACCTTTCGTGGAAGGTTAGTGTTGAGTAAGCAAATGTAGGACTTTGATTTGCTTGTTATCCAATTCATTGTATTTTTAATGTAGTTTTTTTTAAAAAAATCCTGACAATACATTTGACTTCATACAGGAACCCTCTAAACTGTGGGAAAAACAGCTGCTGGAGCTAGGAGTTGCTGGTAGTGAAGCTGGCGTGGAGAGGGAGGAGGTTGGTCCTCTTGCCAAGGAAAATGATGCCGCTCCTTGATCAGCTACACGCATTATATGCTCGACTTTTAACATCACTTATGATCCTAAAGTTGTATTATCGCACCTTACTTGCTAGGGATTTGGCATCCAGTGATATTTTCTAACCTCAATCGGTGTGTGAATACAATTCAAAAAGGAAAGGAATGTACAGAAGTAGCATATGTTATCCTCAGTTTTCTGAGTAACTTTGTCTTGGCCTATCGCGCTACTTATATATAAGTAGAAATAAAGGATTCTTCTTCTTATAAAAGGCATTTATTTTCCAGAGCATTGAATGTTTAATCCTATCGTAATTATAGATTTTATCTGCGAATTTGTTAAGAACCTTTTTAACAAGGTTTTGATTTTGAATTTTTATCTTTTTTTGCGTCCAAGGGTCAAAAACTCATCTTTTACCTTCTTCAAAACACTTTTGGGGTGGGTGATTGAAATAGGTTTTAAATGGCAAGGAGAAAAAGTTTGTATTTAACAGGATGGGTGGGGGTGGCTACCTATTAAACACAGTATAAAAATTTTATCATCTTCCAAGCATTTTAACTCTTTAGCAGAAGCATAAATTAATTTATAGTCACTTTAACGAATAAACTTTCTTATTAAATTTGAAAACAAAAATAAGATGAAATTAAGTAAATTTAATTTTATTATTAAATTTGAAAACAAAAAAAAGATGAAATTAAGTAAATTTAAATTTATTAGTTTCTCGATTCCAGGACGCTAAAGAACAACGCCGGCGAACTTTTCGTTGGAGAATGTGGTACTCTTTGCTTTTATAAAGCATAAGAATTTCGTAAAGGAGACACCTTTGAAAACGGCCAGCACATTACTGTTACAGTTACACAATGGAAAAGTAATCATTTTTAAAGAAACGAAAGCTAAGAAGAGGAAAAGATAGAAGGTAATAGTATATTGACTTGAAGCATTTGCCCATAAACACACAGTTATTTAGGTATAACGAAATAGAGAACTGTCTTCTTATTGCAACGATACTGAGAATCTTACAACGATGTCTGTCACTCAGAACATACAAAGAGGGTCGAGATGGAATATGGCGTGGCATGTTACCACAAGGTTACACGTTGATGATTCTAGGAGACAAAAAAGATTAGGTAAAGATTAGAGTGCGAGTCACCGAAAGTGACTCACCCAGTCACTCGCTACTTAGATATTATGGCTTTGCTTTGCATCTATGCAAAGCAAAACTGTCCATCTTCGGTCGTTTCAACTGAAAGCAAATGCCCCAACGGAAACACCATCAGAGCCATAGGCCTCAAAATCAGATGTAGAGAATATACAAGCCTAAATAAATCTATAAAAAAGCTTCCTGGCCGGGAATGGTGACCATGTGAAGTGTGTCGAAGAAATTCGTGGGCCCCACTTTAACACAAACAAAGCAAAAAGTATCAAGACCGAGCCTGGCCTTCACAAAATATCAATCCACTCAATTATACGTATTTCGTTTGATAACATTAAAAAAACAAATCAATGTCGAATTCATACAATTAATTCCCTAAGAACCACGAAAAGGCATGTTATAATTTGTGTGGACGTCATTTATTGACAACCTTAATTTGATGTTTCTTTTCTAAGAACAAACTAAACCTACCAGGAAATTTTTATTTACACTTTCAGCTTTGCAATAAATAATGAAAAACGTTTTCAAAGCAATACAGTTGACAAAATCTTAAAATCCCAAACACCTACTTAATGATGATCAAATCAATGTTCTTATATTTTTACCAATCTTATTATCCTATATACACCTTAATAATGCGATTTCAGTGCTCTTCCACAGTTCCACTGCCTTGGTACCTTTTGGCTTTAGCGGCATTGCCCAGCTCCGTCTTCCACAAAGTGTAGCTAACTCGCAACTTATTAGCACAAGGAGAATCCGTTGCCGGGTCACTCTTTCTCTCTCGCGAAACGCCAGTGTTTTGGTACGTGCGTGTATCATCAGTGATCGACTGTGAGAATCAGAAATCTCTCTCTTCGAATGCTTCTTAGGCTCTACTCACTGTTCACCCTACTATCTTTCTTACTTTGTTTTCCCATCATCTCATGAGAAGCATCATTATTGGCGTTGAAAGTTCCTCACGCATTTGTCTCTATCACCGCCATTTTGCTCACTGCTTCTCACTTGAGCTTTATCTGGATCTCTAAGCTACTGGGCACTCATCAAGTTCCAAACTTCGGTGAAGAAACCATGGGATTCAGTAGACTCTACCGCTATGCTTCACTACTCCTTTCCATTTCAGGTACTTTCTTGGGAAAAAATCCTTTTGTTGGGTTAAGATTCATTTATTAACGGTTTTTTTTTTTATATAATAAAGTTCAATTACAAATAGGTCTACTGTTTCCTGCTATGGTGGGTTCAATCGGGATCAATTACGGCCAAATTGCCAACAATCTTCCTCCACCAGAAAACGTAGTACCTCTGGTTATGTCAATTGGAGCCACCAAAGTTAAACTCTACGACGCCAACCCGCAAGTGCTTCGAGCATTCGCTGGCACAGGGGTGGAATTCATAGTAACAATTCCCAACGAAAAGCTCCCGAAAATGAGAGATCCAGGCATAGCTCAAGACTGGATCAAAAGCAACGTCCAAACCCACTTGCCAGCAACAAAAATCACCTGCATAACAGTTGGCAACGAAATCTTAACCTACAACGACACCACTCTTACCAGCAGCCTCCTTCCCGCAATGCAAAGCGTCCACACGGCTCTTGTAAACCTTGGTTTAGACAAGCAAGTTAGTGTTACCACAGCACACTCTTTGGCTGTCCTCGAAACCTCCTACCCTCCATCGGCAGGGGCATTTCGCCGAGATCTGGTCGGATACATTACACCAATCTTAAACTTCCACGCCAAAACAGGCTCGCCATTCTTAATCAACGCATATCCTTACTTTGCATACAAGGGCAACCCAAAACAGGTTTCTTTAGACTTTGTTCTTTTCCAACCAAACCAGGGCGTTGTAGATCCAGGCTCCAATCTTCACTACGACAACATGCTGTTCGCTCAGATCGATGCTGTATACTATGCTTTGTCGTCTTTGGGTTACAAGAAGCTCCCCGTTCAAATATCAGAAACTGGGTGGCCGTCGAAAGGTGATGAAGATGAAGCCGGGGCTACGCCGGAGAACGCGAAGAAATATAATGGGAACTTGATAAAGGCAATTTGCGAGAGAAAGGGGACTCCGATGAGGCCCAGCACCGATTTGAACATTTACGTGTTTGCTTTGTTCAATGAGAACATGAAGCCTGGACCAACGTCGGAAAGGAATTATGGGCTGTTTAAGCCCGACGGAACTCCGGCGTATGCGCTTGGAATTAGTGGGGCTGATGCTGTTAGTAACACGAGTTCTTCCTCTGGCGGAGTTAATTTTACCTCAGGGACAACGCCACCGTCGCCGGAAAGTTCTTCCACCGGGTATTTGGCTATTTCTGGTGCTGCAAAGGTGAGTGACTGAATGAGTAATTTGATTTTTGCACAATCCCATTGTTTCTGGCGAACTAGTTCATAATTCAATCTGTCCTTCAGACTGTTTCATATGTTATGTTTTAGTAGAAACATTAAAACTCGTCTAAAAGTACTACGCCGGAGAAAGTTCGAGCCTTGACAATTTCTGATTTGGGACTCATCATCTTTACTCATCTATGATGCAATTGAATTCCCGGATTGATTGAATGTATCTTATTGATCAAAATGTGCAGGCAAAGTGTGGGCTTGCGATTGGCCAGGCGGCGCTGCTGCTGCTATCTGCAGTGCACACGGGGGTCTGGTTAAATGCTAGATATTGAAATTGATGCTTTTTTGGTAAACAGTTTCGGAGAACATCTAAGGGCCACATATATCGTATCATGTGTTTTCATCTGGAGAAAGGAGTGAATAAGAGACAGCTTGGTGGATGGTGAAAGGTTTTTGAACTTCTTCCTTTGCTTTTTCTCTGTCTTACGATATTCTCCACAAGTTTTTGGTTAATTTACAATTCATAACCAAGGCCCCTTCACGTTAAATTTCTTTAGTTAATTTACAACACTTACTCAACATATTTGTAGTTAAATATTCATGATCTTGTTCTTCTATCTCTATAAAAGTTAATGTGTCAAGTGAGAAACTGAGCACAGAGGAGACCAAATCGGTGCATTTTGTGAATGGCATCAATGAAAATCTGAAAAAGAAGAATGAACAAGATTTTATTTTCTTCATTTTGGCTTGTTGGTTTCTCTAACAACTTCCTGTTTTTGTAATTTGCAGGGGAAGTTCAAGTTTCCGTTATTTTCAGTACTTGTAGGACTTGGTAGATTCGATTAGCACAGATGAGAGACGGCCTTTTCTGGGGCCTTATAGGTTATTTGCTTCATTTTCATCTGTTAGCATCTTCCCTATCTTCCTTCTTAAGCTTTGTGGACGACTGGAGAATTTATTCAATGGCTATGATTTAATAGGTAGTTGGCATTTCTTTGTATGTACTTCAATTGGTGCTTGCCCGTCAGCAAATAAAATAAAAAGCAGTAAAGACTATGGTAATGGATGTTCTGACACGCTGACACATCCCCTTTTATTTCTGACCTCTTTCAACAATTTTAAACTAAATGATATGAAAAAAGACTGATTGGATTTGAGGTACATATTCAAATTGTCAAATCAGTCCACCTACACATCAACATGTTCTTTGTCAGGCATAGGTTGTTTGCATCTAAAACTTTATGGGAAGGGTTTAGGTCGGACTCACCTTTATTATGGCTATGTGAAACTAAGAGTGTGGTTGTTTGGGGGGAATGAGTAAAAAAGTATGGGTATGGAATGAAAAGTGTTGTTTGGTGCAAGCCTATGATTGAAGAGTCAATAATTTCATTCCCTACTATTGGGCAATACTCCATTCCTCTGGTAATCCAGAGGAATGGGAGTCATTGCTCATGCATTTTAGATTCAATTAATTAATTAATCAACATAAAAATTTAATTAATTAATTCAATCAATTAATTAAGTAAATTCTAATTAATTAATTAATTAAAATATAATTAAT
>JANIJH010000225.1:47251441-47272371 GCA_024520975.1 Erythroxylum areolatum
AGCTTGCATAGCAAGCTGCCAATGAGTGTGTTTGAGGGCGTGTTTGTAAGTGCGTGGGATTGTAGTCGGTGATGGGGTAGTGGTAACATGATATTGTCTCGGTTTAAGGCTGTTGGTCTGGGAGCGGGTGACCATGCGATGAGTTGGTTTCGGGCCTCTTTGGGTGGGCATGGATGTTGGCTGATTCGGTTCAGGTGGGTCAGATTGTGTGGTTATGTCAGGTCGTGGCAAAGTGGAGGAAGCAGGCGGTGAGGCAGGCAGTGAGGAGTTGGTTGGTGATTGAATAAGAGGACTACCTGCATCGAGGAGCAACACTGTCGAGGAGAAGGTAGTGGGCAGCCGAACCTGCAAGTAGTTAGGCAATTCAAAACATGGAAAAATAGCAGCTTTATCATTTTTCAAAGGTTCAAGTTCAGTGGTTTCCCATGATTCAAAAGAAAAGTTGCCTAAGTTTCGAAAATTGAAGGTTGCACAGGGAAATTCATTTTCATAAAAAACAACATCTCGACTGATATATACTTTGGAGGTGGTGAAATCAAAACATTGATGTGAATGGTACTTGGTAGAGAAGCCTAGGTAGACACATGGTTTTTATTTCAATTCCAGCTTGTGTTTGACATAGGGTTTTAAACCAAGGATAACAAAGACACCCAAAAGTTTTGATTGATTGTAGGTTCGGTTTTTCTTGGAATAGTACTTCAAATGGGCTTCGATTTCCTAGGATTTGAGTGGGGAGCCGATTGATTAAGTATGTGGCTTGCTGACAAGCAAATGACCAAAAATGGGAAGGCATTGAGGCTTGGTGCATGAGTGTTTTGGCTATTTCGATGATATGTCGGTGACGTCGCTCGACTATTGCTACTCTTTGTGGGGTATAGGGAGGAGACACTAAATGTTCAATGCCATTGCGTGCTAGGTAAGTATCTAGACGTTGATATTCACCACCACCATCAGTATATAGACACAAAATTTTTGTATTAAATCGACGTTCAAGTACGGAATGCAAAAGTTGGAAAATTTTTGAAACCTCATCTTTTGTTTGAAGCGTATAAAACCACATGTATTTAGTATAGTGATCAACAAATAAGACATAGTATCGTTTTTTGTCAGAGTTTACAACGATGGTGTTGCGAGCCATTGAGCAGGAAGATTTGGTAATTTTGGGAAAAGAAGAAAAAAAAATTCTTTAGAGTTTAAGGCTCTGATACCATAAAGAATTGTAAAAGCTGTACAGATCTTGTATTCATGTTGAGTATTTAAACTCATTGATAGATTACAATTATACATTTGAAAAACAAATCAATTTGGAATTCAAAACTAACAGAATTTCCAATATCTATTCCTATTATTTAGCTAGCTATTGTGTATCAAATATATTTACAGCCAACGGTTGTTTACCAAGTCAAAACCACCGTTAGTGTAGAGCACTGTTAAACTCAACTAACAATGACTGGACAAAATAAATGTTCATTCAGTAGGTGCTCTTACATGTACATCCGTGACATGTAATTGCATCTAGATTGAACATACGAATGCAGATGAGGCAAGTTTTTGCTTAACCTTTACAAACTTCCAAGATCACAAACAAAAGATGAGTTACCAGTTGGTATCTTCTAGAAACTGCAACCTACATCTAATATCAACTATACTTGCAAACTCTGTCTCACGGGATCAAGCAATGGTTTCAATTGCATACTAGCCATCCCATTTTAAGATTTACAATTCCTGTTTATTCTATCGATGAAACCATTGTTGGCCAAACTTTCTTATAACTTTGAATTCGTACAAATAATTCCAATATAACTAATTAAATTTAAAATGAAATGGAAGAATGCGATAACCTTAAGAACTTATTGAATAAAAGCTCCTTATGTTCATTGAAGTAGGAGGTGGGAGCTCTGCAATTTCTAGCTGGTAATTAAAGCCCAGCTTTTAAAATAATTGATGAAGACAGAAATCCATAAATGAAATTTTCTAGCAGGCAATTGGTGTGATACAAACCTGTTGATCCATTTGTAAGTGTGATTCTTCAAAGGTTTTGCTGGAAGCAATCAACTTTGTATCCTTTTTCTTATTGAAATAGTCCGATAAAGATGTCCAACATCATGCATATATAAAGGGTAAATGATGTGTGTCCAATGCACCCGAAAATAAAGCTTAGCACACTAAAATTTATAGCAGCAATAAGTAGGGATCATATCCACAGGAATATGCATGTAACTTCTGTAATGAAATGAATTGATGTTTAGAAAATAAAGGGGGGTTTGGTTAGATGCAACTAAGAAAATAAAGTAAAATTGAATCAATTAAAGTAAGCCAAATCAAACTGTTGAAGATTGATAAAATTGATGAATGTGTTAAGAATCCAGTTTTCGGTTCAATCTTAGTTTACACACAAATAAACATACTTCATTGTCTTGTTATTTTCACACCTCTGTTAGAAACTATTAATAGTAGGTTAACAATAAACTCTGTTAACCTCAGTTTTCCCTTATATCTTGTTTAATAAAAATAAGCTCCTTAATTAAACCTAGCTTTCAAACAAACTAGAATAAACTCTCTAGATTTAGTAGGACAGTCGCATTACACATTAAGAAAATAGATTAATCTAGGCGACAATTACACAAGCTCGGGTTATTTAACCTATGTTATATTATCTCTAATGATTTAATGCCATTAGTTTACCATAAATGAATTGAAAATACAATTATTACGTATTGTATCCCATATTTTGGCAATAAGTTCATACATAAACATCGATTGAGAACGAGAATATTAATCATTCATAAATAAATACCTAAAACATTATTCTAAGAATAACATAAACAATTTCTAAATAGAGAGAGTCAATAATAAAAAATGAAGAAATGTTAAGAGATCTCAAAGAAGTGAGTGTTCTGCCTTTTTTCATATTCCAAAAATGATTCATGCCTTCTTTGTCTGTTCAAATGTATATTTATAGGAGAAATTAGGTTGTGCATCACATTAACATCACCTCCAAATTTAGCCCATTTCCTTCTTGTTCCATAAAGACAAATAAGTTTGAACATCAAGAGGATGACTCAAAGAATGTATCTTTAACTCATTTTAGCTCTTGTACTTCTAATTTGTACCTAAAACCATAGTGAACTAAAATGAATATCTTAAGTATTTTATAATATTAATTGCTAAGTATTAAGAAGTAAATATATAAACAATCAAACACACATCAAGTTTTCCTATACTTAGCTTTTGACCATCCTTGGGAAAAATAACAAAATCAAAGTCACAAGCCAAAACACTTCCACATTTTTCATATTTCCTAAGAATTGATAGTCATGAGAAAGAGGAATAACTTTCAAAACCATGACAAGAACTAAAAATTAAATGCCTCTACTTATGATCAATCAACAAGTATTCCCTTCATAAATTGAGCAATCTAAGGCTTTGACAAAATATGTAAGAATAAGAATCACATGCATAATCATAAATCAAAGGAATTTTTTAAAGTTGTAATATGGGTAAAATTTAAGGTGAGATGCAGTTAGGTAATGTAACACAAAAGCTATTAAAGCTAATGAAGCAAGAAAAACAGTCAATGTAACATCAAATGTTTAAAAAAAAACTAATGTTCAGTCAAAACTTGGTATCATTAGCTATGATAGATGCAAAAACTAGGTTTCATAACTCAAATTTAAGCCTTTATACCATAAACCACATGAAGCATGGAGAATTAGAAAGAATCACTCACAAAAATTAATGATAAGAAAAATACTATATCTAGAAAGAGTGACCTTTCAAAACATCACCTCCCTCATTTAAATCACAATCAAATCACCCTTTTCATACAACTTTAGGAGGAAAGACTAATTATGAATAAATTTGCAAAATAAGTGAATTTCTTCCTTGTAATTTTATTTAAATACATTTTATATTCTTTTTTCTTTTTTATAAAAATTGAAAGAAGCTATATGAACATTAGAATTCGTTGATAAGACATAGAATGTTATTCTATAAATTATAACCAATCTGCATATACGCACACCCTTGCATTTATGCATGCACAACCATCAATAATCACCAATGCTCTACTAGGTTTAAGGACTGGGTAGGACATTTAGGTAGGTGAAAAGCATGTAATGTGGTTAGCAGAAAAAGAAAGGCTAATAACGCTTAAGGGTGCTTATCAAAAGGAAAAATAATATCAATATGTAGGCTATTTAACTAATGTAACTTATGAAACAAATAATGCTTATATTATTTTCATGTTAATGCATGTGACAAAAATGTGGTTTCAAATACAAAATTAAAGTAAAGTCAAGATATACATGTTATGAAGGTCATGTATAAACAAAGGACAATGAGACTGATATAGATGTGTTAGTCTATAATGGCCCAAAATCTCACTGAATTATGTCTTCCTACTAGGTGCTACTTTTCTAAGGATGATGTGTATTTTCCAATCACAAAAGTAAAAGAACATGTTCAAGTTGCCATGAATTTTTCTAGTCAGTTAACTCCCTAATTATGACTATATAGTCCTAAAAGTAATAGAAAAAGAGAAAATGTTTGTTTATTTGTTTGATTGTTAAAAATCCTAAGAAAAAAACATAATTAACAACATCTAAGGAAAACACATAAGCAACAAACATGTATAAAAACTAAGATCTCCGCCATTACACTTAAAACTTATATTGTTCCCAATGTAACATCAAATGTAAAAAAAGAAGCATTTTAGCAAAAACAACAAATATGAGAATGTAAATGAAAAGGAACAAACTTCCCTTGGGTTACCTCCCAAGCATTGCCTTTGTTTCATGTCATTGGCTCAATTCCATGTATTCCTCCTCATGGAACAAAATTTTAATAAAAGGTTAATAATTTAAGCATTCTTAGGGGGATTCATCACTTAGACAGTACTACTTGATATTGAATTTCCTTCTTATTGTACTTGTCCTGAGTTTAGAATTGTTTAATCTTAATCTTTTTTCATTTGTTTAGCTTTATTTTTAATTAAAAACCATAATTCCAATTCTTAGGCTAGATAAAAAAGAGTAATTACTAGTATTTGTCGTGTTTATAGGATCGACCCGTATTTGCCTATGTTAGCTACACTTACACCGTACACTGGTAGTAAAATTAATATTGACCTTAACCTTAGGCTAATTAAGTTTTTGGCACTGTTGTCGAGGGCAACAAAATTAGGAGCACCTAGATTTTATTACTTTAGTCATTGTTGTTTTATTTTGTTTTAAAGTTATTTTATTTGATTAATTTGTTTAGTTTTCTTTCTTTTTGTAGATCTTGACTCTTAGTTAGTTTATGAACTGGAGTATTTCTAAGAGCTTAATTGACGTAGATCTAGAGATCAAAAGAACAATCCACAAAAATCTTTGTAGGATGAAACTATATTAGACCATTAAATAGAAGACTTGGAAGGTCAAATGGATATTGGAGAATCTCACAACATAGTTGATCAAACGAGGATCATGTTTGACTAAATTAAACTAGACTTGACTGGAGTGGAGTCAGCATCGTGAGACTAACTGTACCAATAACTTTGAGATCAAGCCAAGTATTACATAAATGTTAAGCAAGTTTTAATCTTATAAAATCCTCAATATTCCGCAAGCGCATAGGTCGTAAGTGTTGTATATGAGGTGTCGATCCCACGAGGAATTAGTGAAGTAATCGAATCCTAACTTATCTAAAGCCTAAAATGGTAATTAAAATAAAAATAAAAATGACCAGAAAATTCAACAATTGAATATTGATAGATTGAAAATTGAAATTCTAAATTAATGCAAGGAAATCAAAATTGAGCACAACCAATTGAAAAATAAAAAATAACACAAGTAAGATTAACCAATTATGAGTAAAGGGGGATTTATCCTATCATCTAATACTAACTTGGTTACTTTTGAGTTGATTTGGTATCGATCCTAGAATTTCGATGGGTGGATTATTTTCTCTCGAGTTGTAATCTTTAAACCCTAAATCATAAACCCTAGTTGAATTGAATTCTTTCAATTAGCAAACAACCCACACATCCAATTCGATCTTAAGTACTGTAATAGTCAATCGGGTCCTCACACGAGATCTCTCTTCTTATAAATTATGGATTTGATTGTTTGTATGATTCATTAGATTGTTTAACTATTATTACCCAAGCTAATCATTTTTGCTATTAGTTCACTCTCTTGATTTATTACCGAAGCATACAAATATGACAAACAATCACAATACCCAACATATTAACATCAAAAGCAATCAAATTAACATTGATTCAAGAACAAATCTTTAAAAAAGTTTAGAACATCCTTAAACCCAGATTCATCATCATCATATACATATTATACATCAAATAAAAGAAATAATAAGATGGAATAAGAAATACAACTTGGAGTGGCAGCAGCAGTAGCCCCCTCTTCTTCTCTCCTCTTCCTAAGCTTCTTTCTTCAAATGGAAAATGGAGGCTCTTGTTTAGGGTTTCTTTCTTTTACGTTTATATGCATTTTTCCATTTAAGTAAAACTAGGATTTACCTAGGCTCAAATACTTGAAATAACTCTTGAAAATTTGAGTTTGAAAGTAATTCCTGCATCTGTTATTATGCCTGTCACGATTGTGGCTAATAAGTCACGATCGTGACACTTAAAATTACACGATCGTGACCTATACTGGTTAGCTTCTATCACGATTATGGCCAATGAGTCACAATCGAGGCATTGACTCCTCCTCCGTGACCCATAATTGTTAACTTCTATCATGATTATGACCAATAAGTCAAGATCGTGGCTTTGACTTCTCCTTCAAGCTTTCTCCAAATCTTCTTCGATCTTCTTTACCTGATATCAAAAACTAACAAACTAATCAAAACACCTCAAACATATAAAATTAAAGTCCGATAACAAGATCTAAACCACATGACATTCAAAAACATAAACACATAATCAAAATGACATAATTTTAAACCTAAACATGCACAAATAATCTAATTAACAACTAAAAACATACTAAATTATTCACTAAAACATAATGCAAACTACAACTATTAATAAATAGTACAATAGTTAGTTTAATTTGATGGACTTAGAGATAAAGATCCAAACGCACATATCTCTAATTTTATGAAGATTTGCCATAATTTTAAAATCAACAAAGCTTGATATCAGATTGTGGTTATTCTCATTTTCTTTAAGCGAGAAGTTTAAACAATAGTTAAACTCGAAGCCATAATCATTACTGACAACTTGGGAAAAAGTGACAAAGAAGTTTTTGTTGAAGCATTTTCCACCAACTAAGACTACAAAATTGAGGAATGACATCTCTTCTTACTCCTAAGCGGAAGTTGAATCCTTATACAATATATGAGAGAGGTCTAAGAAAATGCTCATACAACGGTCTATTGCTTTGGATGCCAATCTAAACTTCTTACAATGGCTTGAATCAAAGTACCAAGCAGTCTATAAATGCAGCAGCTAAGAGCACTCTTAACAACAATACACTAGAGGTAGGCCAAGACTTGATAAAAGCCATGGTTATGAACAATTACATGTGATGTTTATTTAGATCACAAATTATAAGCCAGTGGGAGTATATGAAGAGGACGTAGTGACATAGTTAATGGGCCACATGGAAGCCTTGAGCAGAAAGATCGATAGACTTATGATAGCTCCACAAGGTCAAGTTATGCATTGTGAAGTGTGTCAGCTAGATCATCATAGTCAACATTATCAAGTAGTATAACTCGAACAAGTGGACGAATGTTCCTAGATCCTAAAATAATCCATATAGCAGTATGTACAATCCATGATGGAGGAATCACCATAATTTTTCTTAGAAAATCAGGGATAAACAAGAAATGACCCTCCACCTTGAATCTAATGGCAAGCACCTCAACCTAAGAAGCCTAGTTTGGAAGAGATGATGTTGAAAATTGCTCAAGATTCTAGTGAGAAGCATCATTGAACGGAGGCTTCCATACGCAACTTAGAGATTCAGATTGATCAAATGGCAAAGATAGTAACTGAAAGACCAAAAAGGAGTTTGCCTAGTACAACCGAAATGAATCCTAAGAAACACGTAATGGCAATCACCTAGATTAATGAGAAAAAACTCCAAGAAGAGAAGAAGGTGACTACTGAGAGTCACTCAAAAGCTGAAGGTGAACATCACCTGCAAAAAGTAACAGAATGTCATCTTGTCATCCCATATCCTGCTAATTCAATATAACTTACCCCTTTTGTAGCTCCTATTCAGTTACCAAAGCATATAGAACCTTTGAAAGAACTAATATCAAACAGGGATAAATTAAAGAAGTTGGAGACTATTAAGTTGAGCGAAAGGAGATCAAAAAATAAGAAAACAAATTACCAGAGAAGTAAACGGATCTAAAAAGTTTTTCTATTCCTTGTGAACTTGGTAGTTTAAAAAATAGACAAGGCTTTGTCCAACTTAGGGGTTGCTATTAATATGAGGCCTTTGTTTTTGTTCAATAAATTGAGAATAACCGGCTAGAATAAGTGTGCAATTAGTTGATAGATCAATAAAATATCCTAGGGGAATTGTAGAAGATTTTTTAGTTAAGGTTGATAAGTTTATATTCCTAACTGATTTTATGATTCATGACATAGAGGAGGAAGTAGAAGTGCCTCCAGTTCTTGGTTGACCCCTTTTGGTGATTGCTAAGTCAATAAGAGATGTTAACAAAGACAAGTTAACATTAAGGGTGGGGGATGAAGAGGTCATCTTTAGAGTAGCTAATGTCATTAATTATGTCCTTGAGTTTATGGATGTCATTGAAACTAATGAGTCTTGTACTATGTATGATATTTCCAGGACTCTACATTTAAATGTCCATTGGAACATTAACAAGTTCAAGGGAACAAACCGAAAGAGAAACGTGGCACTGAGTGGCATAAGGTAGCCTATTTGCATATCATAGAACCCATGATAAAGTTCTAAAAACATAATATGTATAAGCCACCTTGAGTTTAAAAAGATAACTTAAGTTAAAGACGTTAACCAAGCGATACTTGGGAGGCAACCTAAGAATTAAGATATATTATTGATATGCTATTTTTTATTTCCATATTTCATATTTATTTTAATTTTATTTTCTTTAATTGTTTTTATTTGTAAGGATGTTAGTATATCATATCGGATGGATAGTCCCAAAATCATGAAAATTGGAATTAGAAAAGCTCATAACTTGGGGAAGTACTAAACTCCACTTTCTTACTTATTATATATGCTTATATTGTGTGCATTAAGGACAATGTGCAATTTTAAGTGTGAGGAAGGGGGTTATGATTTTCTTAAGTTTACTATAATCTTAGTTATTAAATTTTATTAATTGATATCCCGAATTAGTTGAAATATATCTATAAATACTTTATTTCATTATTGATTATAGAATTGAATTAGTATGTAAACAAATGATAGTTAAAATAAGATTGGTTTTATAAGTCATATTTTTAGTAATCATTGAAATAGTCAAATTCAATAAAAAAGCATATTATTTATACAAATAAGACTATCTTTTTCATGAGCTTTTGAACCTAAGAGAAAAATACATAAAATTTTAACCTTTTGTATTGGTTCATGTGTGCTATCATGCATAGTTGAATAATTCTAGAACTTACTTTTATTATGCAAATTGAGATCATATTTGTTAAATTAGAAGCATTGAAGTGAGAAAGGTATTTAGATTCAACACTTATTTAAGCCTATTTCTTTGATAATTACCTTACTATATTTTATCTTTAGGAATAACCCATTTTGAGCCTTAGCTTTTTTCATTGATTATAACCATAATATTAACCTTTATCCTATTTTTTGAAGCCTTTTTTATTGTTTTGAACCCTAAAGGTTATACTGAGTGTTTGAAACTTGAAAATTTGAAAGGTCCAATATTTCTTTAATTTTGTTATATGATAAATGCGTGAAAATATTGAAAAAAAATGTGTAGTACTAATGAATTTATAATAAAAGGACCTATATATAGTGAACAAGTTTCCTGTAATCTTTTCTTTGTAAATTTCCTTCAAATTTATCACATTTTTATTATCCCAATCATACCTTACCTAAGGCCCATTACAATCTTATAAAGACCTTTTGATTTTTATTTTTAGTTTACATATAAGTGGTGAAAATGTGATAATACTACAAGCTTATAGTTAAGAGTTTTACTATGTATTGATTTGAAAGTTTGATACTTTTTACCCTAAATACTTGAGTGGATTGAAAGAAACTTTAGTGAGTGTATAAATATTTGCTTTTGATTTAAGTAAGATTATTGACATGATTATTATTAATCTTGACTTATGAAGTTAGTTTTAAGATAACTTAATTCTACTGTATGTTAATTTGATTAATATGACATGATAATTTAGAGTATGGATAGACAAGTTGGGATTAATAAAGGATAGATGTTGTAAAGTTAATAGTTTATATTATAATTTGCTTAAGGACAAACAAAACCTTAAATATGGGGATGTTTGATAAATGCTAATTTGACTATAATTACAAACCTATAGTAAACATATTTTGCTTGATATTTCATAGTTTTTTTTTGTATATTAGGTGTTTAAATTTACTTCAAGTGCATTTATAGGTCATATTTTCCTTCATGGATCAAAAGGATAACAATTAGGATGAAATTATGGTATGAAACGAAGATTTGAAGCAATTAAGGACTTATACAACTGTGTACAGTCACGATGTAATTCTCTGTTAATATGTGAAGATTAAAGAATTTGAGTTCTGATTGTATGGAGTTACACGACTGTGCATCGTGATATGCACAATTGTGTATATTCCTCGTGTAAGTCTCTGTGACCATGTGAAATCACAAATTCAAGTATTTTTTTAAATTATATATGGTCTCTTATACTCCCATATAAATAATCATGTATATCTTAGAAATCCTAAATTTTACTATAAAAGGATGTCAGTGGAGGCAAATTAAGAGAGCCAAATTATTGAGCAATTTTGAGACAAAAGCCAACTAAAGAGACGACGATTTTGATCAAGGGAAAAGGAAAACATGAAGAATTTTTCAAAAGATCCAATAGATAACTATATCAAATCCAAACTTGCAAGAAGATTCAATAGAAGAGAAAGCAAGATTTAAAATTATGAATTTTTTATGTTAGTTTTTCTGCATGCTTATATTTGATTTTGTTTTCTTTGAGTAATTAAACATGTTTAATGTCTAAGTGTGATGAACCCTAGTTTAGGATAATAATACTTTTTAATCTTCTATTCAAAGCAATTATATTGATTGATTATTACGATTTAATTTTGCGATTTATTGTTATTCTAATATATTCAAAATATTAATGCATAATTTAATTTCATATGATTGGGATTGAGAAATCCTTTTATATTACAAGTTGTAATATAAAAAGATTTCATATGATTTGCCTATCATGCTGCTCGTATTACTAGAAGTAGCTGTCACCTTCTATTTTTTGGTGTTCCTTAATATTATTCTTTCCATACACTAATCTGGTCCCACATATGTTGAGAAATTTTCCAATAACTATTATGTGACAATAAAAGGTTTTCTTAAATTTTTAGGACCAACTGATATATAATTAAAAGAGAGTAATTGTCCAAATTTGCGCCATATCGTTGCATCTTTTAAATTAACTATAGACTTTTATAATATTGTCTACTAAACTTAGTGAAATTAATAATAAAATAAAAATTTAAGATAAAATTAAAGAACCTAAGTATATTAACATTAAAAATCGATGACAAATTTTTGTTTTCAAGCCACGAACTAAGGGATAAATAATTACCCAAGTATGAGATAATTAACAAGCTAGAAGACTGTTTACGTGAGTGACACTACCTTTAAAATTTAACTTAATAAACACCTTTGAATCATAATTTACCCTTGACAAGTTACATATTGCCGAAAAGCCCATCACACTAGTAATCTTTATGTATTCTTTCGGCTGTGGTGCGACTGCCGATGGATCCGCTTCAATCAATCAAAAATAGCCGTTTTGACCAAATGGACATCTTCTATGAGCGTCTGATTGTTATTTTGTCAGTAAAAATTTTTTTAGAATAACTTTATAAGAAGTCAGTTGGTTATTTAATTATTAATTAAAAAATAATTTTAAAAAAATTTTATATAATAAATTGGTAACATAAAAATAATTTTTTAAAAATAATTTTAAAAATATTTTATTTTGCAATAAAATTATTTATACATATAAATATTATTAAAAATATATTAAACAATGTGTAAAATACAATATATTAATTATTATATAATTTTAAACTATATAAAACATAAATAAAAATATATCTAATCAAATCTTTTATATAAGTTATAGCGTAAGTAAAACTAATATAAAAAATAAATATTAAAACATATAAAAATCAAATAATATTACATAAATCCCAAAATCAATGTGAATATGAGTTTGTAGGTATTTTAGAAAAGACTAAAAAATAAACTCATTAATTGATTTGAAAAATTTACCTAAAAACGTACTTTTTAAAAAACAAATTTGAACTTCTTATAAAGTTATATTTTAATTACCAATAAAATTATATTTACTAAAAAAGTAAAATTTATTTTACGGCAAAAAACACTCAACCAAATAAACACTTAGCTTTATTATGAATTAAACTTGCAGATCAGGGCCCACTATGAGAGGAGGCCCCGCCCCCTCCATCTCCTCTCCTATTCCTAAGACACTACAAATTTTTAAACGTTGGCTCTCCTCTCCTAGTTTGCTCTGCGCTGCACTCCAACTCTCTAAGTTCAATAGCCTTTTATAACGTTAATGATGTTAACGTTAATAAGTTAACGTAAACTTATAACGTCGTAAGCTTAAAACGTAAACTTATAACGTTATCTTTAAATGATACGTTAGAGCTTAAAATTTATAAGTTAATATTGTGGTCTTATGTTTATAAATAATCTTGAAATATTTAAGTGTATTTATACTTTCTAATTTTTTTTATTGTCATCAATATATGTATTTAAAATACTCCATCTAAAAAATTAGCAGCAAAAAATTTTACGATTATGTCTTTTGAGTTCTGAGTATAATTTAAAGGTAAAGTTTCTGATTTTTAATGTATTTTTGCTCTTTATTTTTTATTTGTAATATTAGATATTAAATTTTACTATTTATTTTTTTCTCTATCACAGATATAATATCATTTATATATCTTTGTGATATATTATAAAGCTGTTGAAGTTTTATTGTGCCTGCATACTTCTTCCAGTTCCATACATGTGCTTTTGTTCTTTTTCTACCAACTATGTTATAATTAATTTATATTATGTTGCCTAAAAATCATTTGTCTGGAAGTGAAAAAAGGAAAAAAAGAAAACAAGTAGCACAGATGATAGAATCAAAAAAAAAACAATAAATAAATTTATTAAAAGAGTAGGCTCCTCTAGTGAGAGTCCTGAAAAATTAAGTTATAATCATTTAATATTTAGTTGATTATGTAAACTTATAAATTGAGTCATTTATGTTTCATACAAACATACAATTTTAAGTACATTGTCAATTTATTAGGGGCCCCTTTTTTAATTTCGCCCTGGACTTATAAAACGATAGAAACGGCCCTGTTGTAGATAATGCCTTTTCCAAAAGAAATATTATTAATTTCACCCTAGACTTTCTTTCACAGGTTGATAAACATGTTAACGGAAATTCGACGGAATTCAGTTGCATCCCAAGTTTCAGGTAAAAGTAAAACTGATCTAAATTCAAGTTTGCATTTCTACAGTTGAATGGCAACATCTGCATTTCATTGCTGACCCCAGAGGCAGCTGCCTAAAGGGGAACTAACTGTACAGAAATGGAAGGCAGAAGAGAATCGACCTGTTAGAACTAGAAAAGGAAAACTAGTCGCAAAACCAAAGAATTAAGTAAAACTTGAAGAGTTGCATTATTCTGCATCATGTGAGCTAGATGAGGCCTCCATTCCAACTGAATCTCCTCCACCACCCTGAATCTCATCCTCGCCAAACACGATCTCCTCAATTGAATTAGAAAATGCGCCAAAACTCTCATCAGTTACTGAATCTGATTTCAGTCTTTTGATACCTCTTCCTTGCAGTGGTAATCTCCTTCCTTTCCTTTCTTACCGCTTGCCCACTGGGTAATCTTCAACCTTCATTTTCTGACTCGAGGCTTTTACTTTCTCCGTTCTCTTGAGCTCTTACGTCATCATAGTCAGTATCTTCTGAATCTTCAGTATCAAGCTTCTGTCCTTTCCTACTTGAATTTATCTGGTGCAAGGTAAATTTACTAATCAGTATAAGAAACAATTGTCTACCCAAGAACCATGAATTATCAACACATCTGAGAGAAAAATAGATAAATACAAATTACTATTGAACAAGTTGCAACAGGTAAGAGAAACAAATACTTCTTGGGGTAACCATTCTCATTTAGCCTTTTTCTTTTCTTTCTGAAGGGATGGAGATTGGAGAAGGAAATTTCCTTCTAATATTAACTACAATATGAAGTGACTTCTGTTTGTTATAAAGCAGTTACACTTAAATGTACCACATTCATCATTAGCACCAATATGGAGATGCCTAAAGACAGTTCCATCAATTAATTCTTGTCCAGAAAGGAGGAGCAGGTAACTGATTTGGAGATTGTAAGTCATCTCTTCCATGCTCCAGGACACTGGCTAGTAGGCAGCAGAATTCCCACTGACTTCTTTTAGGAGCAAGTCAAAGGTTGCATTTTCACTTGTGATTTTCTTCACTGATATTCAAGCAGTAAATGATCCAAATTGGTTTCAAATTTAATGAAATACAAAAGTTATCTATATTCTAACATTGCCAAACGATCTATTCTCTCATGCCTTAAAAACTGAACATCATAAATTTAAATTGAAACAATGTTCTACCATTCGACAAAATTAAAACCTTTAACCAAAAGGCATTTGCAACTTTTTTAGCTGCAAGTAATTGCACATACATAGAGGAGCATACTTTTAAGAGTTAGAAACATAAATTTAGACCACGATCAACCATCTTAGCCCATTCATGTTGTTTCCTCAAACAATCAAGAACAGCCTGAGAATGACTTTTATATGCATAATGTTCTCCATTACGTTTTCTCAAGTTATGCCAGTGCCGAGAACAAAATATTTAAAAGTTAGTCTGAGACATTATTGTACTAGAATTAAATTAATAGATAATAAAATAACAACAAGTACAATAGATGGAACCATACAGGTAAGTATGTTATGTGTTTGCCTTTGCTGATGATCTCATTGATTAAGCCTAAAGTTTTAAAAGAAAATGTAAATAACAAAGGACTTAGACTAAGCACAAAAAATGTAGATAAAAGGAACATAAACGAGCTAGTAGCTTTATTCTTTCATCTATATACACACATATACAGATACTCACAAAGCAATAGATCGCATAAGTGCTTTAGTATCTTAGGCTGTGTCGCTTACAACCATGAACCGTGCCAGTCTCCTCATCAGATAGTCCTTGGTGAATTAAGTACATATGAAACTTGATGGCCATTAACCTCATTAAAGGAAGATTGGCCACTGTTTAATATTGATGTGGATGCTGCAGGGACATTTTTCTTGATAGAATGTATTGGTGTCGATGAACTATTGCCCTCACTCTTAGACGACATGTCAGCCAAATATCCTGTATCTGGTCTTTTCCAATCAGGTATTGATGGTACTCTATCTGTCGTTTTATCTTGATTATCACACTCGTGCGAACCGACAACCCAATCTTTAGATCCATTCCTACAACCCAATCTTTAGATCCATTCCTACTTTTCCTCTTAGAACTCTGAAAAGTGAATATATGTGATTAGAATCAAGGATTGTGCTAATTATCTGTATCAACAGTAATACCACTCAGTACCTGAATGATTTATGTAGCTTATCTTCCTCTTTTTTCCTTATTTAACCGAACAAGTGATGTATATCCTACCAAACCATAATCCTTTCCTCCAGAACTAGATCTACACTTTGCAAGCGTGTTATCTGCTGTTGGAGATGCCAGCTGCATTAAGCTACCAGCTACACGAACATGAGGTACTCTGGGAGAACTATTGAGTACTTGGTGTAAAAGCAAAGCAATCTGAAAAGACAAGAAAGTAAATAAATCAGTTTCACTGACTCTAAACCCATAATGCGTGCAAAGAATGAAATAAAAGTATAAATAGAAGAAACAAAACATTATGGTCATACATCTACGTCACTTAAAGCTGCAGGAGTCTTAGCAGCTGCGGAAGAATTCAACAACATTGCATGATTTGCTTTAGATTGTGATTGGCTGCCAAAATAATTAAACTTTTCACTCCTTGAGGGTAATGCTGATGATGGTACCCTATTTTATACAAGTGAATCCCATTCATTTTGAATTGACCCTGCAGTCTCATCGGAACTCTGAACCAAAGGTGCTTTAGAAGAGTGAAGCAATGAATATTTTGCTTCTGAAACAGTTCTTTTGCAAAGAGCAATATGTGACATCTTGCTTGAGTTTGTCGCTTTAGAAGTAAAAGTAGAGGAAATTTTTGGGTGCTCCTTTACAAGTTCTATTAACTTGTCAAGCTGGTCTTTATCACTACATACATCAGTTGTGACTTGATCCTTCTTGGAACCAGTATCAGACTCAAGTAGGACCACCTGCTTAGGATCAAGAGTAGACTTCATGGTATCAGCAGATCTAAAGTTTTCAGAGATAGATGATTTCAAGTTATTGACAACAAATGAACTAGAAGATGATTTTCCAGTAATCATTCTATGCTGGCTGGGTAATTTGCAAAAACTCAAATTTGTTCCACTTGATATTGATAGTTCTTCGGTGAACCCTGAACTAAGATGGGCTTCTGAAGCACAGTTTTGCATGGGCACTGCACTTTCTGCACCATCCAATTCTTGCTCAGCCTGACAACTGTCACTTGTTAATTCCTGGGCTTTATCTGGATAATAATCACCAATAGCTTCGGAGGTTTTGCCAACCTCCTCGGCCCTATGATCAATAAATGTTGAACCACTCAATTGCGCACCATTCATTTTGAAAATTTCAGGCTTGTTATCAACGACCAACCCATCTTTTGAGTAATCCGTTGAGGGTAAAGAATTCAACACAATTGCAGGATCAGTGTTATCCACATCTACTTTGAGATTGGATATAACAAAACTAGAACTGGGATACATATCATCACCACTTTCAGTCTGGTTTCCTTTAACTTCTGCGGTAGCAGTAGTCAACTAATTATTCGGAGGCATCACATCACTTGCAGCATATACTTCTATGTTACCATCCAGGTTAACATTTGAAACAGAATCTCCCTATAAAAGGCATAATTCAAGTCATTTGAGCAATTCATACCGTACAAAAGAATTAAAGCAACCTAAAAAAAGTTTGGAGCCAACATCTTTGGATGATCCAAAAGTTGATTCCCAACATCTGCATGGTAGATTTGTGAAGCACTGCCTTTAAAGAAACAGCATGATAAACGATATTGATGGAATTCAAATGCATACCTCTAATTTCCCATGTGATTTCCCAACATATGCGTGCTCCAGTATTGGTGAAGCCATGACTTTGGCAGATTCGTCAAGCACCGCTACCACCAAAAGGCTATGCCCCCCCTTCTTTGGATCCAGAGAAAATTGGGGAGTTATATTTGGACAAGTCCAAAGATAAAGCTTCCCAAGAAAGCTCAAAGTTGTTTCTAGGCTTCTCAGCTCCGCTGCCTAGTGCATTAGTCTTACCTGATTCAGGTCCTTGCAACAGAGGATCCCTCAAATTCTCGTTCTGAGTAGATCGACTGTTGTTCTTGAAAGACTTTAAATTTCTGTCTTCATACAAGGCCAATCGTTTTCCATTACACACTAATAGTAGAATAAAGAAGAAGGGAAAAAAAAAAAAAAAACACAGAGAGAATCCGAGTAAACAGAAGCAAATCTAAAGCTACAATATGTGATCCCCATATTATTCCTTTCGTAGTGTGAGTAATACGAAAAGAATCTCTTGTAACTTGCTGGAATATAACAAACACAGGTTAAATGAATCATGACGAGCAACCATGTGCCAAACTCACCGTAACTAGCAGAGGCATGTAAATTTCTCTTGGTCATATCCTCGTCCTTGTCAATAGCTGTAGCCTTCTTCTTTCCACTTGGAATATCTTTGGATGATCCCCAATCCTCTCTTCTCTTCTTACCCGACGGAACCATCACATGCCGAAGCAAACTTCTCTCCTTTTTCACACCGATCTGCTGATGCCTAACATGGTCATCCTTCTTATCACACCCTTCCTCATTATGTTCAGTAGCAGAGGTGGCCAAAACGCTATTCAATGCCTCTTCCTGATGCACACGATCCCCATTGTTGTTCTCGTCCCAACAAGGGAACTCTCTGTACTGGAAATTAAACTTCTTGGGCACATACCCAGTAGACTTCCAGAGCTCCGACGAGAAAACCGAGGACAAGCCAGAAAACAACGCAGAATCCCCACCAGGGATCCCTTGAACATGCACTCGTTCCTCCATTGGTATATGGGTCCAGAGCCTAAAAGGCCTGCGAGAAGCCGCAAAACTGGTGTCCACGGGGATTGCTTTAGTGGGCAATTCGACGAGTAGCTTAGCAACCTCAGTTTCTTCAGGGTTGTTGTTGGTGGACTTGCACTTATCACAAGTAAAGAGGTCATCTCCTTTGACATAGCCAGAGCAGCGGGTATGCACCCAGACGCCGCAGTCGTCACAATTGACCATCTCTTCGCCGTCGTCGAAATTGACACCGCAAACGCAATCCACCGTCCAAGAGCCATCAATCCAGTCGTCGTGGGGATGATGATGACTCTGGAGACGGTGCGACAGGCCCCCCTTCATAACTCAGTGATAATAAAAAACCTAGAAAAAAGGAAAGAGAGCGAGGGAGAAGGTTCGTACGCGATCAGCTTGTTCGTTTGTACGATGGATCCAATCTATCAACTGCATTATTTTAAAAAAGCAGAATGCCTTTAGAGAGAAGGTTTGTACGCGATCAGCTTGTTCGTTTGTACGATCGATCTAATCTATCAACTGCATGTTTTTAGAAAACAGAATGCCGTTAGAGAGACGGTTTGTTAGCGATCAGCTTGTTCGTTCGTACGATCGATCTAATCTATCAACTGCATTGTTTTATAAAACAGAATGCCTATGTCCTCGCTAAACCGGTTTTCGTTGTTCTATTTATTTAACGGTAGACGTGCGCTCAAGTCACGTCCTCACGTTGGTTTGATTTGGCGTCCCTCTCTCACAATCTTCGGCCATTGGCTCCTAGCCTCCTATATATACTAATACCGCCCATTCTTCTCTTGGCCTCGCCCATGTATTCATCAAATTGTATTTGATTAACATGCGTTGAAAACAGTAAACAATTAATTAATTAATCATCTCTTTTTAAAGTAATGTATTTTTATCTCAATATCCTTTTTATTTTATAGTACAACAACCCTTTTTTATCGTGAATTTAACAAGTTTACGATAAACAAAAATTATCAATAGTTTAAATTAAAGTTATTTTGAATTCTTCTCGAAGTAGTGTTTGTGATTGAGAATTTGTATTGAGATAAAAATAGTGAGAGGTAGTGTTTGTAATTGAAAACTTGTATTTAGATGTTGCATTAACCGGACTAAAATTGTATCTTCCGTCAAATTATATTTATGATGTTCACATATAAAACATACATGTGGAGCCTCTTCAAATTAAAAATGATTCTTGTTTTTTAAATTAAAAGTGGTACTTGTGCAAGTGAAAAAACAACAAATAGTCCTTAAAACATTTCAAATATTCAGTCATAAGATATGCATGTGGAGTATCTTCATTCTTTTTACAAATTGAAAATTATATCAACTCTCAAAAGCTATATAAATTGCATAATGGTCTTTGCAAGGGTATGGAGTAGAGTTTTAACTTGTAATGCTCAAAAAGCTAGACTGCCTCTACGATACATCAAAAACTCCCTTTCCCTTTAGTCTTTTGGAATTATATGTTATGTTGTAGCTTAGTTATGATTACCTCCTCTTGGCCTTCATTGAATCTACACAAGTCCTTTTCATAGGACACAAAGGTGAGTTCCATCTGCTACCTATTTCTTTACTTACTACACTTTTTAGGCCCTTGATGATAATTTGGGGATCAGATCGTCTGTCCCATTAATTCTGTACCTATTCTGTGTCAAAACCAAAACGTCGACGTTTTGCTTTATTTAAATCAGCTTCCACTTTGTTTACCCAACTCAAGCCGAACGTCTCCTCTGCCTTATCCAAGCCAACGACTCCTCCTCGCTCCTCTTTTTGATTTTGCCTGGAAATAAATGGAAGTGTTTCTGAAAACAACATTCTCCGTCTGTCATCTTGTAGTTGTTTTGGACTCCTTTTTATTCCCCCATTGGACTCTTGTCCTCTTCTTTTGTTAGCAGTCTCTTGACATTTTCATTTCTATTTTCAATCTACGAATGCTAACCAATTTTTTGGCTCAAGGGTAGTCAATCTTTTTTGGGTTTTTATCGGCGATCTCACACAAGCAGGGCTAGTGTTTGATCGAAGTCATCGATCCAGATGGGAAGGAGCAGATCGTCGTCGTCGGTGAGCAAAAGGAGGTACTTTAACCCGGTGTATTTACCTCAAGAGACCAAAGCGCTTGGCTTTGCTCTTCATTGCCTTTGTTGCTGCTTCCCTCTTCGTTTGGGATCGCCAGACTCTTGTTCATGTAACATGAGGTGTGTTTTTATTTTATTTTTATTTTGGTCAAAGTTGGAGTCTTTGATTGGTTTGCACATTTGGGTTGACGATGAAATATGTTGGGAATTTGAGGAAAAGCTCTATGTCAATGTAGAAGGCGTACATTTTGGCTTCTTTTGATTAAATTTTGAGTCTTCCATTTTATTGTTCTGTGTGGTTGCTGAGGGGATGTTAAAT
>JANIJH010000225.1:47295281-47311593 GCA_024520975.1 Erythroxylum areolatum
CAATATCAAAACTCAATTGACACTAAAATCGTTCACTTGATTTAGGAAATTTCTAAATTATTCTCCAAAACGATACGAACTATCTTTTTGTCGAAACCACATTTTACACCACACTTCCATCCATAATTGAAAACTTACAAAGACTGATTTAATCCTTCCCCTTTTTCATAAATGTATAGACTCTTGTCTCTAGTTCATAACAAATCTGAACTTATCTCAATTGAATATCGGTACTAAAATTTATGGCTTAAAAACCAAAACATACTATGTCTGGGAACAATAGCTCGCCGCGGCGAGGAAGCAAGTGTGCGTCGCGGCGCGCCTACACCGCGACGTGCCCCGCGGCGTGCACCCCCGCCTGCGCCTCGACGTGCACATTTGCGTGCGCCGCGGCGTGCGCATGAGCACGTCGTGACGTGCGAGTCGCGAAAGCCTCCCGAATTCTGATTCCTCAACAATTTCAGTCCAATTCTTCCCATTTTTCAAAACACAACTAATCTAAACACTATATCATCACTTAAACTTCATTTCCCACTCACTTTACACCTTTGACATTCATAAAACAATCAAAATCACCCTAAAACGATAACCCTAAAAACCAACATAAACCTAACCCAAATCTATCATTTTTCACACTTAACACATGAATCATTCAACTAATTAAGAGGAAGGAGGCTTAACTTACATGATCTAGCTTTCAAAAACCTTAAACTCTTCATGGATTTGCCAAAAGCTTTTCTTCTTCTCTTCTTCCTCTTCTTCGACGGTTCCTCTTCCTCTTCTCCTTCAAAAAGCTCTAATTCCTTCTTTTTATACCCCTTTCATAAAGTGAAAAGTCCATATTGTCCCTTCCTTTTTCCTTAAGTCTTATAAACTTAAGTATCTTGCCCAATTTGCCCCCTTTTTTTTTCCAAATCTTATAAAATTCCACTACTTCAATTTAGAAATTCTGACTCCTAGGGACTGAATCGAAATTCAATTCTTTCATAATTATACGCTTTCATGCCTATAAATTTCCAATTCAATCAATTCTTTCCCTTTGACTTTCGTAAATCTCTCCAAATTTTCAATGGCTCATACTAAAACAAAATTTCTAAATCATGTCCTTAATTGTAGTGTCAATAGGACAGTCATTTTCTGTATCGGAAATCTCATCGGTACTTTCTTGACAATTTCATACAGAATACACTTAAATCACTCCAATTTTATTTTTCATACACAATTTCACATTTTTCAATAACATCTCACTTATAGACACATATGCCAGGAATTGTCACAAGTGCAAGTACAATTATGTGCATTTGCCAAATTTACCAATTTATCCTTCCCATCAGTGATGGGATGTTACAAAGCATGTTCTCTATTTAAGTTTTCTCTATCATAACATATTACTCGTAGTAATACAATAATAAAGTATTGATTATACGAAAAAGCAATAAAATTCTAGTAAACTTTTGTACAAAGTTTTATTATTGATTAGAACTAAAAATAAAATAAAACTCAATAATAAACTACTATAAAATACTCTCTTGAGTTACAACCTATGTTCTCAAATTGATTAACCGGTACTTTATTTGATTAAAACCTAAAGAACATATTAAGATTCGTGAAATTAATAGAAAGCTTAACCCTAACCCTAAAGGATTTATGTAAGCCTACCTTTAGTACTCCATGCAACTCCTAATACCTAAGCCATAATCCATTTAAATGTAGGTCTCTCCAATCATCTATATGCAGATTAAAGTCTCATCTAATTTGCAACTTTAATTAAATAAGTTTTAAGAGAACTTAAAGATATTAATAAAAAATAAAACTCCTTTTATAAATAAAATTGAGTAAATCAATACAAACAAAATAACTAGAGTTCCCTTATCTAAATATTATGAAAATTTATCCAGTCATCATGTTCAACCAAGCAAACATAACAAGATTACAAAAAAAATACAAAAAGATGAAATGTCTATAGCTTATCTCTATTTTCCAATGAGATTGAGATAAAATCCATATTTCTTCTCTTTTGAAACTAGCTTCTCAATATCTCTTTAGGGTATTTTTCTTCTTCCAATGGCTATCCATACACATAAAATAAAAAGAATTCCAAAAGTCTCCTTAAACTAGGTTTCCACATGTTTATATAGAACTTCGATGACCATGTATCTTTGCGTAAATTTTTCCTAAAGGTAGATGGACTAAGCCATGGTCATTTCTCAAGATGTATACCTTTTGAAAACTTCTCTCTCTATCATACAACCTCCCTTTAGTATATGGGTTAGATTGTGTCTTGATCTCCAGGTTATTCAAAAGGAGCATGTGCTAGTATAGAGTTGTGTGTCAGGTCATCTTAAGCCAAAAATAATGTTTTATTCATATTTTTACTTGTAAACGACTCCAATTTTTTGCTTACATCCTTACTAAAGAAAAATTTTCAAAATTGCATCAAAATATAGAATAAAATAATTAAATTAAAGTGATTTGACCAAAACTCAGCAAAATACTAGTGAAATATATTTACATTTTACATAGGTCGCTTATAGTGTAATCAATCATATAAAAGGGAAGGTTGAGAGCTATTTTGGTAAATAGATTACAAGACCAAATACTTGAAAACTTAAGCAAAAATTATGGTGGAGGTTTAATCATATAAAAGGGAAGGTTGAGAACTATTTTAGTGAATGGATTCCAAGGCCAAATACTTGAAAACTTAGACAAACATTATGAATCCTATGATAGGACAATTATTTTGGTCAAAAATAGGAAAGAACCTAATTGAACCCCCACCATTGAATATCATGATAGGAAAAGATGAAAAGAATCTTAGAACTAAGGGAGCCATTCCAAAAGATATATTCGATCTTAAGAAAAAGGATGGAGATTAATTACAAGATATAGATTTACAAAGGCCATAACAAACTTAAATGCCCTAACAAATCCATATTATGGCCCAAGAAACCACTACCAACTTCTCCACAGGTACTTCAATGTCATTTACTACATTACTTAATTTTCATTTGCATACATTTATAGGTAATTAACCATTCATGAATTTATATTATAACTAGTATGATATAAGACCATGTGACATAGTGGAATGCTTCAACTTTATACCAATACTTGGTCTATATGTTTTTTTTATTCTACTCATTAACATTACTTCAGGTATACATATATTTTCCTGTATATATAAATTTAGTAAACATAAATTTAAGTAGAACAATCATTGATTCCCATTAACCATAAAAAACCATAAATCTTGTTAGTCATTAAGATGTTTCAAAGGAAAGGGCACATTAAAGGGTTGATAAAAGGGCAAAGAAGGATGGTCTAAATAAGAAAAAGAAAAGGAAAATTAGTTAAGCTCAAACAATATACCTGCCCATCAGAAGATTAGTACCTAAAGTAAATGTAAGTTATAGACCAACTAATAGATCAACATCCTCTATCAGTGTAGACCAATAACTATGAGTTACCTTAAGCACACTCAATGTTAGTCAACATCAGCTATTATCATAATTTCCTTACAACTTTAGCAAATGAATCAATGAAAAAGAATAAAGTAAATCGGTAGAAAGCAATCAAATCTAATATCAAACATTGGAACTCAAGAATCTTAATCTAATCCATAATTTATTAAGTCGTGGGTTGTAAACTTAAGAATGTTACTACTAACCCTTCCTTTTTAAAAGATATTTTAAACTTTACTTATTATAGGTTTTAAGACTTTTCTTGGTAATTATATTCTTGAATTGTGTTATTTTATGGCTCCATGTTGGTATATTAAGTATTGTGTTCATATATGCTTAAAATGAGGTTTTGGGCATGTTATTTTGATATATGATTGGTTATGATACATATTGCTTTATTGGTTATTTTTGGTGCATGATCATATAATGTCTTGTATATTTTGATTATGTTTTGATATATTTTAGTTGAAAATGAGTTAACATCATAAATTTTATCCTAAAGATTTTCTAACTTAGCCTAAGTATTTTCTTGTAATGACTTGTTTGATTTATTTATGTACTTGTCTCTTTCTTGTTTGTATATTTATTTACTCATTTATTTATTTTATTGTTTATTTTTACTCTTTACTTGTTTTATATGTATTGTATTATTTATTTATCAGAACTAGCCTTTCTACTAGTTAGGGGTAAGGCTGCGTACTACTAAACCTCCCAAAATCTCACGTATCAGTAGGAATTTCATTGAGTGGTTATTGTTGTTGCTGTTGAGTTAACATCAAAAGTGTTATTTGCATCAATTTTACAAATTCTTATGTCTCACCTCTCTTGCATTACTCAACTTTAGTTTCATATTCTCAAATTTCACTTAATTTTAAGAAGATGCTCTCATCTCTATCTAGCTTTCCCAAATTCTTCTACTATGTAAAGCTATTATGGTTCAACTTGATGAATCTTTAGCTTATGATCAATTGTTTTTTCTTATGTCTCATCTCCCCCACATTACTCAACTTTAGTTTTGTGTTCTCAATTTTCACTATGCTCATTGATTCTTCAACCTTGTCTCCATTTTCTCTTATCTAAAATTTGGATTTCTCATCCTCCTTGTTCCTTTTGTTCCTACTTTGCCCTTCTCTTCATTGCTATCCTCCTTGAAGATTTCCTTCCATTGGTTACTCCTCTATCAGTCTCTCGCCTTTATTTATCTTTTTTGGAATGATATTTTAAAAATCTTTTTACTATTACCTCTCTTTTTCCCTTTTCATCTTTTACTCAGTTCTTTCTTCTCTTTTCCTATATTGAGCCTTGTGCCTCCTCATTCCACTAATATCTTTCCCCTTTTTTCTAATGTCCCATCACCTTACTCCTTCCATCTTCTAGATCCATTTTTTATAGTTAAACTTGAGGAAGCTCCTATTTCCTCTCCGTTTAGTCCTAATGCATGGAGTCAAGTCTTATGGGACTCTCACTCCTCATCCTTTCTCCATTATTGTGCATATAAAGTAGATGATATAAACCTCATTACTGCTCTACATTTAGAGGCTTTAAGAGAAGGAGCAATGACATATGAATCAATATTTAACATTTTTTTTTGGAACAAGAGGTCTACTTTCCTAGTGATCAATTCATTGGTTACCTGTCGATAGTGGAAACTTGGCTTGTAGGAGGTCTCAGTCAATGAAGACAATACGTTCCTCTTTATATTTGACCTTATAATTAGTTCCAAAAGGATCTTAGAACTAGGACCTTACACTTATAACTCAGTTAAATGAACTAAACAACTTAAGGTTCCATTATGGATTAACATCTGTAATATACCGCCATAATACTAGAAAACAGAAAGGTTGAGCCATCTTGTAATCTTTGTGGGCAAAACCTCTATAAATGGATAAAGAAATAATAGGAATGAAAAGAGTGAATTATGCTAGGCTTTGTATTAAGATTGATATTTAAAAGAGGATAAGGGAAATGATGAGCTCGTTTAAGATTATACTTTAGTTTCTTATTACTGGGACCAAGTTTTTCCCATCAGGGTAAAAATTGGAAAAGTTTGATTACTTTATGCTTACGAACATTAATCAACTTGCTGAACTCTCTTTAGTTGGAAGCCAAGATCTTAATGCTTCCATAGTTTTATCCTACAGAGCACTCAATAGCGGAGAGTCAAGTTTAGACTTCAATTATAGTCAATAGGAAGGAGATTAAGTACACCATTAAGCAATTAATAACTTTAAAAGATGAGCAAGATGTACCTTATAAATGGAAAAAGGCTCATGTTACAAATGATAAGCAAACTTTTGAACCTTTAAAGGTGAGTCGTAGCCTAATTACTATTATGCTCACCTGTTTCGAGGGAAATGAGTTTAAAAAAGTAAGTAGAAGGAACTTTAATAGAAAAACCAAGGTAAGTAGCTTTAAATCCTCTCATCCCCCATGTTTATAATCTCCTAGAATGTTAGAGGACTTAATAAGCAAAATAAATAACATTTAGTGCATGACCAGTTGTATGCTACTAAACCCTTTCTTATTGTCCTTTTAAAAACAAAGCTCAAGGAGACTAATTGCAAGAACCTAAACTTCTTAATGAAGAATTGGAGCATCATCTCTAATCATGAATTTCACTATAACGGTAGAATTATGCTTGATTTGACCCAAATAATATTAAGGTTCTCAATTCACTGATAAATAGTCAACTCATCCACCTATTTATAAAGATTTTCTAAACCAAAACAAAAATTTATATCTCTTTTCTAGATCAAAATAAAGATTTTCTAATTGCTAACCAAGTGATTACAGTGGCTTTCGGATTAAGAGTATTTCTCCATAGAAGATTGTATCAAGCAGCTTCTAATGATATGTTGATAAGTATGTGATGGCATGATTTATTTATGAATTTACCACTTAAGTTGAGGGTCTAAGTGAATGCATATTCATTCTCCAATTCATTTAGTTGAGGGAAGTGATTCACTAGAGAGTTAAAACTTCTAAAATTTCCACTCCATTCACCATTCCAGAATAGTGAGGATACTTTGAGGTTTAATGGGATTCTGTTTCTCAAATGATACATCTCTGGTATTCGTATAATGGGGTTTGATACAGCAGTGCATATGATAAGTACGAATTGCATCGTATTTTAGGACAATATGTATTTAATTGTTAATTCAATCATGTAGTACGTGTTTAGGTTAGAATTGTGTTAGTTTGTTAATTATTTATGTATTAAGTGTTTTATGGGTTAGTACAAGTATTTGAGCTTAATTATTATGTTTTTGAGGCATCTTGATATGTTTGTTAGTGTTTCAGGGTCAACATCGAAGAATGGAGGAATTTTGGAGACACTCAGGTTGAAACAATAGCCCATGATCGTGGCACAACAGGCCACGATTGTGATAAAAGCACTAGAGTTAGCTTATGATCATGGCCCATATGCCACGATCGTGACAGAAGCCTAGTCCATGGCCAATGATCGTGGCTTGCTTGCCATGATTGTGACAAAAGGCTCAAATGTTGCCCACGATCGTGGCTTGTGTCAGGCAGATGCACAAAAGCTCAAAAACATCAAGTTTTGAGGAATTTTTTGGACCTTTTGGACCTCGGAAACCCTAAGGCTACTCAAAACACAAAAAGTATTTAAAGAATAAGATAAAGCCGGAGAGGGAGCTTTGACATCAACCACTTTTGGAGAAAGTCTAGAGAGAATTATCGAGAGATTGAGAAAGAGAAGAAGGAAGAGAGAAGTGGAGAAGAAGTCAACTCGACGTACTTCCTAGATCAGGAGTTTTTCAATGTCGTTGCCTCCCATCGTCTGTTTAATTCGTATTTCCTACTATTTTCAATTTTATTATTGTATAGAATTGAAATAACAGTTAATGATAGGATTTCTGAATGTTGATGATGTTCACTCACCTTCAGGGTTTTATCTTCGATTTAATGAAATCTGATTGTTTATGTGTTATTTGGATTTATTGTGATTTAATTCTGTACGTGCATAATTCGATAATAAACTGAGAGGGTGAATCAAATGAAAAATAATTAAATTGGGCTAACGAGAGTTAGGTGATTTAATAGAATAAAAATTAAATCAAATCGGTAAATTATGCAAAAAGAAATCTTGCATAGGCTTCCAATAGTTTATTAGACAACTTCAAATCTAATTAGGGTTTTAGATAGGTTGTTAATTGAGAAATTGCAACTTCCATAATCTAATTAAGGTTTATGATTTAGGGTAAATGGTTATACTCGAGAAGAGTAATCAACCTTAGGACTGTCTAGAACTAATAATCTAGTAATTCATAATTAATCAGGTTAGCGTTAAAGATAGGTAAAATTCTCTTTCTCTCAATTGGTAATTCCTTTAGGTTGATTATTGAGTGTGTGTTGCAATTGCCAAATTATTAATATTTTCATGATTGATTATTGAATTGAATTCTTATTTTAATTCTATTACGTTTTGAATTTTTGTGAATTGTTCTGGCCTTATATTTTAGGATTAGATTATCCCTCCTCGTAGGAATGACACCTTAGGTACTACGCGAACGAACTGTGTGTTTACGGATTATCGAGGTTAATTTTTAAAACTTATACACATCGAAATAATAACTTGATTAGCATATAACCGTGCATCACCAAAATACACCACTTCTGAGTTTTTGCATGATTGTGTTTCTTGCAGGTCATACGAATTCTTCATCTTCTTGTGTTTTGTTATCCCATTGATACTCTAATCGATCTCATTCCTATTCCATAAAGACAAATGAGTTTAAACATCAAGAAGATGGCTCAAGGATTATTCTTTTAATTCATTTTAGTTTTTGTGCTTCTAACTTGTACCTAAAATCAAATGTGAACCACAATGAGTATTTTATGTATTTCATAATATTAATTGCTAAGCATTAAGGAATGACTATATAAACAATTAAGCACATATCAAGTTCCCTTACACTTAAACATTGAATTGTCCTCAATGTAACATCAAGAATTATTGATGTGTGTCGAATGCATCATGAAATAAAATGTAACTTTACACAACTAAATTTATAGTAGTGGTGAGTAGGGATCGTATCCACAAAGAGTGTTTATGTAGCTTTTATAATGAAAAGAATTGATGTTTAGGACATGGGGAGTTTTTGGTTGGATGCGTCTAAAAAAAAGTGAAATGGAACTAACAAAAGCAAATCAAATCAAACAACTAAAGATTGATAAAATTGATGAGTTTGTTTAGAACCTAGTTTTTGGTTCAATCTTAGCCTATACACAAAATAAAAAAACTTTATTGTCTTGTTTTTTTCACAACTCTCTTAGGAACTATTAATTGTAGGTTAACAATAAGCTTTGTTAACCCTGATTTTCCTTTAGATTGTGTTTAATAAAAATAAGCTCTTTCACCAAACCTAGCTATCAAACATCCTAGAATAAACTCTCTAGATTTAATAGGACAACCACATTACAAACTAGGAAAATAGATTAATCTAGGTAACAACCACATAAGCTTGAGCTATTTAACCTATGTCACGTTATCCTTAATGATTCATCACTATTAGTTTACTACAAATGAATTGAAAATACAACTATTACATATTGTATTTAATATTCTAGCAGTGGGTTCATACATAAACAATCTATTGAGAATGAGAATATAAATCATTCATACATGAATACCCAAAACATTAAGCTAAGAATAACATAAATAATCTTTAGGAAGAGAATCAATAATACATAATGAATAGATGCCCAAATGTGTTCTTTTGCTTCAATATCCCCTATGAATCGGAAGAAGGAAGATTAACCCTCAATAGATCTTAAAGAAGAATGTGTTTTGCCTCCCTTTGTGCTTCAAAACCCATTTGTGCCTTCTTTGGTAGCTCACTTGTTTATTTATATAAAAACTAAGTTTTTTTTGAATATGCACAATTTGATGCATGATCTTACATCCAACCATTGCATCATCAAAATACCCCATTTTTGAGATTATACACGGTCGTGCATCTTGTAAATTATGTGAATTCTTCATTTTTTGTATTTTCTTGCCCCATTTTCACTTTAATCCATCTCCTTCACGTTCCACATAGATAAATGAGTGTGAACATTAAGAGAATGACTCAAAGAATGTGCTTTTAACTCATTTTAGCTCTTGTTCTTCCAACTTGTACTTAAAACCAAATGTGAACCAAAATGAATGTCTTAAGTATTTTGTAATATTAATTGCTAAGTATTAAGGAATGACTATATAAACAATTAAGCATACAGTAGGTTCCCCTACACTTAAAACTTGCATTGCCCTAATGTAACATCAAGAATTCTTGATGTGTGTCAAATGCACCATAAAATAAAGCTTAACTCTACACAACTAAATTTATAGTAGTGTTGAGTAGGGATCATATCCATAAAGACTGTTTATGTAGCTTTTATAATGAAAAGAATCGGTGTTTAAGATATGGGGGGTTTTTGTTTAGATGCAACTAAGAAAAAGTGAAATTAAACTAACAAAAACATATCAAATCAATCAATTGAAGACTGTTGATGAATTTTTTTAGAACCTAGTTTTTGGTTTAATCTACACAAATAAACAAATTTCATTTTTTTGTTTTTTTTTCACAACTCTCTTAGGAACTATTAATTATAAATTAACAATAAGCTTTGTTAACCCCAATTTTCCTTTATGTTGTGTTTAATCAAAATAAGCTCTTTCACCAAACCTAGCTATCAAACATCCTAGAATAAACTCTCTAGATTTAATAGGACAACCACATTACAGACTAGGAAAATAGATTAATTTAGGCAACAACCACATAACCTTGGGCCATTTAACCTATGTCACGTTATCCTTAATGATTCATCACCATTTGTTTATTACAAATGAATTGAAAATTCAACTATTAAATATTGTATTTAATATTCTGGCAATGGGTTCATACATAAACAATCTATTGAGAAAGAGAATATAAATCATTCATACATAAACACCCAAAACATTAAGATAAGAATAAAATAAATAATCTTTAGAGAGAGAGAATCAATAATACATAATGAACATATGCCCAAATGTGTTCTTCTGCTTCAATATCCCCTATGAATCGAAAGAAGGAAGATTAACCCTCCATAGATCTCAAAGAAGAGTGTGTTCTGCCTCCTTTTATATTTCCATTTACAACTTCGTTAGCAGCTCACATGTCTATTTATATAAAAAAACTAAGTTTTTGTGAATATGCATGATTTGATGCATAATCTTTCATTCAACTGTTGCATCACCAAAATCCCCCATTTTTGAGATTATACACAACTGTGCATCTTGTAGGTTATGTGAATTCTTCATTTTTTTGTATTTTCTTGCCCCATCTTCACTTTAATCCATCTCCTTTGCGTTCCACATAGAAAAATGAGTATGAACATCAAGAGAATGACTCAAAGAATGTATTTTTAACTCATTTTAGCTTTTGTGCTTCCAACTTGTACCTAAAACTAGTTGTGAACCAAAATGAGTATCTTAAGCATTTCGTAATATTAATCACCAAGTATCAAGTAATGAATATATAAAAAATAAAGCACACATCAAATTTTCCCACACTTGTGATTCGAGCCTTTTAGTTCTTATCCTTGGAGGTCAAATAAAAAATTTAATCCAAGGATTGCAATATAGATTGCAACCTCGGGTTGTCTCTCTTAATCGAAACCTAAATGAATGGATCTAAGCTAGCCTATATGTCATGAAATGCAAGGTAAATTGATAAGAAAAGGGGGTTTTGATCTTTGGAAATCTTGACAAAATTAAATGAATTGTAAGAAAAATGAATAACAAGTATTTTTGGATTTTTGGGAATAGAAGTCGGGAATATAAAGACAATGGTCAAATATGATAGAATCCTCTTGAAAATTCGCTTGGTTTTCATAGTTCGAAATCAATTTTTTTGATGGGGGTAGAATTCACTAAGTTTCAAATGATAAACCTTAAAGAACTCTTTAAGTCCAAGGTTTAAATAAATGAACTCCATTTCTTAAGACCTTGTTGAATGCCCTTAGTGTGTGTAGTGGGTAAGTCAATGCAACAAGTCATTTTGGGATCTCAAATCAACTCAATATCAAACACAACTATGCAAGATAAAAGAGATTCAACAAGATCACCAATAGACATATATGAGACTTCATATATTTAAGCTCAAAGTTCTACATCAACAAATCCCAATAACACACCGCTGCGAACTTTTCCCGAAAGGTTTTGCTTGGAGTTTTTGGTTTTTTCGCCGCTGACGCGGCAAAATTTTCTCGAAAGGTCTCTTCATGAATTCTTCATACTTTGCCATGGTGAAACATCAACTTTCGCCACGGTGAACTTCCGGTTGTCTTGTTGACTTGTTGACTTATCATTTTCAGCCTTTGCTCTTTGCCTCTACTTCTTTGAGTCTCCTATAATAACAAATGGTAGTTTGCATTATCAATTGTTCAAGAAAATTAATTTAGTGCAATTATTAATTATTTATGAAAATTTTACTCACAAACTACATAAAATAAAGGCAAGCACTCAAGAGTCAAGTTAAGCATAATATCTGAAAATAAGGGCCAAGAAGTGTAATAAAAACCATGAAAATGTCACCAATTTATATAAGAAACTTGGGTTCAATCAAATTCCCCTACACTTAGACCTTTGTACTCCTGGACAATGTTTATAAAAGTCAAAGAGACACAAGTGCAAAAGAAAATTTCGACCACGTTTAAAAATGAGAGTAGGAAATTGGTAAGACTACTTTCTCAGAAATCAACCAAAGCAGACTGAAAGAGCGTCAAGAAAATAAACACCATAAGAATTTAATCCAAGAGATTGAACAAAAGAGATTTCTCTTAAGGGAAACTGTTTAACTCTCTACTCACTTGTCCTGTGATAATTTCACTCTAAATCTGCTTAGTCCATTCTCTACCATAAGCTTGTGATAGTTCTACCTCTCCACTATAAGAACTATAATTTTGAAAATTAAGAGGACTTTTCAAGGTTGTAATGTACAGAAAGCTAAATGAATGGATTAAAGAGAAGAAAGAAAAATGAGTACATGCACCATAATTATTTCCCTCCTGAAACAAACGTCAACACAACAAACATAATCTAACACATTTTTTCTCTTTTTTGTATAGTTTTTCTCATAAGAGACTTTTTTTTAGAAAGATTTTTGAACTTTTTGTTTTTTTCTTTGTGAGAAAGCCATTTGATTTTTATGATTTGTTTTTACTTCTTTTCTTTCTTGGCTTTCCTCAATAACTATTCTCCTGTGAGAAAGCTTTCTGTTTGTTTTTTTGAATATCTATTATCTACAAAGATAAACTTAAAGTAAGAACTAGAAATAAAATATTGACATCAATATTAAGGCATGTGCATGCATTAAAAAATATGGCTCAAGGGGTTAGCAAGGGTTAAGTGTTTAGTGTTTAGTGTTTAGGTAATTAGGTTTTGAAAGAATTGCTTCTATCATATTAACAAAATTCTAGTTCATCAAGCTTTGATCAAGAATTCAAAACAAGTTCTAGAGAGATGTGGAATTAAGCAGATACATATAAAAATGAAAGAATTTAGGCCTAAATATCCTTCCAACAAAGTTAGTATCTCAATTACGCAATCTCAAGGTTAAAAAATGTAAAGTGCTACTTCCTTATCATACCTTCATTTCCTTCTCGTGAAAACATCGAAAATGAAATTAACCGAAATCAACTATCATTTAAAAACAAATATGGTGTTTTCAAAAACACAAAGATCACTTTGAAATTTATTAAAGCTCCAAGACACAGGAGTGAAAAGAATCTGAATTGGAAGAATGATTGAAATGAGGGAATTAAAGACAATTTCGATCATGAAGGCTAGTGTCGCTGTGACGAAACACAGTTCACAGCGTCGCTGTGGCGAAGCGAAGAGGTCACTGCTGCAAAAAATGACAGAAACACATAAAACAAGCAATTTTCCTTGATCACCAAGTTTAAAAATTTGCATATTACGCACAAATGACTTACACAAGTGGTTAAATGGCCAAAAATGATGCATAAACAAGAATTGCAAATTAAGACAACCTCCCCCACACTTAAATATCATATTGTCCTCAATGTGAAGAACAATTAACATAAATATGCAATCAGAGAACAAAATGCAGCCTAATCAATCTCTTCAAATTCCTCAAACATGGAAGATGTATCATGCATCAAACCAAAAACACAGCGAACATAAATGGAAGAGGAATTATTGAATTTAAAAACTGCATGCACTAGAAACTAAACCTAGGTCCTACTAAATTGGTTTCTCCCCCACACTTATTCAACAAACGAATGCATCCAAAATATCATATTCGATTACAGAGCAAAAGTAAGTAGTAAGTGAAGGAGGAGAAACGACATGATGATTACGGAGGGTGTTGATTCTCATGATAGATCTTCAATAGATGGCCATTTACTTTGAGTTGTATCCCTGTCTCTTCATGTAAAAGCTCTACCATGCCAAAATCATGCACCTTGGTGACTAAGTATAGGCCATCCCATCGAGTGTTGAACTTTTCATGCTTAAAAGTGAAACAAGCCTTAATAATAGAACTTTGTCTCCTTCCTTGAAATTCTTCCTCTGAAGAACCTTATCATGCATCAACTTTGTTTTCTTCTTATAGAGGCAAGAATTCTCATATGTCTCTAGCCTCAACTCCTCTAACTCTTGCAATTGGAGCTTCCTCTCCAGACCGGAAGATTCCAAGTCCATGTTACACTGCTTGACTGCCCACTATGTTTTATACTCCAACTCCACCGGTAAATGATAATCTTTTTCGTAGATTAAACAGTAAGGAGACTTGCCTATTGGGGATTTGTAGGCAGTTCGATAAGCCCACAGTGCTTCTTCTAGGCGCAGGCTCCAATCCTTCTTTGATGGTTTTAACATCTTCTCCAAGATGTGCTTCACCTCTCTATTCAAAACTTCAACTTGACCATTGGTTTGTGGATGGTATGCAGTGGAGACTTTGTGAGTGACTCCGAATTTGAAAAATAGGTTATCAATGACTCGATTACAAAAATGTGTCCCTCTATCACTAACTACAACTTTAGGAATCCCAAATTGACAAAAAATGTTTGACTTAAGAAATTTAGACACTGCTTGCACATCGTCTTTTCTAGTAGGAACAACCTCTATCCATTTGGACACATAGTCGATAGATAAAAGGATATACACAAAACCAAGAGATGGGGGAAAGAGACCCATGAAATCAATCCCCCATATGTCAAAGATTTCGTAAAATAATAAAGGTTGTTGTGGCATTTCAAGCTGTTTTCCTAACCCTCCAACGCGTTGACATTTGTCACATGATCGACAAAAGGTAAATGAATCCTTAAAAAGTGTAGGCCAATAAAAACTAGAATCTAGAATTTTCCTAGATGTTTTCCTTGCACTAAAATGCCCACCACAAACCATGGAATGACAAGCTGATATTATAGCATCGAATTCTTCATTAGGCATGCATTTTTGGATTACCTGGTCACTGCACAGCCTTCATAGATGAGGAGAATCCCAATTGTAATGTTGAGCTTCGCTCTTTAGCTTTTGGGCCTACGAGTTAGACATAAAAGGAGGAGTTGGGCTAGTAATGAGATAATTGACTATATGTGCATACCAAGGTTCTTTAAAAACTAAAGCACATAAAACTGAATTAGGAAAAGAGTCGCAAGTCAGTTCAGAAGAGTCCACTCCCTATGTATCGTCTAGTAGCCTACTCAAATGGTTAGTGACATGGTTTGCTGCTCTAGCTCGATCCTTTATCTCAATATCAAATTCTTGGAGAAGCAATGCCCATCGTATCAATCTAGGCTTCGATTGTGGTTTCTTGAGGAGATATCGAAGCTACATGATCAATAAAAATGGTCACATGTGAGTTTAACAGATTTTGCCTAAATTTTTCTAAAGCAAAAACCACTGCAAACAGCTCCTTCTCAGTTGTTGTATAGTTGATTTGAGCTAGATTCAGTGTTTTCAAGGCATATGCGATAACTCTTGCTAGTTTCTCCTCCCGTTGACCTAACATAACTCCGTAAACTATAAAATCATCCATAAAAACTTCCATGTAGTCCTCTAAAAATTCACAAAAAATAGCCGTCACATAACGCTGGAAAGTTCCTGGGGCATACACAAATCAAAAGGCATCCTTCGATATGCAAAGGTATCAAAAGGACATGTAAAGGTGGTTTTATCTTAGTCCTCCGGAGCAATAGGGACTTGAAAATATCCAGAGAAACCATCTAAAAAATAGTAATGTGATTTGCCTGCAAGTCTTTCAAACATTGGTTGATGAAAGGTAGAGGGAAATGATCTTTTCATGTGGTGTCATTTAATCATCTATAATCTATGCACACGCACCACGAATTCTGCACCCTAGTGGGAATAACCTCATCTCTATTATTTTTGACCACATTTATCCTACACTTTTTCAACACTACATGTATTGGACTGACCCACTCACTATTAGAGATGGGATATATGATCCCAGCACTTAACAATTTTGTGATTTCTTTTTTAACCACATCTAAGATAAGGGGATTCAGTCTTCTTTGGGGTTGCCTCACAGACTTTGATCCCTCACTCAATAATATCCTATGTTTGCAAATAGCTGGGCAAATTTTAGGTATATAAGCGAAAGTCCACCCTATAGCCCTCTTATGTTCTTTCAAAATAACAAGAAGTCTTTCTTCCTCGTTGTGAGATAGGGTATTGGCAATTATAATAGGTAAACACTCATTAGACTCAATGAAGGCGTACTTTAATGTAGAGGGTAGGTGTTGGACCCCGAACTTTTCTTGAAATTTTGAAGTATAAATTGACATTAGATGAGGAATTTGTGGTGAATTATTCA
>JANIJH010000225.1:47397162-47410470 GCA_024520975.1 Erythroxylum areolatum
TAAGTTCATTTTCTTATAGGTTATGAAATATAATTGCTTTATAAGGTATTAGGAGAAGTTTCTTCAAAGGACTATTACCATAATTTATAAATTAAAAAATAAATACATGTTTTATAAAAAGAGGGTGAATGGATACAAATATCATACAGAATCTCATTGACATAGCATGTCAACAATAAACAGTGGTGTTTCGATACAGGAAGAATTGATGGATTACTATGATAAAATTATTGAAATAGTAGAACTTGAGTACCCTGCTTTGCTAGTGAAGCGATGTGTGATATTTAAATGTGACTAGTATGACCCAACAGTAAATGTTGGAACAAAAGTGCATAGCCGATATAATCTAGTTGAAATCAATTACCGAAGAAGATTGAGACAATTTGAACCTTTCGTCTTGGTTGTGCAAGCGAAACAGGTTTGTTATGTCCCTTTTTCAAGCTTACGATGAGATAAGACAAATTGGTTGGTGATTTGCAAAGTAAAACCTAGAGGTGTTTATGAATCACATGGAAGAGGAGAGCATAGTCCTAAAAGTGAGGCGTTTTAGGAAGATGCCACTTTTATCAATGCATTTGTCACATATGACAATAATGAACCTTTGAATGATCCATCTAATGAATATGTCGATATTTCTTCTAGAGAGGATGACGAGGGTCAGAGATCTGAAGAGGAGTCGGAGTTTGATTCTTATTCTTCAGAAGAAGAAGATGATTGTAATTTACAATTAAATTTTGATAGCGATTAATTTATGTTTGTAATTGAATATTTTAATTAAAAAACAACATTATTTGCATTTCAATATATTATGTAAAGTCTTTCATTGAAATTCTTATTCCAGGAATGTCGACATGGCGATTGGTTCCGGATGGTAGTAATTCTTTCCGTTGGGAGGAATGTGGCAAAATTGTCTTAACCCAAGGAATCAAAACTACAGGAAATATTGCTACATCATACACTAAGAATCGTTTACCTTCTATGGCCGATCTATTACTTGAAGGTGTTTAGTATGATCTACACAACGTCTGTTTCTTTATTATGTACATCTCATTTCCTTTGTTGAAGTTATTATACATATTCTCATTTGATTGTCTATCCTACATGTTTAAGCTTCCTTTAAACTCGAAGAGGACATGTAAGCCAATATAGGTGAGAGTGATGTCACAATGGCCTATAAAAGATTAGGGAGATCGGGTCTTGTTAAAAATTCATCAATTCCTCAAACCTCGTCTGGACAATCACGTATGCATTAATATCCAATTTTTATTGGTTTAACGATTTTCTAATATCATAGTTTCAAAACTTCTTAACTGATTATGTTTTAGGTAAATATGTTCCTGTTAGTAGTTCATTTGGAGAATTAGTTTTCCATACTAACAGCGGCAACTCATTCACTGTTTCTTTTACAAGTATAGCTATAGTTTCAAAACTATTGCAAAAAGGTATCCAAAAGCCTACACTTGGTGGAAGAAGTATCACTGTTTCCATTGGTGCGTTTGAACATGCCAGGACCCTTCTCGAGAATCCAGAAATTGGGGACTCGTTTACCTTTATCGACTCCCATGTCACATGGAATCAAACAAATTAATTATATCAATGTGATTTTTCAATGCAATACATTATTACACTGAGCTTTCAAGTTGATTTATTGTTGTATCTGTAAGACTTTGTTAAACAATGCATGATTTTATTATTGTTAAAGTTGATTTATTGTTGTTAACAGTTTGTTAACCTTCAACTCCATTGCCTTATTTTCTTCTCCATATATTATGTAAAATATTGATTTCAAAGTATTAATTATACTTATAGAGAATTGGAAAAATTAAATTTCAGGTAAACAAATGGGACCAAAGAGACAGCGTGAGGTTATGTGACCGAGGTTTAGAGCCAAGTTCGGAACAACTTACTATGAAGGTGGTTCGTCACAGTCTGCAGCTCGTATTGATTCACCTCCTCTGCCTCTAGGGCTGACAGTTGCAGATGAGGCATCACCTACTGCTCCTCATGCTATACCATCCCTTTCCCTAACTCATATATCATCCAATACCTGTTTATCGGATAGAGGAGACGTCTACCAGCTTGCAACTGAGGGACCTGATGAAAGGAAGTTTATAACAATTGTCAATGAACAGTAAGTGAAATTACATCGCTCATAATTTGCTTGTTATTAAGTCTTAGGTTTATCAGTTTTTACATAGTATAACATAATTTGTTATATTAGGTTAGTTCCGTCTAGACTGAGTCTCAGAAATATGACTTCCACATTTAAGCAAAGGATTGAACCTGAGAGTTATGTGTGGAAGAATATATCTGAGGTCACAAAGCAATTTTACTTTCAGGAGTTTGAGGTATAAAAAATAGTTATTTTCTTGTTATATTGATTTATATACACAAAATACATAAATATTATCACATTATATAATTTTTTCCTTTTTATTTCATAAAGAATTTTACTAGGATTCTTGTTTCGACGCCAGCATTTATAAAGTATGGGAAAAGAAACCTCGTACACGTTATCGCGACTTAATTAATGCGATACGCAAGGCTGGTGTACGATCGCGTTATATTTCGGAGGAAATTTGAAGTCGTTGGATCGAGTATTGGACATCACCTGCGGCAATATCCATCTCAGAGCGTAACTCCGCCAATAGACGTGGAAGCCCCGGAGGAGAGAGTCTTCCAGTACATACAAGTGGATCAATTACCCACTACGAGCATGCACATAGACTTGTAAGTATCTAAACTTGACACTTATTTTGTATATATTTTGCTTTGTTGTATTGTACATAATGATTATGGTAGAAATGTCTGGTGCCGTATATGACTGTGTTAAGTTATTTTCTTTGTTCAACAAGGGGAAAATATCATAAAAATAGAGGAAACTCTGCCGAAATGTTTATAAATTATAGTTCACATCTAACAATTTAGGTTATACATGTAGGAAAAGTCATTGGGCATCAAGCCTATACCTATCCAACTGTTTTTGCACACCCACACGAAGAAACATGATGGTGTGACATTCATCAACACCTGATGTAGAGAGCTGAATGTATGTGAAATTAATATATTTTTATAATTTCTTAACAATAATCCCTTACTAATGTAAATATTGCTTCCCAATAGGACCGAATACAACAAACCATTCAGCGACAGTCTCAGGAGGAACAACCTGTAGATGAGACTCAAACGTATCTTGATGTTGTGGGTGGTAGGGACCATCGTTGAAGGATATTCGGGCTAGGTTCATATGCGAACACATGTTATTCGAGCTCTTCCTTGTCCAGTACAGCAGCATCTGCGAGGCCAACGCACAATAATGAAGTAACCGAGTTTCAGGCTATAATGGACACATTAAAGGAGCAGATAGGGTATTTGAAAGAGGCTAACATGAATCAACGGATGGAGCACATAGAGCAGATAGCTAAGATGAGAGAGGAGGTAGAGCAGGTGGCAAAGATGAGAGAGGAGATGGAGCAGGTGGCAAAGATGAGAGAGCAGATGGAGCGGATGGCTAAGATGAGAGTGGAGATGGAGCAAATGGCTAAGATGAGAGAGCAGATGGAGCAGATGGTTAAGATGAGAGAGCAGATGGAGTAGATGGCTCAGCTTAGACAGAAGATGGAATAGTTGAACGGGAAGCTTAGCAGTTCGGAGCACCCATGATCACCACGACATTAGCTTGTCCTTGTAATTTGCTTTCAATTACAAACATAAGTTATGCACACTGTAATGTTTTTATTATCAATTAAAACAATTTTAATGTTATATTATCAATTAATTTTTCGATTAATCAAAAAAATATATATATACAAATTAATTTATTATGAACAGATAATTGGTAACTCTTATCATTATGCATTTATCACAACATCATGAAACTGGAATTTATTAAAAAAAATTTCTAACCTGCTATTACCGACGGAATAAAAATACCGTCGAAAATTTTGTATTTTATTACTGACAGTAATACTATCACCGTCGGTAAGTAAGATAACGTTTCTTGTTCATTACCTTCGGTTTACCGATGAAATTTTGTCCGTTGCTAAATATTACTGATGTAAAATAGACCGTTGGTAATATATTTTGGGTCGTTGGTAAATTACCGATGGAATATCACCATAGGTAACTTTAACTATGGTCCTTTCAACAACGATTTTTTCCGTCTTCGATTTTCGTCAGCAATTAATTTTACCGACGGAGATCGACCATTTACTGACAGAATTGTCCATCGGTAAATAACTGATTTCTTGTGGTGAAACAAGTAAAACATCGCCTATTCTTGCCCTAATCAACAGCTATCAAATAGAACATACAAAAACATAAATATAAGTCCTAAACACAACATAAGAAAATAATTAAAAACACACTTTATAGTGAATTGAAGAGACTTGTCCCCAAGCTAGTGTATGTAGTCATTAGAGTTTCTATTAGGAGATTAATGAGGCTAGCTGCAAATGACATTTTAAACACCTCCAGTAAAATGGAAAGGACAAGATCAGGAATTATTCAAGATGATGAATTTGAATTTGGTATTGATATGAATAATAGGCCGCTTGGAATTTTTTCATGGTGTATAAAGGGCTCATAGGGTGCCAATTGTCAAACTATAAGTTAGCATTCTTTCCATTATCAATTTTGTACTTCACATGGGGTTACAACAGATGTCTGATGCTGAGGATAAACTAAAATGAGGTGGATCAGGTTTGTTTGGGTTTCATTGTCCATCTATGCTAAGTTGTTTATCTACATATTTAGGATTACACCATTCCTCAATGTAATACAAGTTAGGAAACAACTCATTGTATACTTTAGTCAACTTATGCTTTTGTTGTCTTCATCTAGTAACTCTTATTTTGTTCATAGTAAGCATTTTTTTTCTTATGCCTTATTACTCTTATTGCATCTACAAACATCATATTCTTATAAACTAATTTAAATTTTCAATATGCTTATTAAGTTTCAAAAGTTAAGAATTTTTATGATAAGTTAGTATACGAATCAATGCTCTATAAATACAGTAGAACCTCTTTAAATTGATATTTGGTAAATTAATAAACTCTATAAGATAATATTTTTCTCTGATCTCGACTTGCGCTAGTTGAAAATTTAACAAATTTCGATAAGATAATAAGATAATATATTTTCAAAATACCCCTATGTAAATATAGGGTCCCATTAATATCATAAATTAATAATTATATAAACTTACACAAATATAACTAAGACAATTTAGTGAAATATGATTCTAGTATTATTTTTTTTCCTTAAAATTTAAGTTTAGTTGGAGCTCATCTCTAACTTTTCTTATTGCATCCAAAATTTCTGGTGTTGTATTCTCGAACTGCACCAAAAAATTGTGAAGAGTTCTAGATGCGATAAGTGCTTTCTTACACGTAACTGGGTCCAAAGATACTGTATCGTCTTCAATTTCATTATCAACATTATTTTCAAGGATAGTAGCCACAATTTCTTCTAAACTCTGGACCTCTGAACATGTATCATTTTCACCCGGGTAATCCAATAGGCTATTGACTTCCATTTTATTGCGATAGCTGAGATCATTAATCATGAGCTCAAGTTCATGAATGTTGTTTTCACAAGTTGGTTAATCTAAATTCCTTGAGGCTTCATCCCCTGAACGAATTTTACAGTGTCTAAAAGAATTTGCTATTGTCTTTTGCTAAACATTAACTGTCCAAGCCGAGACTGCAAGATTGATAGCATCCAAAACATTAATCTTACCTGGATCAGATTGTCCCATGAGTCTATGTTTTAGATTCATTTAATCAATATGAAACATGAATTTTTCTAAATTACAATACTTTTTGACGTAATCAAAATTTAACTTCAATCAATTACAAAAATCTCTTTAAATTAATAAATATTAATTTATCGGTTAATTAATATCTCTATAAAATAATAAATACCATGATTCCAACAATATTAATTTATAGAGTTCTTACCGTAGAAGCCTTATGTTAAACTAGGACTATTGTTGCTCTACAAATGGAGCCTTCTCTAGTCCGCTGTATATGCTTTCTTATTATTACACAACTGGAATGTGTCAAGTAACAAAATATATAGAGAAGGAAGCTCTGCTTAGTGATGGGAAGCAATTGGTGAAGGTTTGGCGGGGGTTGGGAGTTCCTCCAACTAACTTATTTTGAATAATTCATGGTTCCTTTTGAAATGCTTACTGTTTGAAAAATTCCTTGCTTTTGCGATTGTGGTTGTTGGTTATGCATTCTATGGTTTACCAAGTCATTTGATTAATCCAACCAACGTCAGAGAATCTCGAGAAAAGATCTACGATGTCTGAAGTATCTTAAGAGTTTCCAACTAAAGTGCCGTGTATTTGAGACGTTAGCTTTGGAAACATTCCAAACATCTAATATTGAAGAGGTCGACGAAACTAAAAACAATAGCCAAGGGTTGGCGACAAGGCAACAATCAAGATCTTTGTTTAACCAAAGAGCGGATTGCCCATTAGCTTCCTATGAGAATGCCGTCCACTTGACAAATAAACTATTTATTAGACAATTTGCATCCAGTGATTAGAAAGTCATAACAGAAGCCAAATGTTAAAATCCAAAGGTTATTCCATTATCTCCGCATATGGAAGCCTCAGAACACATCTCAAAGCCTTCCCATCAATCAAAAGCTCGAACGCTTGGTTAATTTTCTCAAAAGGTAGTTCATGCGTTATGAACCCATCCAAATTCACCACCTGCGATTAATATACGATGATTTGGTTATAATGAAATGAAAGATGTGACATATATCCATGGTAAGCTAGCTAGGAGCTACTGACCCCTCGCATGCAATCTTGGACAAGATCAGGCAATTGGGTCTTCCCTTTGTATCCACCAAACACTGTTCCAATAATGCTTCTCCCGTCGAACAACTCCATCGGATGTATTGGCAGTAGGTTTGGAGTCGGATATATCCCTATCAGCACCGTCTTTCCCCAACCCTATCAATCACACCATCAAAAATCTCATTCTCAAAATAAATTAATGTTAGTCATCAACAATAGATTTGTTTTATTACTTTAAAAAAAGAGAATGGGAATTAACTTACATCGTGAGTAGCCAAGAAAGCCTCTCTAAGAACATCTAAATTCCCAACGCACTCAAAGCTGTAGTCAACACCTCCACCTGTCATTTCCCTGATTCTCTACCAACCCATATTTTACAGAGTCAGTCAAAAGTTCCATTACGTACACGCATGTAAAGTAAGTAGTTCTAATTAACTAACCTCATGAACAGGCTTTCCACCATCATTCGGATTCAGAAATTCAGAAATTCCCATTGCCTTCCCTGCATCCATCACAATTTTATCTACATCTAAATGGAACTGGTGAATGAACAGTCTTGAGTTGGTAGTGTTCTACACTATAGATCGATGTGTGCATATAGATATTGATTTCTGGGGATGCAAAATATATCACGTCCGTTTACCTTTGATGAACTTGTCACGGTTGATATCAACGCCAACGATTTTGGATACTCCTCTTGCTCGTGCACCCTCAGCTACCTTCAACAATATTACATGCATATATAGCCGTTAATTCAACTATTTTGAATAATTTAAGTCCCAGTTGTTGGGATCCAATTTCTCAGTAAACTTGATTATAAATGTTTATAATAATCCGTAATTACCAAGTACCAAAAAAAAAACATTTATGAATTTCAATTGCAATGTATGTTATTGCTGCTTAATCCATACTTTTGTCTCTGAGAAAGAGCACTTGAAGACAAATTAAACTTGGGACAATTAGGAAAAACAATGAATTGGACCTAATGACAAAATTTAATTAAATTTGAATTAAACAGCTTCAAATTCATATCATTTAAACAATTAAATGATAACATCTTAATATAATAAAATTATTTTAATGTATAAAGTTAAACCATTGGATCTAAATTTATAAAATGAGTTTTTGTTGCTAAATTAGAGGAGGAAAATAAGTAAAGTTGAAAATGTAGGTGCATTATTGGTTTTTGTTTTTTTCTAACATAAAATCTAAAGATTGTTGAGGCTTACAGCGAGACCCAAGGCGCCCAAACCGAAAATAGCCACACTAGATCCAGCTTGGACGTCAGCGACGTTCCATGCAGCCCCCACACCTTCATCAATGCGAAAGCATCTAGTCAACCAGTCGAGTTTACAAATGGATAGGCATAAATTAATAATGTCATGTAGAAGATATTTGGTCCCATGTGAATGTAACATAGTCATCAAGAACGTAACTTTCAGATTTAGTCAAGTATTCAACAACAATTTCAAAATATTATTTTTATGGTCTCGCACCAGTAGAAACACCGCAGCTTAACAAACTCATCTTCTTGAGAGGACTGTTTGAATCTATCTTGACGACGCAAGCAGAGTCCAGCACGGAATACTCCGTGAAAGTAGATGTGTTGAGAAAATGGAAAATGGGCTCCCCATCTTTCGTCCAAAATCTGCACTTGCCATCATTTGTCATCGCGTTCTTGAATGGGTTGACACGATACTTCTCGCACAGATTGGTTGTCCTCTTGTTGCAATATACGCAGTGCCCACATTCTCCATTGAAGATTGGAATCACATGGTCACCTTCCTTCAAATCGGTCACCCCTTCACCAACACTCTCTACAACTCTGCATCAGGGGAAAAGCAAATAATAAATCAAACTCTTGACGAAACAAAATTAAATATTGAAGAGACTCAAAGTTATGGCTGAAGTGGCTTACCCCACAGCTTCATGGCCTAGAATCCTTGGATATGCTCTCTGAGCTTCGTTCTTTAAACATTAGCACGACGACATGGTGTTAACTTTCTTGTTACTTTGAATTGCCATGGGTGAATTATAGATATGCATGTGCATAAAGTTCATATAATAAAATTATTTACCTCTCCTTGCCAAGCACTGAGGTCCGTATGACAGATTGAAGTATAAAGGATCTTGATCCTAACCTCCATCGTCTTTGGTGGATCAACCCTAATTTGTTCGATGAGAAACTGTTGATTGGGACCGCGCACAACAGCAGCTTCTCCAGGAACAGCAATGACAAGCATATTTATCAGAAAACAGATCAAAGGATCTAGCGACACCTTAAATTGCAAAATCAGCTTCTTACCATTGCAAGATATGATCTTCCCGGCTGTGTCGCTGGGATTGAACGAACTTTTGTTCACGTTATTGTGGAACTGAGTAGCCATGTTACACGATTCTTTCAACTTGGATTTAATAGCAGGGCGGTAGATATGAACAGAGGTGGGTAGGCACTTATATAGGCACGCACTCAATGAAGAAGAGATGTTAGTTTCTTTTCTTAGGAAGAAGAAATGAGAATGAAAATAAGGTCGTGATGGTACTTAAACTTGATGGCCGCCTGACGATGATTATCATATTTTTTAAAATAATTGTTAAGGTATCTTATAACCAATGTTATGAATACTATACTAGGTGTTACTAAATTTGGTTTTGGAGCAATAAAATATTAGTATTAGTCAATATCAAGCATTGTTTTAAGTAATTTTAAAATAATAAAATAGTTTCTAAATTATATAAAATTATAAAATAGTTTCTCAATATATTGTACTTTATCATTCCCACATTTACATCAATCTTATTTCAAAAAATCATAATAATATAATTTGATATAACTGTCTTTTTATTTCTATTAATATTACTTTTCACTCATTTCTCATCTAAACAATAATCTTAATTAATATAGAAAAAGATAATTTAATTCTTATGTAGATATAAAACTAAGAATAACATAAAATATTTAAAATATTACATTTTACATCATATAGTAAAAAATAATTACTTCATCTTTTTTTGCAACTTTAAGTTAGATTCATGCAGAGGAATGCTAAGATTACTTTGAAAAAACCTACTCTCAACCTTGCCTCCTCTCCTGGCTACATGACTTTCTTTTGAAAATTAAAAAGAATTCATTGATAAGCCATAAAAGGCATCAAAAGGAGACATTATAAGCTTGTGCCAAACTAGTTTAGTGAGATTACATCAATCTTTACAACTATTATCCATAAGGACTACTAGAAATTAGAAGTTAAGATATTAAAGATTCCATCTTTTTTTAAGAGAGTGACTCATATTTTTAGCAACTTGGTAAACAAAAATAATTTCTCTAATTTGGCAGTATTGTTAGCTAAGACATGATTTTGAGTTTTACAATTGTTGAACAATCTTTATATCCTTTCTATCTATATTACATACACTAAGCAGTTTAGGCTAAGGCTTAGACATTTTTGGTCTTTCCCTAATTTTTGGTATTGATTTCCAGCCCATACCAATATGCTATCCCAATAAGTAATTGGGAAAAAGAGATTTATTATGTGTTGCAATATGGCCCAAATTAGGGCTATATAGTTACAATGGAAATAAAGATGATCAAGTGTTTTAGCTTCTAGCCATCATAATGTACAAAGCTCTTTAATTGTATCTTTAGTTTTCAATCTTCTTCTAGTTGCTAACCATATGATAAAAGATACTTTAAGAATCAAAGAAACTTTCCAAATAATGTTGTATTAAGGAATGAGAAAAGTGAGAGGCCTGAAAGTTTTAAGATAGGAAAAGTTAGAGAAATCTCCATTATTGTTGGACCATATGGGTTTATCAGTCAAAGAGGGGTTAGGCAAGTAATTAGGAAAGTAATTCAACAATATTTTATCACTCCTATCAGTTACTAACCGTGTGTCCTGATTTATGAACTTCTTGACTCAAGCTTGGATTGGAATTCCAGTTATAAAGAAAGAGATATCTCCTCTCATGAATAGAGGGCTTTAATTGGCCCAATTAAACAAAGTTTCATCACCATTCCTAACTTGGATTCTAACAAAGGAATATAAAATATGTCTTTTTCTAAGAATTTGTATGAAAGGCCACAAATGTTCTTTCTTTTCGTTAATTTTCCACAGGTTAGATTACTTTAGATAGTATTCATTCATTCATTTGCTCCAAAGGCCTCTTTATCATTAAAAAGCCTCCAAATTTTTTTAGCCACCTGGATATTTTGAATCTTATAAGTAGAAACAAATCTTAGACCATCTTCCTGTTTTCTCCATCATAATTGTCCCCATTTAATTTTAGCTCCTTTGGAGTTGTCAACCTTGCCAGACTAGAGAAAATTTCTGATGCATTTCTCTGTTTTCTTATGGATTTTCTTGGAAAAAGAGATGTGTACTCCAATGGGTGCGCAGAAAGTTCAGAACCAGAATGATGAGCTAAACTCTTCCAGCTTATAAAAGAGCTCTATCCTACCAAACATTGATCATTTTCTTATATTTTTTCCAAAATCAATAAACAATCTTTAAATCTTAGCTTCTTAGAAGAGACGAGAACACCAAGATATTTGAAAGGTATGTTGTGAACATTCAAACCAAAGATTTAATAAAATTTGTCAGTGTTAGAGTTATCTATAGACAAATAGATTTTACTCTTGGAAGAGTTGACAAATAGATCAAATAAACTAAAGAAAGATTGGAGAGATTGATGCAAAATGGAGATAGAAGGTTGGTTACACCACAGAACATCAAGAGATCATTTGGAAAGCTTAAATGAGTTAGGAGAATCTCCCTACATTTGGAATGGAAGTTGAAATCATGAAATCTTAAAGTGTCGGGGCTGATAATCATGTTAAGAATTTCCATAAATGTGGGAAAAAAAGGTATGAAGATATGGGATCTCCCTACCTTACACCACTAGCTCCTCTAAACTATTTGGTAGGTGATCCATTGATAAGCATACTGTAATAATGAGTTGAGAGGTAAGCTTTGATCTAGTTAATGAAGAGATTAGGGAAACCAAGCAATTCTAGACTAAATAAAATGAACTTCCATTGGACTCTATCAAATGCTTTGGAGAAATCTACTTTAATGGAACAACTTTTAATAGTTCTACAGGTGTTGTCCTCCCTCATCAACTCCAAAAAATGAGGATATTACTAGTGATTGATTTGTAAAGAATGAAAGCTCCTTGGAAAAAATGTATAAGCTTGTTCAATAACTAATTTATTTAGTTAGATAGGAGCTTAAAGATCGCCTTATAAATAATATTATAGTAAGAAATGGGTCAAAACTTACTGAGGTAGTTGTCATTGATCACTTTAGGAATCAAACATATAAGTTGCATTGATTTCTCTCAACAATTTTCTAAAATTCATGAATTCCAAAAATAGTTTCCATAAGTAGCTTACCAATAATATGCCAGGAACTTTGAAAGAAATGGGCATTATAACTAAAGGACCTAGAGCCTTTCTAGGATTGAGACTGAAGAGAATAGATTTGATTTCTTTGGGAGATGCTAGTTATTAGATTTTCAATAGAAAATCCTCGGATAAGAGTGATGGAGGGATTAATTAACTCCTGTTATTAGATTTTCAATAGAAATTCCTCGGATAAGAGTGATGGAGGGACTAATTAACTCCACAAGCTCTTGCAAATTAGAAAGCCCTAAAGGACTTCTGTTAAGTTTATTTGTTTTTCAGGTATAATATTAGTGATGCTTTCCTTCTTAGGTGTTGCTTCTTATTCTATCCCCAATAACTCAAAGTGAATAATTTCCCTATAGGTTTCCATACTTGTTTTCCTAACCGAGGCTTCCAATTGTAAGATAGTTGGATCTCAGCTTTAGCCATTTCATTGGCAACATTTAACTTCATAACAAATAGTGTTTTAGGCAGTCCATTCTTGGGGTTAATCTCCACACAAGTTATTGCAAAGAATACTTTCTCAAGTCTAGCAGTGGCTAAATCAAATGCTAGAGGTTTACCGACAGAATGAGAAAGAAAACCCAATCCATCTAGAGTTTAGTATTCTAAAGGTATTTTAAGAAAATTAATCCACAATGGAATAGTTTCTATACTTGTTTTATCAAATTCCAAACCTAGAGCCCATTTTTCAATAAATATGGTTCCCATATTCCACGGATTGTATTCTACTATCTTACTCATACTATCTCCATCAATAAATTTGAACAAAAAAGTATCTTCTTCAGTAAGCAATATTCTATCAAGTCCTTTGTTTCTCCATCCTATAAGCCCAATTTTGCATTAGAGGAAATGCGAGTCTCTTACTAAGAAAAAAGCCAAATATTGTATTTCTTGAGTGTTTTACACCCTTTTGAAGTAGTTCCAGAGTTGTGGATAAAATTTCATTAACTAATGTGGCCAGAAAATGTCTTGGTTTATCATTAGCAGATTCAGCTTATTGGACCCCGAATCTTTTTGGTAAGCTAGGATTATTAAATAAGGATTTTTGAATGATTATTCATGAGTAAAGAAGTTAAGAATTTTT
>JANIJH010000225.1:47419064-47432752 GCA_024520975.1 Erythroxylum areolatum
GAGGGGCTGGCTATTAGGGTGATCAAACAAGTGACCAAATAAAGAACAAAATCACTGGAAAGGTAGAAAACATGGTTTTTGGTTACACTAGTCAACTACACTTAATATATTGGTCAATCAGTATGTTCTAAAAGCTAAAAACCACTTTCAACTTAATTTTAACCATCAAAACACTTAATGGGTTATAGTAAAAAAAACAATCAAGAATTATCAAAAACCTTAAAAGAAACTTCAAACATAAAAAGTCAATCAAGAAAGTAAACCTTATCCTTATTTAATGATTTAGAAAAATTATTTCCTAATAAATATAAAATTTAAATTAGTGTCCTCATTTTGTACATAATCTCTAGGTCTAGATATTTTAAAAAAATAATTATTATACACTTTATTCATAAAACCCAAACAATCATCATCGAAAATTTATACTCAAATTGATACATACATGCAAGTATCACATACTTCTAAATTATAAACTAATAATTACCTCATATTGAACATTACTTATGAGGGACATAAATGAAGATTCTTCTTAAGTTTCCAAAACCTATAAGGCCCTAATATATACCTTAGAAGCATTATTGTATGTCTAGGGTGTATTAAGAAGTGGACATAAAGAATTAAGTGTATCTAAGCATAGTAAGGCACATAATGGTAATTAATTTAAAAGATAGGGGAAAATTGGTAATTTATTTATTTAGGCATAGACACGAATAATTAAATGTGAAAGATGGACTAGAATGAAATCAATTGATGATTTTATATGCCAACGTGGTAAAGGAAGAAGAGGGACCGCATATGCAAATTTGTCAAAAATTAACATATGGTCCAATGGGATTAAAGCATGTGTCTAAGACAAGAAACTTCATAAAAAGAGGAGTAAAAGATAGGGGAGAGGGACATGTATTTAGAATTTTAATTCCAAAATTTTATCTTCTTATCTCCTCTCCATTCCATCTACTTAATCACATCATTTTGTATGAGATATCAAGCTAATCGTAGGTGAAATCCAAGGTAAGAGTAAGTGGTTTTTCTTCTCATCTTCATCTTTTCTTGCTTTGCTAATGAAGAGCTAGAATTATAAGGCTGGATATGGTATTGAGATAAGTATTTTTGGTGTTTTAAGTTGGTGAATCAAGCAAAGATAAAGGGGAAGAGAAGGAAGAGCACTATAAGAAAAGCTAATTGACAAATTTCAAGGTTTGGGACTGCACTTAGTTAATTTCTGTATGTATGCATACTTGAATGTGTACAAAGATTTATTTGGACATGGAATGGTTTCTAAAATGATGTCTTGGTGTTACTTTACATCGAATTGGATAAATATGGCAAGAGAGAGTAATGTTTAGTGAAATTTTATCTTAGGTTCTCGGCTTACTTGAACAAGCCCCATTATTTTGGCCATAACTTGGCCTATAGACCTCCAAATTGGATGATTCCAATTGGATATGAAACGTAAGATATAGAAATAAAAACCTATAGAAGAGACTCAAACTTAATTCTAGCTTTATGAAATTGGAAATTGATATTGAAAATGGTGATCTGATGCTACCCTGTATTGGAGCAGCTTGTGATGTTTGGTATATATCTCATGGTTTAGAAGTCCAAATGGTCTGATTTTTAGTTCTATGAAAACTAGAAATATAGGTAGAGATTTTTAGAAGACCTCAAAGCCTAAATTGAATTTTTCTATGTGAAAATTACATAACAAGTGGACTATCATGTAATTTGTTTCTAGATTGATTTGTTTGCGTATTTTTAGACCCATCGCAAGCTTAGCCCAATTTTCACCAATTTGAGTTTTTCACTTCTGTTCTTTCACCAAATCATATCATAACCTTTTTAATGTTTATGAAACTTTGCAAGCACCTAGAAATAAATGAAATATGACTTACTATATATGGATCAGGTGATTAAACATTGAAACTTAAGATTGAACATAATATATGCTAAAGAAAATTTACATGTACATAGATGATTTGTATGCATATTTATTGCTTATATGTGTATAGTATGATTATACAAGTTTAATTTTAATACCCTCCTAATAGTGATAAGTTATGAATTACACGTATGAACTTAAAAAACAAATTTTATGATTTCAATGAATATCATATGACTTGTCAATATGTTAATCATGGAATTGGTAAATGATTAAAGGAGAATGTTATAGTGTCTGCTTCATTATCTTAGTGATAGATAGATAGGTATGCCTATAGAGTTATAGTGCAACTGCTATAGTTTAATACCATTGGTGTCTTCATTTTGATACCTTTGAGTATCCACAGTTTAATGCTTGCAGGTTTTTGCAGTTTGATATTTGTGGATATCCACAACTCCCGTTATCCACACCCATAGGAAAGTGCAGGCTTAACACAGAAAGGAAATTAAACAGTTATAAATAAGAGATACAACATGATGACATGAATAATTTGTATTGATGAACTTTAGAAATCAATATTTGGCTTATAAATATGAATTTATGTCATATGATTGAAACATATTTGTATTATGTACTTTGCTTAATTAAGTCATCATTGTTTACATCAATTTATGATATTCATGAATGTGTGTGTTCTTGGCAGATGATTGCTGTGAATGGTCATTCAAACTAAGTGTTTCCCTACTAACTTTTCAAGCTTAGCACGGGTGTTAATCTGTGTAGGTCTAACTAATAGGAGTAAGGCACATGGATCATCTGTAAGGACTAAGGCCAACCGTTAGAAGTAAAAGTACCTATGGATGTATCTTTTGATCAAAGAATGATTGTATATGTAATGAAGGAAAATGTAGTTTCTTAACAGTTTGTAATTAATAATTTAAGTTGTGTATAGTATCTCTTTTAGATTTCCATATAAATGTAATGATGAAATACTAATTTTAAAAGATGATGTAATACTAATTTTAAATGATAATGTTAAGGGATATGAAATTTTGTAATATATGTACAAAATTAAATAGATAAATGAGTGATGATAATCCCTATAAATGAATATAATTGTATGCCATAAATGTATGTAGATGAATTTAGGTGCTATGTGTGTAGATGATTCTAGGTTTTGTATAAGGGATGTTACAATTAGTAATAATTATATTTTTATTATCAAAACACTGATTGGAACCTCCCTTAGTTCAGTAATATCATTTCAACAATCTTAGTAACTAATTCTTTTTAATCACATGTGAAAAATATTTTCAAAGTTTCATTGAAAATTAGTCAAAAATTTTAAAATATGATATTAATTAAGAATAATGAAATATTTTTCTTATTACTTTAGGTTAACAAATCCTATATTGATCACTGAACTATCTCTATATAGTTCGTATGATACTAATAATTACTAATTGAGATACCATTGGCTATGATATGTCCTAAGTAGTATTAAAATATATTATTCTTTATATGAGATACTTTGGACATCTCAAGTAAAAGGGTTTGTTATACAATCATCACAATGAGCATCTTTATAAACACATAAGTAATGTTCCATATGGAATTCTCGTATATGATTAGTACTGTTGGACCCCATTTTCGAAGCCTAACTCTTACTCTGATATCATAAGAGTTTGGATCCCATTTCTAGAGTCCAACTATCCGGAATATCATAAGACATGAGCGTATTATCCTGTAGGGTTATTTTCATGGAATCTCCTCAGCCAACACTAGTTCATCTTCATTCTTATAACATCCTAAAAGTTTCATATTCGATCAATATAGATTAAGAAAATGCTTAAAAAGCAAAAGTGTGTTCATAACCAAGTTATGTTTCACAACCGCTTCCCTCACTTTCTTTCCATCAATCTTTTTCAAATCAACACCAAAGGCTACCCATTCTTATGGAGATATAGAAAAATGTGTTAGAAATCTATTGGTTCAATAATCACTTCATTTAGGAGTCTGCAGATCAAAATATCATTAAAATACCGAAGTATGTTTAGTACAATATCCAATTCACACTCTTCAAACATGTTTTGGTACAAAAGGCATAACTTTCACTAGAGTTATCGGATTGAGGTCATTTTAGGACGTTTTTGAAAAGGACTTCGATATATACAACTTTAATGAGACCCCGAAGAGATATTTTGCCATTTAGAGGGTCAAAATCATGAATTTCCAAAAGTGTATAGTGTATGTCCGTTAAACGGACATACACCTCCACCTAACGGACATACATGGGCTCTAGGATGTCTTCCAAACTCGTGAAGGTCCGTTTAATAGATATGGACTGGCTTGGGGACATTTTCAACCCAAAAAGGTTTGTTTAATGGACTTAAAGTCCATCTAGCGAATATAGGTGAGACAAAACTACCTCCAAGGTATCTCCAATGGTTCCTACATCCATTCTAACATCACTTTCACTCATAATCTTCCCAAATTCACTTCTTCTAATGCAATATCACCATTCAATTACCAAAATGATTTCATTAATCTCCCAAATCTCAACTCAAATGATTTATTACATACAACAAATTCTCATCTTTCACTATAGCTGTCCTATATATATCCTGTGCAACATTACTAATTTATAATGATCATATCTCTCAATTCCAATATCCAAAAATTTCATACTTTATATCATTGGAAAGCTAGAAAGATAATCTACAATTTCAAGAAGACAACTTTGTCCAATTCAACTTAGATTAATACAGTTTTTTTTTCTTAAAGTCGGAACACATATTCTACCCTTGGGAAAGATTTGCAAATGTAATGGACAAACTTTAAGAGTCATGATCAAAACACAATTATATTTTATTGTCAACAAAAGATAAGGTTTTTACATAGCTTCGAGGGGTATTCCAAGCCACAATACAACATTTCACAAAATCCTAAAATACAAAGGGTACTTGAACGATAATTGCTCAAAATGTGACTACAGTCTTATTTTACATAAATTACTCCAAAACAAAACAAAATATGCAAATTTGGAGTGAAGTCTTGACTCTCGGTCACTCGATCTCTTGCTTCTCACCTGAATAGGGGAAGGAGAGTTGGGGTGAGCTTAAAAGCTCGTGGGTAACAAGTTTATCATGGAGAAATAAGCAAAACCTTGAAAATATTCATTTGTCATAGAAAATTCATATTGAATTCATAAAGCACATGTTTGTCAAATTCTCATCATGTAATCCAATTCACAAACAACACAATTTATGCATGCATCAACTTGTTCACAAAATCATAAACAGATAAGCACATCAGAATGGTTTGGGTAGGTCCAAAATAGAACGTACTACATATTTTTATATAATGGTTGTGTGTAGCCGTGAACAGAACGTACTATCGCAATCCTACATAGTGGTCTTGCATAGCCTTGAACTTAAGGGAGTCCGTGAAGGAGTTCCATGCCACTAACGGGCAGGTAGGAGAAGTCTTTAGGCAAAGTGCACTTGACTTAACTTAGGAGACCACCACAAACCCACAAAATCATGCATTTCACTTCTTGTAAACATATTGCCCAAAATGGCACTTTTTCGAAACTTGATTTCATAACCATAATATCATTTCAAAAATCACTATTCTTTCAAAATCGTTTCCATTATTCATTTCATAAACCAATATCACAATTCATCACCCAAATTCACATACCAAACATATGGCAATTTCTCAAATCATTCAAAAGCAATAAATGCAATATTTATAAAGCAATTGAAAACATTTTATTCTCTTGATTTAAAGGAAAACTTTAATGGCTCATTAAATCTATTATAAACATGTAACCCACTTCGAATTCCTTACTTAATGACTTGCTCAAAAATTCCTCTCCTCTTGCCCCTCTTGCCTCGCTTGATTCCTTTAACATTGACAAAATTTTCAATTCAATAGGAATTCCAATTTGAGGACCCAAAGAAACATATACATAAAATTGATCATAGAAAGCTTAAATCCATGCATTTCCTAAGCTTCTTGAACTAAAACCTTTTCAAAAATTCAAAAGATTAAGTAAAATCTTACCTTGAATCTCCACCAAATAATGAGATTGTTAGCTTAAATGGAATCTCTTATCTTCCTCTGTCTTTTTCCCTTCTTAAACAACCTCAAAATCTTTCTTGAAGGCTAAGAAAAATTAAAACCTAGTTGATTTTCTCTTCTTTCCTATCAAACTACCGAAACTCTCTTCTTTTTCTCTCTTATTTTCATTCTTCTCGCTCAATTCACATTTTTCTCTTCTTAAAAAGCAAGACAACATTTTCATCTTCCATTCCTACCCTTAATGAGTTTGCAATGTTCATTTTATCCTTCCTTATATGCCTTATGGTTTTTATCCTTAAGGGAACTACCAAAAATACCCTTATCAATCTTACTACCTTAACACTTTAATTCAATTAACCTATGTCATATAATCTCACTAACATTAACATAATAATTAACTCCACAAATTAATTCCATAAAGACCTCATAATTAATTTAAATCATGCTTATTCATCAAGAAAAATTTTTGGGAGCCAATAAGTACAATGAGCTTGTTCTCCAATAAGTAGCTACATGTTGGTTTACTTATCTTCATACTCAAGTCTTTGAGATCAACCAATTCCTTCATAAGGAAGCAACACAATGTATGATAATCTTTTCACTCTGTTAATGTCTAGTATTAATAAAAACAACTAGGAAAATTTTAAGGACAATACATAAAAGTAATATGAATCTCGCCATAATTTCGTTTTAAAGTATATTTATCCCATAAACTTTATTTCATAAGTTATTTACTTAAGCAAATATGAATAAGATAAATAATGCCTTTTTATAATTATATTAAAAAGAATTAATTAATTAGTTGTAAGTTATAAACTAATAATCTCCCCTTTGCGCTAAGTTAATCGCTTAAATAACTTCATATGATATAGTTGAAGATGGAGGAAGTTTGAAGGTTTGACAATCATGTACCATTGGTCCTGATCATGATAAAGAGGGAAGCAGTAGGAGCATAATCATGACTCAAAGAGCACGATCATGACAAGAGAGTTATAGGCACTATTTTTTTGCATTTTTTAAGGTACGGGGCTATTTTTGGAACCAAATTAAATAGGGGAACTTTATAAGCCTCAAGAATTATTTAAGGAAAATAAAACTCAATAGCCTCTACATCAAAGAAGGTCAAGAGGAAACATCAAGAAGAGCTCCAGAAATTCCAGATTTCCAGCTTAACACACAAAATAGTTTTTCTTTCTTTTCTTGTATTTCTTTCATTGTATTCAATGTTTATTTGGATTTATAAGATGTTTAAGATGATTATGGGTTTCTGGATCCCTATTAGGGATTTTTCTTGAATTATTTCGTGAACTATATTTCTTTTTTATTTCAATACATCAATCAATGTTTGTGATAATTGTCATCCATATGCTTAATAACAAATCGAGAGAGTAAATCAAAGTAATTAGTGGTAGGTTGTACAACGAGAGTTGGCAACTTAAGAGACCCACAATTATCAAATTAATGATTAATCGAATAGAGATCTTAGTTGTGAAATTAATTATCTATAAGATTGCTTTAGATCTAATTGAACTAGTTAGAAGTAGTTTGTGAATCGAGAAATTACAAATCTATGAATATCAAATTTAATTAAGGTTACTTAATTATAACTTAAGAAAGAGTAATCAAAACTTTAGGAAATCCTGGATTAAACATAAATTGAACCAGTAAGATTAAAGGAAACAAAATAATGATATAATAGTTCTTAAGTCTTCAATATTGATAAAGCTTAAATTTGTTGGCAGCTCACTTATCAATTCTTATTTTTTTGTTTTATTTTTTTGTTACTTTCAATTATTTATTTTAATTCACATCAATTCTTAGTACCTTAGAAAAGTTTTTATTCAAATTATTTAAGTGACTATAGTCCTTGTGGGAATGATACCTTTTGCTACTATAAGATACGATCCATATTCTTGCAGTATTGAGAGTTTTATTATATATAGTAATTGCTTAACAATTGACTCAATATTGATTCAGTTAGTAATATTCTTCTATAATCCCTTAACATTTATGTAAATTAATATAACTTAAAGATATTGTATGAGTTTTCAAAAACTAAGTATTTAATGATTATTGAGATTATATATCTATCATTTCCTCAAGTGTTCACACTTTTGAAAAAGACTTAAGTTTTTCAAATTTCATCTTAATTCCACTACTTATCTTAAGAACTATTCTCTTATAAGTATTTATTTAAAAAAACTTCAACAAGTTTGCGAGATTATGTCCAACCTTTTAGATCATTCATAACCTTTTATTATCCAATTTTTTTTGGTAAATATTTTATTATCCAATTTAGTTCTAAGCTTACTGGATAATATATGCTTCAACTAAGTATTACATCCCAAACCATTAACTTTGACTCTTTCAAATTCATACTAGTTCATATCTAATATTAAATCTTTCTAGTTGATTTAATTGGAACTTTGATGGTAAGTTATAGCATTAGGCTTAGCTATAAAAGAAATAAATATTGCATCATACAACCAATATATAAGCGATTAGGTAAGGAGCACTAATTCCCTTAAAAATAAATTTTTGGACATTTTAGTAATTTTAATTATAATTAATTTAAATACTAATTATGCTCTAATAAAATTCAATATATCATATTTAAAGATAAAGTTTACAAAAATTTTACGATCAAGTTTAATTTGGTTTAAAAAAACTTTTTTTCTTTAACTCATTTTTTTATGTAACCTATTAGGTTCCTAATCGGTAATGTATATGAAATATAAACCTTTAGGATTATATAAATTAAAATTCATTAATTTATAATTAATTGTCTAATTAAACAACTTATATTTATAATTCAAAATTGACATATAACGATGCATCATAATTAAGAATATTAAAGTTGTTTTTAACTAAGATTGTGTTTGGCCCATTTGAGAGAATAGTAATATGAATTATAATGAATACAGTAGGGAATGAAAATGAATATGACTTACATTCCTCACTATAATATGGGGTTTGGAATATTACCTAAAAAGAGGGTATAAAAATACTGCTCATCTAATCATAATATATTTCCAACCATCTTTTTTCCTTTCTTACTCGTTCCTTTTTTCCCATACAACTAACCAACCACCCCCTAACTTTTTTCATACATGATTTTTCATATATTTTAATTCTTTTATCATAAAATGTTTGCATGAAATTCATCTCCTCTAAGACCAAAGAAGACAAGCTAGATTAGAGGTTGGAGAGAAAAACAAGTGACAAAAGGGACAGGATGAGTGGAAAAAGGCCCTCCCAAATAATTAACATACGAAAGGCAAAAAGCTTTGCATAAAAAATGAGTTGATTCAAGAATAAAAAATAAAATGAATAGATACAGCAGAAAGTATCAAAGAGCTAGAAATGTTGCTATACATATAAATTAAATTATATTTTTTTAATTTTAAGAAATTGTAAGCTGCGTAATATAATTCAGTTACTCCACAAATTTTACCCACGACGAACTACCAAACATAATTTCTCATTTTTGGGTTTTCTTTATTCTAATGTCCTTCCGGCCGGACTTTCCTTCTAGAAGAAATGGTATTGCTCTCGTCTGTTGTGAACATCACCCTCCTTTCAACGGGTCTCCGCCAACTTTAGGAGACAGTGGCCATTAGAAAAAGACAAGGCTACTGACGGCCAGGGATTGTTGGCTACTGTCTTTGCGCGATTTGCGTCCACTGTTATATCATTTCGAACCTAGTTCAATGTTACACTAATATCATACATACAAGGGTCAATGTTCTATTTCTTTTATATCGTTGGCGAGTAAAACCACCATGCTAATCAGAAGATTGTCGACAAGACAACTAAACCTATAGAACATTTATATTTTTCTTTTGAATACGTAGAATACTATGATTCTAAATTTACGTGACTTTTACTATTTAGGAGATAAAAAATAAATGTGACGTATATCCTTAATGTGTCAACTTCTAACCAAAGTTATGAATACTGTATAGTTGTCGATACTAATTTAGTTCTAATACAGTACTATACTAATGCTGATCAATATCGAGTATCGTTTTAAATAATTTTTTAAATTTAAAACCTAGTTCTTAAAATTTTTAAATTATAAAATAATCACTAGAAGAAATTAGTGGTTTACCGACCAAAAAAAGCATCGGTAAACAGCTTATATCTGTCGATAAAATAAATTACTTATGAAAATAAACGACGGACGAATTCGTCGTTAAAACTCTCGTAGTTAAAGTTACCGACAAACTATATTCCGTCAGTATATCTACCGACGGAAGAGTAACGAACACAACCATCGGTAAATTTTACTAACGGGAGACTTTTCATCGGTAACCCATAGTTAATGTAATGAAAGTGATATCATATTTACAGACGGAATATAAAATACCGTCGGTAAAATATATTGATTTGCCGACGGTATTTTAAATTGATTTTACCGATAGTATTTTAAATTCCATCATTAAATAATATGCAAATTTACTGACGGAACTAGGATTTTCTTCAACAAAATATGTTGGTTTTTCCGACGATATTTTATATTCTGTCGGTAATAAGTAGTAAGAAGTTTTTTTAAAATTTCCAGTTTCCTGATCTTGTGATAAATGCATAATTTTAAGAGTTATCAATTATCTGTGCATAATAAATTAATTTGTATATATATATAATTTGTTGAATTCGGAAAATTAATTAATGATATAAAGTTAATATTATTTTAATTGATAATAAAAACATTACAGTGTACATAACTTATGTTTGTAATTGAAAGCAAATGACTAGGACAAGCTAATGTCGTGGTGATCACGGGTGCTCTAAGCTGCTAAGTCTCCTCTTCAACTGTTCCATCTCCTGTCTCAGCGGAGCCATCTGCTCCATCTTCTCTCTCTTCTTGGCCATCTGCTCTCTGATCTTGGCCATCTGCTCCATCCGTTGATTCACGATAGCCATTTGCTCCCCTTTCATGTGAGCTATCTGCTTTATCAATGTTTGCACTGTGGCCCGAAGCTCGGTAATTTCATTGCTATGTGCTAGCCTAGCAGACATTACTGCACTGGACATGGAAGATTATGAATAACATGTACTGGCATATGAACTTAGCCCGAATATCCTTCCACGACGATCCCTACCACCCACAACATCAAGATACGTCTGAGTGTCATCTACAGGTTGTTCCTCCTGAGACTGTTGCTGAATGGTTTGTTGTATTTGGTCCTATTAGGAAGCAATGCTTATATTAGTAAGGGATTATTATTAAGAAATTATAATAATGCATTAATTTCACATACATTCAGATCTCTACATTGGCTATTGATGAATGTCACATTATCATGGCTCTTCGTGTGAGTGTACAAAAACAATTGAATAGGTGTAGGCCTGATGCCTAATGACTTTTCCTACATGTATAACCAAAATTGATAGATGTGAACTACAATTTATAAAAATTTCGGTAGAATTTTCTCTATTTTTATTATATTTGCCCCCTGTTGAACAAAGAAAATAACTCAACACAGCCATATATGGCACTAGACATTTATACTATTATCATTATCTATAATACAGCAAAGCAAAATATTTACAAAATAAGTGTCAAGTTGAGATACTTACAAGTCGTTGTGCATGCTCAAGGTGGGTTATTGATCCTCCCGTATGTACGGGAAGACTCTCTCCCCCCGGGCTTCCACATCTGTTGGCGGAGTTATGCTCTGAGAAGAATATTGCCTCAGGTGATGCCCAATACTCCTGCCAACGACTCCAAATTTCCTCCGAAATATAGCATGGTCGTGCACCAGCCTTATGTATCGCACCGATGAAGTCATAATAACGTGTACGAGTTCGCTTCTTCCATATTTTATACATACTGGCGTCGAAACAAGAATCTCAAAAAATTCTTTCTAAAATAAGAAGAAAAAATTAAACGACTATATATAATGTAATAATATTTATCTAATTAGTGTATATAAATCAATATAAAAAGAAAATAAATATATATTGTACCTCAAACTCCTTAAAGTAAAATTGCTTTGTAGTTTCAGATATTTTCTTTCACACATAACCCTCAGGATCAATCCTTTGCTTAAATGTAGAAGTCATATTTCTGGAACTCGGTCCAGACGGAGCCAACCTAATATAAGAAATAATTTGATACTAACAATCCTTTACTATTCATTGACAACTGTTACATACTTTCTTCCATCAGGTTCCTCAACTCCAAGGTGGCGGACCTCTCCTCCATCTGATAAAGAGGTATTGGATGATATATGAGTTGGGGAAGGAGATGGTGTAGCATGAGGAGCAATAGGTGATGCGTCATCTGCAACTGTTTGCCTTGGATGGGAAACAGGTGAGTTAGTGCGAGCTGCAGACGAAGACGATCCACCTTCACAGTAAGTTGCTCCGAACATGCCTCTAAACCTTGGCCGCATAACCTCACGTTGTCTCTTTGATCCCATATTGTTACCTGAAATTCAATGTTTATCGAATTCTCTAAAAATATAATAATTTGAATTCAATATTTTTCACAATATATGAAGAAGGAAATAAGGCAATGGAGTTAAAGGTTAACAAATTCTTAACAAGAACAAATCAACTTTAACCATTATATAATTATGCATTGTTTAACAAATTCTTATAGATACAACAATAAATCAACTTTAAAGGTTAGTCTAATAATGTATTGCATTGATAAATAACAATGATATAATTATTTTGTTTGATTCAATATGACATAGGAGTCGGTAAAGGTAAATGAGTCCCCGATGTCTGGATTCCCGAAAAGGATCCTGGCATATTCAAATGCATCAATGGAAACAGTGAAACTTTTTCCATCAGGTGTAGGCTTTTGAACACCTTCTTGCAATAGCATTTCTGCTATAGCTATACTTGTAGAGGAAACAGTGAATGAGTCGCCGCTCTTAGTATGGAACACTAATTCTCCAGATGAACTACTAGGGGAACAGATTTACCTAAAACAAAATCAGTTAAGAAATTTTGAAACTATGATATTAGTAAACCGTTAAACGAACCAGAACTGGATATTAATACATACGTGATTGTGCAGACGAGGTTTGAGGAATTGACAAAAGTTTCACAAAAATCGATCTCCCTAATCTTTTATAGCCTGTTGTGACATCGCTCTCATCTCTATCGACATACATGTCCTCTTTGAGAATAAAGGAAGTCGGGCTATTTTTGGAATAAATAAAAGTTCAAGAATCTCACAACTTTAATTAACACTTAGATTAATAAGAGTTTATCAATTTACTACAAAGTTTAAAACAAAGTTAGTCTGCTATGTTTATCTCCCCCAATATATATTATGTGTTCTTAATTTCCTCATTCCAATCTAAATAAATCTTCACAACCCCAATTGATAAGTTACATAATCCAAAATTGGGCTCCATGAGTTCCATCCGCTTTAGTTAGACTAATTATCGAACTCTTTATACTTAGGAAATAGATCAAAATATTTCATAATCCTTAATAAACTTTTCATTATGAAATCCATAACTAATTGATGCATCTTTAAGAAAATAATTTGATCCAAAAGTAGTTCATTGTCCATCATTTCGTGCACTAAGACTTTTCGTACTAAAAAATATCAAATGAATATGCTAATGTGCAATATAGTTTCAATACAATTACGTATACTTAATAACCATACCAACATAAATGACAAAATAAATTGTAGTAACATATAGTGATATCTTTATTATTTGATTGTGCCATGTATTATTATCGGTCTTCA
>JANIJH010000225.1:47432852-47445913 GCA_024520975.1 Erythroxylum areolatum
CATTAACATAAACCATTCATCAACAACTTCCTACCCACATTCAACCATGTTTTTACTTCTAACTAACCCTAACTATGTTTCATCCAACAATCAAGAAGGGTTAAAGCTTATACTTACTTATTTTAGCCTCAAAATCTTCAAGTTCTTCAAGATTTCCTAAAACCCTAGCTTTTCCTCTTTTTCTCTTTGTCTTCCTTCTTTCCACTCACGACACTCACCTCTCAAACAAGACAAAAATTTCTTCTTCTTCTAATCTCTACTCTAAATGCATGAGTAAAGTCCATTGTGCCCTTCCATGTAATGCCTTAGCTTTTTAACCTTAAGTGATCTTCCCATTTTGCCCTTATTCATCCTTACTTCTTCAATTTAAACTTACACCATACCATACTCTAACTTAATCTTAATTTTTCCATTTAATACTTCCAATTCCATCAATCTAAGCAATAAATACTCCAATCATTTATATGCTAATTAAACTTCAAACAAAATAAATTTATCTAGCAAAACCATAAAATTTAATTAATTCATGCTTAATAAAATCAATAAAACAATTTGGGGCCCAACACCTTCAATAGATTGTACTATATAATTTATAATTTTATACCAATCATGTCTCCAAAAATTATAATAATATAAATTTGAAATAACAACAATTTATTTATTTTATTAATATTACTTTTCACATATTTAACATTTAAATAATAATCAAATTAATATGAAAAGAGATCATTTAATCATCATAAAAATATAAAATTAAGAACAATAAAAAGTATTTAAAATTTACAATTTCATCATATAATAAATAATAATTACATCAAAAAATCAAATGAAAAGAATAATAAATATCTATGACTCTCTTACTATTACAATTTACAGTAAGAGTTCATTACAAAGAAACAACCAACTAGAAGCGAAACTAGAAACAAAAATATTTACAATTATATTTATATTACATATATAGAATTTAATATATAATCAAATATAAGTGAAATTGAAATAAGAGAATAAATAAAAACCTGGAACTTCATTGAATCGAATACCTGCTCAAATTACATTGACCTCAATTCTTATTTTGGTACAAAATATTCGTCATTGAGAGGAGTCTCATTATCACCATTATTCGAATTCATTATACCAAATGACATGTTAATACTTTCTTGTCTAAAATTATCTTCCAAGTCACTCTCATCCATCAAATCTAGTTTCCTAAAATCCAATATTCCAAAAGATTGATATGGTCAAGGCAAATTGGATCTACATAACTACTTGTTTTGTTAAAAGTCCTAGTAAATAAATAAAATTAAATTATTAGGAAATTATATCTAACCTAATAATGATAATAACATACTTTTCTCAAAGTTTTAAACTGACCTTTATTACTTCCTTCGTCTTCTCCATAACATCATAAAATAATCTATTGTTGTCTTCTCATCACTATAAGCAAAATGAATTACCCTTACTAAAAGCTTACAAACTCGGATTACAAATTGACATTGGAACTAAAGTTATAATCTTCATGTATAGAAACCTCTAATCCAACATTAGACTTAGCATACTGAGATGAACCTACTTATTACTTGTAAACATTTGTCTCAACTCGTTCTTTACCATAATAAAACACTAAAGTGATAAGAAATTAGTTACAAATCATATAATAACAAGATGACACAAATTTCTACCATTGGTGAAGTCCTTGCTTATTAGATTGAGGACCCATATACTACTAATTTCATAGTTTAATCTTTGCCTTTTATTCTTACCATGCTGATACTCTTCAATAAAAGTCTTCATTTAACATTTTATATCATGACTCACTTTCATACAAGGCTTCACATACCTTTGACTCCAGCTAAATGCTTCTTTATTATGGTGGGTCTCCCACCTTTCAATTGCTTGTTACAATACAAATAAATAATAGAGTTCTTCATTCCATGAACCAATTTAACATGAGCCAAGCTAGACCATTGAATCTTCTTATACTTGAAGAGTCTAAATTATAAGTAGTACTTGAACTTCTCTCCATTTATTTGTAAAATAACTATAGATATATATCAAAATTAAATTAACAACTTCGTATCAAAATAAAGAATACTTAATTTCATTATTAACTACTATCACAAAATATGTATTGTTTAACTCAAAACTAACACAAAATAACTCATTTTGTAATTATATAATTCAACAATAAAGACATACACTCACAACTATAAGCTATTCAATTTCAACTATAGCTCACAACTATAAGTTTATAACCTATTTTATGTAATCACTGTTGAAACTTTATATAGAAAACTTTTATACTGCAAGTATATAGATTGTAACTCATAGTATAAAAGATATTCCTATAAGAATTAAATATAATCACCTTACAATTTGAATTACACTTTATCTAAGGTAATAATATATTGAATTAATTAAAAAATCAAAATAAACTAACAACACTTAATAATTAAACAAATAAAAAATAATCATAAAATTGTAGTTTTCAATTGTGGAAACTTAGGGATAATTCTATTCTTGTTTTATCTCCCTTTTGCATTATTAATTTAACTATACTTAATCCTAGATATCGAAAGGTTTTGATTATCCTTTTTGAGATCTAATCAAGTAATCCTAATTGAAATAGAGAAAAGTTGAGTTGCAATCTCTCGATCTCTTAAAACTACTCCTAACAACTCAATTGAATTTGAAGCAACCCTAAGGATAATTAACTTATAATTAAGACCTCTTTTTAATTGCTTATTAACTTAATATTTTAAGCCCCTTAAGGTGCCAACTCTTATTACGTAACTGAACATAAATACCTTAACTCATCCTCATGATTCAAATAAAGTATGAGTATAAAAAATATCACAAAGCAATAATATACTGAATCAAAAAAGGTAAAAGTTATACAAAACAATTCAACAATAAACCCTAAAATAGATTTAGGAATCCATAATCATGTTCAAAAAATAACTATTTAGATTTAGCATACAAGGTAATGAAATAGAGTAAAGAGAATAGAACGAAATGAACTTGAAGCCATGATCTAGAAAATCTAGAAAGTTGGAGTTGATATTGATGTTTCCACTCTTGATCTTCTTATTTGTGATGGGCAACCCTTCTTTTTCGTGTTTTTCTTTCTTTTTTTGATGTCTCTCATGACCTCTAAGTTTGCCTCTTTTGCTATCATAATATCCTTTTATAGTAAAAACTAGATTTTCTAAAATATACACGGTCGTGTAGGTGACCATATATCCCCAAAAACCTCCCAATCGTGACTTTACACTATCATAAAAGCTTACACAAACACATACACAACTGTTTATCTTTATATGGGCATAAACATCATATTTAAATCTCTATACATTTACAGTGACTTACATAGTTACTACACACGGTAGTGTAAGTCTAAGTTTGCTTTTATTCTTCCGTTATATGCCACGATTTCATCCGAAATCTTATCCTTTTTATCTATGAAGGCAACTATCACCTAAAAGTATACTTAAAGAAAAACAAATACCATAAATACCATAAGATTCTCAAAGAAAAAGCAAAACACATTAAATACCAATTTAAATTAATGTAATTATAAGTGTATCCAAACAAATGTGATGAAGTGAAAGAATAGGTGCTATACCCTAATTAATGTGTATATTAATCCTAACATCACTTAAAGACAAAATTCTCAAGCTAACATGCCTTTACAATTTAAATGACCATGTTATATGGTAAGCTAATTCCGTTCAATTCATGCCATCATTACATTCACATATCATGCAACCAAATGTTCACATAATGCCAACTTAATCAAAAATTAACATAGTGCAAATAAATTAACATTGTGCAAATGCAAAATTCATAAACACAAATGATTTACAAGTTCTTACATATGTCCACACTTAGACAACACATTGTCTTCAATGGGAAAATGACACACAATTAAAAACAACACATATAACAAATATAACAAACAAAAACAAAAATAAAAAGAATAAAAATAAGGTAAGAATACTTATGGGTATTGCGGTGATGATGGCGTCGAAGAAGGAACTAGATACACTTTATGTCATAAAAAAATATCAATTTAATTCTCTACAAAATAAACATAAAAAATAAAATAGCAAAGCAATAACAAAATAAAATGAAATTGAAAATGAAACATATCCTAACTATTAGGTTGCCTCCAAAATAGCACATGTTTAATGTTATTAGCTTGATTACCCTTCTTATTTACCATCAACCTATATATGTAATTATTGACTTGTTTTAACCTTTTTCTTCACATGGTGGTTTAGTAGCCTATGAATAAGCTATATGTTGTAAAATAATGATAAAGACATAATGTATCAAATTAATAAATCCAATTGACTCCATTAATTCCCTTTTCGATAACAAGCTATTAATAAAATAAGAAATAATAAAACTCCCTTAATAATCAAAAAGTTTATCTTTTAGGAAGTGGAAATCATTCGTACTTAAGGTAACTACAAATAATTCATCAATAGTTTCCTTATTTGGTTAAGTGACATTCGTAAAGGTCGTCAATAAAGTTCGAAGGTTTTGGCATAAAAAGCTCACTCGAAGATGTGGAAAACAAATAAGGTATTTTCTACATTTTCTTTGTTTATTCACTTTCACATTTGATCCTAGGCGTGTAATTAAGGCTTGTGTTATGCATTACACATGGTTTGTCCTCTTTTTCCTCTTTGTCCACTTTTCTAGTTTCTCCTCTTAGATAGAGGGTTCCTCCTATTTTTCTTTCTCAATCACATTTGTCCACTTTTCTACTTTCTCTTCTTATTGTAAAGATTCAGCTGAAGTGTAATCATTCCATGCATCAACGTAAGAGATGCTCTACTATGAATTATAATTATTCTCATATGGTGTATTCTGAGACTAATTTTGCATGCTATATGGATTCTCCCACATATAGTTTGGTGCCTAACTTCCATGATTGTAATGTATACCCCCACAAATATCACAAAACTATATAGATATCTGTTGAGCTTCCATGTTACTTGGGAGACTCCTCTCATTCCTTGTTAACAATGCATTGACAAGTTGCCCAATATAAAACTCCAAGTTATGAATGGAAAAGGAGCGGTTCTTTATTATTTAATCAAATTTAGCTTCCATCCTCATCTGACTTTCATCTCGACTTGTGAACTTGGAATCCAGAACATCTATTAGCTTATTTGTCTTCACTTCCAATGAACTGAGCCTATCTTGTTAGAATCCTTATAGGACATGAGCTCTTATTTCATTCCCTACATGTTAGATCAAGAAGTATTTAGGTAGTTTTTCCACCTAAGATTGCAAGTATTAGAATATGGATTATTACCTCCTTAACCATACTGCGCTCCCAAAGAGTTGAGTTACTCTAAATTGTTGTTTTCTTCTAAGAAACAATCAATTAAGACATGGCTTTCTTATCCATGTTGAATTGCCTTGAGTGGGTAAGAAGATGTTGCTTTCATACTTTTCAATTGTTCTTTGAGGATCTTGTGGTCATGCACCTGCTATCATATAAGAAAAAAAGTATCAAATTCCCTAAATCAAAAGAATTCAATTGGATAAGATGCTAAAATTGTAATCCCTAAAAACAATGTCAGAAAACTTATTGATAGTTTTATATGGAAAAATTTTTTTGCTGTAAATATACAGATCGTAAATTATAGTATAAAAGATATTGCTCACAACAAGATTGAATATAATTCCCAAAAGATTGAATTTATTGAAAATAAAAATAAACTAATAAAATTTAATAATTAAAGAAATAAAAGACAACAATGAAATTGAAGTTATCAATGGTGAAAACTTAAGGATTATTCTATCCGTGTTTTGTCTTCCCTTTGCCTTGTTAATTCAACTATGCTTGATTATAGATATCCAAAGGTTTCGATTACCCTCTCTTGAGGTCTAATTAAGAAATCCCAATTGAAATAGATAAAAGTTGAGTTGTAATGTCTGGATCTCTCGAAACTACTCCTAACTACTTGATTGAATTTTAAGCAATCCTAAGGATAATTAGCTCATAATTAAGATCTCTCTTTAATTTCTTTTTAACCTGATATTTGTAAGTCTATTAAGGTAACTACTTTTGTTGTGCAACTTAAAACAAATACCTTAATTCAACCTCTCGATTCAAATCAATTATAAATATCACAAAGCAATACTATACTTAATTTACCAAGGTAAAAGTTATATAAAACAATTCAATAATAAACCTTAAACTATATTTAACAATCGATAATTATGTTCAAAACACAACTATTCAAATTTAGTATACAAGGCAATGAAATAAAATAAACAGAATAAAAAGAAATCAACTTAAAACCTTGATTTGGAAAAACTGTAAAGTTGGAGTTCATCTTAATGTTTCCACTCTTGATCTTCTTATTTGTGATGGTAGCCTTTCTTCTTTTGATGTCTCTCATGACCCCTAAATCTGCCTCCTTTGCTGTTCATCTTAATGTTTCCACTCTTGATCTTCTTATTTGTGATGGTAGCCTTTCTTCTTTTGATGTCTCTCATGACCCCTAAATCTGCCTCATTTGCTGTAGCCTTCATAATATCCTTTTATAGCAAAAACCTAAGTTTTTTGGAGCATACACAATCAGTTACACAATTGTGTAGGTGACTATGTATTTCCAAAAGGCTCCCAATCATGACTTTAAATGAACTCATAAGCTTATACGAGCACATAAACATTCGTGTATGCCAACATACATAGGTACAAACAACTTCTTCGAAGCTCCATACATTTACGGTAACTTACACAATTAATATACACGATCGTGTAAGTTCAAGGTTGCTAAATTCTTTCATTCTATGCCACGATTTCATCCAATTTCTTCGCCTTTCGGTCTATGAAGGCAATTATCCCTTAAAAACATACTTGAAGTAGAATAAGTACTAATAATATCATAAGATTCTCAAATAACAAGCAAAAGACATTAAATATGGGTATATAAATATAGTCCATTAATCATTTATTAATCACATAATTCAAATATAAACTAATCTACTTTGTTTACTGATACACTTACGTTTGTAATATTTATCATTATTTTGTTTTCTTAACTAATTTTAATCATTGTTACTAAAATCCTAATTTCGTTCTTTAATTTTACAATCTTTCATTCATCAATTTTAATCAACATTATTAGTTTCTTACTCAAATTAAGTCCACAATCAAAAGTCAACATACACTATACAATTCAATTTCATCCATCACAATTCACCAAGAAGTCAAGAACCAACAATTAAACATACACAATTACATGTACACATCTTTTATACTATTAAATTTGTAATGCTTATCATTATTTTGCTTTCTTAACTAATTTTAATCAACATTGTAATTGAAATCTTAATTTCCAACTTTATTTTAACAATCTTTCTTTTACCAATTTTAATCAACATTCTTAGTTTCTTACTCAAATTAACTCCATAATCATAGTCAACTTACATGTGTTGGGGTGTAGGTTAGTACATACTGGAGTGGTGCTACGGTGCAAGAACAGGACAACGAGTGCTATGAATGGGTGCAATGAGCCTAATTGGAGCAATGGATAAATGGAAACTACTAAGATGGTGTCTGACCATAGGAACGATGAGACTAGAGGTTGAAAGTGAGAGAGGGACGGTGCAAGGTAGGTTTAGTTAGGGTTAAAAATTTTCAAATTTTTAATTTAGTCCTTAAGTTTTAAAAATTTACAATTTAGTCCGATAATTAATCAGTATTCAGTACGAACTAGTATATTACGGTATGATACCCATAACTTTGCTTATGAAAAATTAATTTAAGTTCAAATGATGCTATTATTGGACAAATTTGAAATGTTAACTCTAAATCTTGACGTAAAAGTGACAAAGATCAATGATTAAAAAACAGAAATTTGGGAACTTTACAATCAAATTTTAGTAATCAGGATATTTTAACTCAACAATTTTTTAATTTTATTCACCAAAAACTTAACATATATAAATTATTGAGTTAACATACATATAAATATACATATGGTCAAATCAACGTATTTGAACAGTGTGACAGTTGCATAACAAACCATCACTGTTTTCTGTAAGTCCGTCCCTGCCAAATACTTGAATTACCGTAAAGTAGGCGATGAATAGATTATTAAGTAACAAGCCAACGAAGATCCAGCAAATGACGAAGGCAAAGAGTGAACAGATAAAACTAGGTCATCCAAGAATATAGCTTCTGCTCTTTTTTTGTTTTTGTGGTAGGACATAGCTTCTGCTTTTATTAAGGAGAAAAGATTAGCTCTTCGTGCTGTCCATTTAAGCAACCAAAATCCAATACAGCACAGGCCACTTGGTTCCAAGTGGTGGGCCAAGATTAGCAAAAGAAAAAGTACAGACCGGCCTTTGCCTCCTTTGCTCATTGACCATATGTGAATGTTGACTAAAGAATTGGAAGAAATGTCAGGGAGCTTTCACTGTTGAAATCTTTTAGCAAAATCTCGACCATTCCGCCAAGAGTATCAAAAAGAGGCTTTCGAAAATATGGTTTGTTCCCCATTTGTCTTCTTATACCAACCAAAAACAAACATTTATTTTAGTGCATGAACAGTTGAGCTTAAACTAATATTTTCCATTGCTAATTAATGTTAGTGGTGGGAACATTCTTTTTCCCTTTTCTTTTGTCTCTTTTGGTTCAATTGTGGGATTTAGAACCTCTAAAAGAAGAATCCCACCGACGATAATTTTCTTTCCATGATCTCTGTGCTTTAATAACTTCCAAGAAGGCAACAAAGTGGCGCTAGTTCTTTGTTACCCACGGAAACCAACCTACTGGTACGCGGAGCTGATATAGATGGGAAATTGCCTGTTCGGAGGGCTTGGAGCGGCCAATGAAGTGATTAAAGTCGTAACATCAAATGGTGGCGTGATGGAATTTTACGCCCCAATAACCACAGGATGTATTACCAATGAATTTCCTGGTCATGCTATTTTTCGCAGCCATGATCTTTTCTGGAGACCACTTTCCCTACAAGAAGACCTCTTGCCAGGACACTCTTACTATTTACTTCCACTCAGCAACAGCAGCTCCAAAATTGGCAACCAAGTAGTGCGAGAAGGTCATGTTAGATCAAAAAGCACACCCTCCTCGCTTGTTGCGCCTTATAGGATGTCTTTGGACTATCAGGGTGCGCTAAAGAGGTCCTACACTGAAGCTTTCTCTAGGTGTGGCAACCATGGATTTTGGAAAGTCAAGCTTGCTATTAGCCCTGAGCAGCTCCTGGAAATATTGTCACAGGAGGGCCGTACTGAAGAGTTGATTGAGAACGTGAGAGCGGTAGCAAAATGTGGAAATGGGATCTCTTTATCTTCTTCCTTTAGTTTCTCTGATCAGTGGAGTCTCTCCAGCAGTAGGAATGGTTGCTCTAAGAAAGAGAGCTTACTGGAAATTAATTAGAGAAATTAACTGTAATAATCTCCTTTCTTTTAGTACTTTTCTATGAATGCGTTGTTATTAGTTACATCTACATCTACACTAGGGAAAAAGTATTGCTGGCATGATGATCTTTTCTTTTACTTGTAGCTTTAATATCTGTTAGTGAAGATTCATGGTTCTCCGACTATTTATTCTGTACTCGTTTCTTGGCTGCTGCATCCAGAGTGGAGCTAAATCACCATCAACATTGTTTCATCTTTACATCCTTAAAACTTTTATTAGTTTAAGCTTAATGATCTTTCAGTATAAGGAATGTAAATGGAGATGAACAATTAAAACTGTAGCAAAAGGTCGTAGTGGCTTAAAAGGAACCTGAATTTAGAGGTCGATAACAAATCGGAAAAGCCTGTCGATATTAGTCACGGAGTTTGTTTCATTCCTATATGTATCATTTTTATGCAGTGGGGCTCCTAAGGGCCCGATACAAGTAGAGTATTACTATTAGTGGCTTAAAAGTAAAAGGTATAAAAACGTTCAATGACTGTGATTATTGAATCTAAGAAAACTCAAATTCTTTTACTTGCTAAGCCAAGATCTTATAAAACAAAAATAATTTTCAGCTCCTTCAATTACCATCTTGTATTGCATATTCAACAAAAAGTTTCCAAATGCAATATCATTTGCTTTAAAGAACTAATTCTTTCGAACTAAGAAGTTCAACTTATTTTTAAATTCTTTCGAATTCATAAATTGCATGCTTTGGTTGGCCTTTCGATGTTCAAAAATATTTTTTAGGAAAGATAAATTGAGCTAATTTGATCAAGTCATACTTTTTTTTTTATCTCAAGTCAAGTAGGGTGAGTTAGGGCTAAATTTAAAAGTTCAACTCAACATTTAAAAAGTTTAGTTTTAGCGTTACATGAAATGTGATATTAGTTAGTTTTTTTTTTTTTTACAATATCATATCAACACTTCTAGAGAAAATTACTAGTAGAATTAAACAATGTACGTTTTAAGTAAGTACCTTTTAGTTTAATATATTGAGGATCTTCAATACTTAAGGCATAGAATGGTAGAAATTAAGCAAAACTTAACCTTAATAAGGAATTTAACATTAGTAATAAAAGACAAAATGAACTTTAACATTTTGATAAACTTAATGGAGAAATTTATTCAAGTAATAGTAGTAACACATTTTAAGGACACGGTTGGTTCACATGGGAGAATAATAATAAAAATGTGAATAAATATAATCATTATAATTATAATAGTTGGTTAAGAGGAATTCATAATTATCATTGCTATTGATAGTGGTTAATTTCCTAAAAATATTGACAAATAAAATTTTGTTAAAATTTTGTTTTACATCAAAATTTAATATATTTTAATTAATTATATTTAATTGCTAAAAAAGAGAAAATGTAATTAATTAATTATATTTCAATTAATTAATTAATAATTAATTATATTGTAATTAGTTAGTTATATTTTAATTAATTAGTTAGTTATATTTTAATTAATTATATTGTAATTAAGTATATATTAGTTAACTATAATATAATTAATTATATTATATTATAGTTAATTAATTATATTTTAATTAATTATATTAGAATTAATTAATTATATTTTAATTATATTTAATTAAAAACAAAATATAATTAATTAAAAAGAAGAAGTAAGTCACGGGTGTAACAAGAACTGTCCCGCCTATGACAATTCTTACCACAGACATGACAAAGACTATCACGTTTGTGACACTTACTCCCGAGTCAGGAATGAAACTCATTTCTTTCACATTTTGGAGGTATGGACTAATCTCTGAAAGTCAAATATGAAAGCACCGTTCCTATAATCATAATATAAAACCAATCACATGTTATTCATTCCATACCTAATGATTCATTCTAAAACTTATAAACCAAGCACTCCCTAAAATTTACGAATACATGACAAAACTAAGTGAATTACATTTGACATGAAAGAAGAGATAAAGCTATGGTAAACATGTTAGGAAATTGGGGTGAGATCTAAACCTGTGCATTGTGGAATAATTACAAAATCATTTTTTATAATTTTCTAATGTCAAGATCACTTAAATTCTATAAGACGATTAACATATAAAATATAATAAAGTGTGAAACATAATTTATGCCTTCCAAAACTTGACCCTTTTTCTTATCATTTTTCTCAAATTATTTCTAAAATTGGCTTATCTTAACTATCGTAGCCACACAAGCATTGGTACTCTAATGGTATCCACAAAACATATTGAAAGAACTCTATAATTATTATAAAAAGAGTTAGGTAAGAAGTGATAGCTCCTTTGTAGCCTAAGCTATTTATAATAGACTTTAGGTACTTCCTTAATTTAATTAAAATTAAATTGTAATTTTAATTAAATAAAACTTTAATTAAAATTACAATTTTCATAATTTAATTGAAATTAAATTCTAATTTCAATTAAACTTTAATTAGAATTATAATTATTTCTAATTAAATATTAGTATATCACCAAATAAGATTCAATATCTCATATTAATCCTGATTTACTATGTATCTCATTTTTAATCATAAAATTTCTTAAAATTTATAATTAAGTCTAACTTAACTAAAGGACCTTTTCTCTTATTAACATGTTCTTTATGTGCGATCTATTAGGTTCCTAAATATATTGGCAATAGATATAAATATGTCCTTAAATCATATTTAATATTAGATAAATTAAACTAATTTAATTTATCTTTGATTCTCTAATTAAGTAATTTATGTTTATAGATCAAGATTTTCGTCTAAAAAGACATCACGAATATTCAAATATTTAGGAATGTTAAGGTGGTTTTGACTAATTTTTTGTGCATGATTTTTCTATATAATTCAATCATTTCTTTATACAGTATTTCATTGAATTAATATCAACTCTATTTTAAGTCCAATTATATTAGTTTTCCGTCTTTAGCAATTGATTTAATTAACGATATTTGAAAACTATTTTCAAAGTGTTCTTTTTACCTTGACCAAAGATTTTCCAAATCAATATTTAATAAAAAACAATGGAACATTTTTCCTAATTACTTTATGGTGGGGAATCTTATATTAATCACTTAACTACTTCCATAGAACTCATGTTATATTCAATTACTACTTATTGGTCTACCTTTGACTAGAATAGGTCATAAGTAGTATCAAAACATAGAGATCCCTATATAAGATACTTTGGTGATCTTAAGTCAAAATATCACTTATACAGTCATCATAATGACAATTTCCATAGACATGCAAGTAATATTCCAATGGAGTTCTCACATAGGGTTAGTTTAGTGAACTTGTTCTTTAACAAACACTCATACATTTTTTAAGTATCTTTATACTTATTCACTACTTTCTTTATAAGGAAGCAACATAACATTTGCTAGTATTTTGGGCTCTATTAATATCTAGTCTTAATTGAATAATGACTATGGAAAATTTAAGGTGTAGCGCCCCCTTACCGTAGGGTACACACCGGGACGCCCGCAGGTCGTTCCGACACGTAACCCATGGTAAAGGTGCACTACCAAGCCAACCAACTACAATCTACATGGCATCAAATAAATATCACTAAAAATTGAAACCAAATTTCACTTTTCATTTCATTTCTCAAATCCATAATTAT
>JANIJH010000225.1:47461186-47471801 GCA_024520975.1 Erythroxylum areolatum
TGTTAATATTGTTATTATTTTTAAAATAATAACATACTATTTATTATTATAATTACAACTATAATTATAATAATAATTATTATAATAATAATAATAATAATAATAATAATTACTATTATTATTATTATTATCATATAATTTGTAATTATTATTAATATATATAATTATGATTATACATGTTGCCTTATTTGTTAATTCAAATTAATTTTGTTATTATTATTATTATTATTATTGTTATTATTATTATTATTATTATCCTTCTTATTATTATTATTATTATTATTATTCAATCTTAATTTGAAATTGTTATTATTATTATTTGTCCACTTTTTAACTAAAGCTTCTCATTCGTAATAAACTTATCAATTCATAACACATTGTTAATCATTTTAAATATCAGGGGCATTTTTGTCATTGACACAATTTTTTCGTTCTGTCCATTGCAACCAAACACATTCTGTCCAATGGACGGATACAGGTTTTTCTGTTCTGTCTACCACAACCAAACATCCTACTGTCTCCAGTTTCTGTTCTGTTATGTTATGTTCTGTTCCGTTTTGTTTTTAACTACTGAAGACAGCAACCATACAGACAGTTAAAACTTACATTGTCTCCAATGTAACATAAATATAAGGAATGGATCATTTAATAAAAACAACAAATGCAAAAATATAAAGGAAAAGGAACAAACTCCCTTTTGGTTACCTCCCAAATTAAGCCTTTGTTTATTATAATTAGCTCAAGTCCATATTCTCTTTATTATGTTATGTCATCTGGGTCTTCAAGTGTCACTTCTTCTATATTATCCACTCAGGATCCTTCATAATAGAACTTCTGACAATCACCATTAGCTTAAATGTCTTTCTAGTTTTTAGGCATTGTATCTCTATTGCACCATGTAGAAAAAAATTAGAAACAATAAAAGGATTATCCTAACATGAAAGCAATTTACCTAAGAAGAACTTAAGTCCAGAAAGATAAAGAAGCACTTTTTGACCAATAACAAAGCTTGTTCTCGCTATTATCCTATAATGGAAAGTGTTAGTTTTTTCTTTATATATTATTACATTCTCATACGAGTTGTTTCTCATATCTTTAAGCTCTTGTAATTGTAACTTTCTATAAACTCTTGTCTTATCAAAGTTCATGTTACAACTCTTAATAGCCTAATATATCATGTGTTGCACCTTTATAGGAATATGACACAACTTCCTAAACACCAATCTATATGGGGACATACCAATTGGCATTTTATAGGTTGTACTATAGGCCTACAATGGATCTTCCAACCTTAAACTCCAATCTTTCATGTTAGATTGAACTGTTTTCTCCAGGATCGAGCTGATTTCTCTATTGGATTCCTCAACTTAGCCACCTGTTTAAGGATGGTAGGAGGTGGAAACTTTATGTATGGTATGGTACTTCATGAACAAAGCTTCCATCACCTTATTGCAAAAGTTCATTTACCTATCGCTTAGGATGGCTCTCGACATCCTAAACCTAGAAAGGATATTAAACTTGACAAAAACTACAACAAATTTAGTGTCATTAGTTTTGATGGCTTTAGCTTCTACCTACTTGGAGACATATTCCATTATAAGTGAGATTTAATGAAAACCAAAAGATGAAGGAAACAATCCCATAAAATCAATGCCCTAAATAAAAAAAATTCATAAAAAATAACTAGTGTCTATGCCATTTGATTTCTATGGGACAAGTTACCTGATCATTCTATGGAATAAGTTACCTGATCATTGGACCTATCATATGGCTTACAAAAGATAGATACATCCTTAGACAATGAAGGCCATTAAAAACCACTCTTTAAAACTTTATGGGTTGTCCTTTTTATCTTAAAGGGCCCTCTACAATTGTATGAATTATAGAAGGTTAAGATGGAAGGCATCTCACTCTCAAGAACATACCTTCTTATGACTTGGTCTGCACAATGCCTCCCTAAATAAAGGTTATCCTACACACAATCGACTTCACTCTTCAACTTTTCCCTTTGATCTTTTGAAAAACTTAGGGGTAATTTGTTAGTAACTAAAAAATTCACAATATCTATATACTATGTAGGTTTCAAATCGGTAGAAAACAATTGTTCATCAGGAAATGTTTCTCTCAAAGGAATATCATCTTCTTTCTAGATCAAATGACTAAAGTGATCAACGACCACATTCTCCACCCCCTTCTTATCTCTTATTTCCAAGTAAAACTCTTAAAGGAGGAAAATTTATCTAATAACCTTGGCTTTGCTTATTGTATGGTGAGTAGGTGCTTTAATGCTATATGATCAAAGTAAAAAATAACTTTAGCGCCTAGGAAGCATGACCAAAATAACAGATAAAAGCTCTTTTTTAATTATGTTATAATTCAGTTGACTTGGTTCAATGTTTTCAAAGCGTAGTAGACGTGTGTCTAGTTTTTCCCACTCTTTATCCTAGAACTACCCCTATTATGTAATCCCTTGCATTATACATGATCTCAAAAAGAAGGCTCCAATTCAAAGGCTGAATCATTGGTGGGAATGTCAAAAGCTCCTTAAGTTTGTCAAACTTCTCCTTGCACATATCGTCAAACTCAAAAGGGACATCTTATTGTAACATAAAGGAGAGGTTATCTTTGAGAAATCCTTGATTAACCTGTGGTAAAGCCCTGCATAGCGAAGAAAATGACAAACTTCCCACACATTTAAAAGGTAAGGCAAAGCATAAATAAGATTAATCTTAGAGTTGTTAGCCTCTATACCCCTAGAAGATAAAACATGCCATTGAATTATACATTGATCAACTAAAAAAATGACATTTTTTCCAATTAAACGTAAGGTTAGTTTCAATACATCTTTCTAAAATGAGAGCAAGATTCTTTAAGCAATTATAAGAAAAAGAACCATAGACATTAAAATCTTCTAAAAATACATTTATGATCTTCTCAACGTACTCAGAGAATATGATCACTATGAACCTTCAGAAAGTGGCGGATGACTACACTAACCGAATGGCATCCTTCAGTAAGTAAATGTATCAAATATGTATGTGAATATTGTCTTTTCTTGGTCTTTGGTGCAACAAGGATTTGTAGCTAACCTAAAAATCCATTAGAAAATAATAATGTTCATATGTAGCAAATCTCTCAAGCATTTGATCAATAAATAGTTGCGGAAAATGGTCTTTATGAGTTGTAATATTCAACTTCCTATAATTAATGAACACTCACCACCCAGTTCACACACGAGTGGGAACTAACTCATGAACTAGATTTGTCACCACTATGATTCTAGATTTCTTTAGAACCACCTATATTAGACTTACCCACTTACTGACAAAGATTGGATAAATAACTCTAGTATCAGGAATCTTCACTAATTCCTACTTCACAACTTCCACCATAAGAGGATTTAACCTATATTGTGCTTGTCTAGTGGACCGAGCATCCTCCCAAGCAAAATGTGATGCATGTATATAAAAGGGCTTATTCTTTAAATATCTATAATTATCCAACAATTGGCCTTCTTGTGCTCCCTTAACTCATGAACCATTTTAGCTTCCTAATAAGAAGTCAAAACTGCAGAAATAGTAAATGGAAGAGTCTAATTGTCTCCTAAATATACATACATCTTGTGAGTGGGTAGTGGTTTCATCTCCACATCAGGTACCTAAACATCAGAAGGTGATAACCTCTGGTAAAATTCAAGTAACTATATGAAAGTAAGCTCATACCTTGTAGGTGAGGTTTTCAAAGAATGTAAAATAGCGGCCATCTTGATTAGATCCTCTCCTAACTCAACCTCATTAGCAGCTTCTAGCTCTAGATGCTTAGTTAAAAACTACTTCTAGTTGATCTTTGTAATTTAACTTAAAATTTTCCTACACTAAGGGATCAATCACATCAATAAAGGAAATAGAATGATCATCTTGAGGATGTTTCAGGCATCAAAAATATTAAAATGAATAACTTCCCCATCAAATCTCATTATGAGAATGCCTTTATGAACATCTATCTTTGTTTGGGCCATGTTAAGAAACCATCTTTGATAGTTGTAAATTATAGTATGTTTTTTAGGTGTTAAAGTGTGTTTTTAGTGTCTTCTTAGATAATAATCATGTGTTTATGACATATATTTATGTTATTGTTAGTGTTTTTGTGTGTTTTGTTTCATTAATTCTTTTTTAAGGCAAGAGTTTGATCTGAATTATATATTTCGAAGATTGTTTGATGTGTTTAGTGATGAATGGAGATGAAAAGAGGACAAAAAATAGGTTGGAGAAATACGTGTGGCTTGATCATATACAACAAGTTGGAATCCTCTGGCAAGATTGTGCAACCCCCTCATAAGTTGATAGAGGGTTAGAGCAATCCTATGCATGATCGTACATTGTAAGGTGTTTTCTAAGATGTAATTTTTTTTTATACTTTTGATATTATGGGACTAGTTTTGGAAGATATAACATAATCATAATTAGAGGAGATCAAAAAAGCAAAATTCTTAAGAATACAAATTTTCTAGCTTAAGGCAAAGAAGAGAAGACTTTTCTATTCAATTCTTTACTATTTTCTTATTTCCTTGATGTTGTTAGCTATTAATGATGATTAAACTTGGATATTTAGTTACATCTATGGACTGTGATAAATGATTGACCGACTACATGTATGTACCCATATTTAATGTGTTTTGCTTGTTATATGAGAATCTTATAGTATTTGTGGTACTTATTCTACTTCAAATGTGATTTTAGGTGATAATTTCCTTCATAGATCGAAAGGAGAAGGATGAAATTGTGGCATAGAAAAGAAGAATTCAAGCAATTTGGAACTTACATGAACTTTTATAATGATTGTGTAAATCAATGTGAACGTGTGGAGCTTCAAAGACATTGTTCCTACTTGCGTGAAGCTACTTGAATGTGTATGTCAACTTACATAATAATGTATGTGACTATGTAAGTCAATGCAAGCATGTGAAGTCAAGATTAGAAGGTTTTTAGACACACACAGTCAACCAAATGGCTGTTTAAGTGATTGTGTATATTTAAAAAAACTTTAGTTGTTTCTCTATAAAAGGACATTTTGAAGACTACAACAAAGGAGGTATATTGGAGAGTCTTGAGAGACACCAAAAAAAAGGAAAGAAAAACACAAAAAGAGACTGCGAACCCTAATGAAAAAGATCAAAAATGGAATCATTAGGATCAACTCAAACTTTCTATATTTTTCAAATCAAGGCTTCAAGTCGATTTCATTCTCTTATCTTTATTCTATTTTGTTGCCTTGTACGCTAAATCTGAATAGTTGTGTTTTGGACATGATTATGGATTGCTAAATTTATTTTAGGGTTTACTCTTGACTTATTTTATATAACTTTTACCTTATTAAATTCAATATATTACCGCTTTATGATATTTGTTTTGCTCGTACTTGATTTGAATCGAGAGATTGAATCAAGTTATTTGTGTTAAGTTGCACAATAAGAGTTAGTAACTTAATACACTTGTGAGTTAGTTATCTTTAGAATTGCTTCAAATTCAATTAAGTAGTTAGGAGTCATTTTAAGAGATTGCAATTAAATTGTTATTTATTTCAATTAGGAGTACTTGATTAGATCAAGAGAGAGAGGGTAATCGAAAGCTTTAGATATCTAGGATCAAGTATAGTTGAATTCACAAGGTGAAGGGAAGACAAAACAAGGATGTAATAATCCTTAAGTTTCCACAATTAAGTACTTTAATTTTATTGTTATCTTTTATTTGTTCAGTTATCAAGTTTAATAGTTTACTCTAATTTTCAATCAATATAATCTTTTGTTACCTTAGACAAAATGTGATTCAAATTGCTAGGTGACTATAATCAATCCTTATAGGAATGATATCTTTTATACTTTAAGTTACGATCTGTATGCTTTCAGTAAGAAATTTTTTTATACAAAACTATTTGACAAGTTTTTGACACTATTATTGAAGATTACAATTTTTTCACCTTATCCAATTTTTAGCATCTTACGGTCTCTCTCTCTCTCTCTTACTTTTTAAAAAAGCTCTCTAGTTGTTGCGTCCTTACCAGTGAAACATCTTCACCTTCTACCCCTCTAGTTTCATTTGAAGTTTGTTATACAACTTCATATGGAAGCTAAAAGATATTGCTAGATCCTCTTTTAATTCAAGAAACATGAAAAGCAGATTATAGGCTTTTAACTTGTTGACGAAAATTTCCAAGTTGAACGATTAATTCTACCATTCGAGATTATCTTTTTGACAATCTTCTTTAGTATCTTCTGATTCACTGAATTTTTTTTTGGATTTAGATCGCTGTGTTGTATTACATTTTTGTGTTTTTGCCTACATATCCATTCCAAACGTAGAACAGGGCAAGCTTGATAGTATCTGTAGATTACTCTTTCCATATTATAATTGGTTCTTTCTAGTGTCCTGCATTTTCTCTAGAAGCATAGAAGGAGCATTATAACGTTTATTTTCAGCTCTTAAATCACAAAGGAATCAAAACGGAAAAGAACCATGGGGGAGAGAGCACCTGTAGAAGAATCACTATTACTCTTTGGGTGGTTGCTTGTGGACGTCTTCCTTGGAAAGCATAACTCTCATCGCCTATAGAAGAATCATAACCCAGGAAAACAAAATCTCTACTTGTTTCTAACCTTCTTCAAGTTAGATTGACGAGTCTGCATTCCTGCACCGCTAGAGCCTTCTCAGACATAGCACCGTCGAGTAGCCAAATTAGAAACGACTGAAACCCTATCTCAAACAAGCCGAGTCATCAAACAGAGGCAGCTTCGCCGCGTAATTCAAGAACTACTTCACACGATCAATCAGCTTAGTTAGCAACTTGAAGTCCATGACAAGGCGTTGAAGCGTAACAGAGACAAGGTCCATGGTGGTAGAAAGTTGACAATGGCCACCAATTTCTCAGTCTTCACAAAACGAGGAACAGATAAGTTTGACTTTTCAATATCTGTTGCTTAATCAGGGTTTGTATAACAAGTTCACTGGTCACTTCAATATTTGGAGTTCCTGGAGCAAGACTGACAAGTTCACTGGTCACTTCAATAGTTGGAGTTCCTGGAGCAAGACAATTTTCCCTCAAGTTTTATTTTTAAGTGATCGTCTTTGAATACTAGCCATTTGAGTTTCAAGAATTATTTATTTATTTTCTTTTAATCTTTTTTATATGTATTGCATTTACTAACTCTTAATATTGTGAGATTTAGAGTATTTATTGTCTAAACAGTAAGGACAAGGAGGAGCTTTTGAACTTGCATTTCTAAAGGCTGAATCAGATGCAATTCTAACCAAGGACGCTAAATATGATAAGAAAATAAAAAGTTGGTGCATGACATCTTCAATAGATCATATGAGTTTGGCTATTTTCTTTCTCAGACTAATTATGATCTCAATTATTTTTCTTCTTTACTAGATGTACTTGTGATTAGTTTTAGATTGTGTTTGTTCTTGGTTGATGCAATGCTCTTTAGGTTTTGGGATTTCAATTTTTAGTCTTTGTTGTTTTGTTAAAAGTTTTAAGTTTTTTGTGTTCGAAGTTTTTATCTTAAAACGACCTCTTTATCGCCTAGTGGGTTTGTATCATATTGTTAGCCTAGACATTTAAATATGTAGTACTTACTTCTTAGAATTTTAGCCTAAACATTTTTCCTACTTAGCTTGATTATGATTATGACTACAATTACGATTACGATTATTATTATTATTATTGTTGTTTTATTTATTATTATTATTATTATTAGTGTTTTTATATTGCTTAGCTTATCACTTATTTTATATTTTATTTACTAAGTATTTTAGTTTTATTTCTTATGTTTTTGTTAAATATTTAATTATTATTATTTTTCACATGAGTCATTTGAAAATAACATCTATATTAGTTTGGGAGTGTACTATTAGACCTCCCCTGACCTTCCGTATCAGCGAGATTTTTACTAAGTTATTATTGTTGTTATTTTTGTTGATATTTTTTTTTCTTATGTGATTGCAGGTTCATATTCATAAGAGTAACAAGAAGTTTGAGAAAGTAACAGATACATAAATTTCTGATAGCACCAAGTAAGACAGGAAAATTTAGAAAACCAGATGCTAAGAAGAGATAGAAACATCAATGGCTGAGGGACGAAATCAAGGAAACAAAGAACCTTATGGACTTCACGAGGCCAAGGTGCAATGCTAATTAACAAGAGATAACGAGACCACTAGTGCAAACCAATACTTTCGAAATCAAACCAACACTGTTAAATATACTATGAACCAACGTTCAGTTTTATGGACTGGCCAATAAGGATCCTAATGCTCATTAGCCAACTTCCTAGAGAGTTGTCACACATTTACATATAATAGGTTATCGAAAGATGTAACCAAGATAAGGCTCTTCCTTTCACACCCAAAGATCGAGATAAGGCATGGGTGAACTTATTCAACCTAGAGAATGTCACAACACGAGAGCAACTGGTGCAAGCCTTTTTAACTAAGTAATTCCCCTTAATGAAGACCACAAGATTCATAAAGGAAATCACAAATTTCTAGCAAAGTGTGGGGGGTCTTTATATAAAGCTTAAGAGTGATTCAAGGAATTGCAAAAGAGTTGCCCACTTCATAACTTGACAAAGTAGTTCCTTGTATAAACCTTCTATAATAGGGTGACAAGGCATCATAGATGCAGCAATTGGTGGCTCTTTAATGAGGAAAATGGCTAAAGTAGCACATGATTTGTTAAAAGAAATGGCAAACAATAGTTGACTATGGACATTAGAAAGAAGTAAATAGTAGCCAACCTTTAAAGATCAAAAAGAAGTGCTAGTTAAGGATTTAGTGACAACATTATTTGCTAAACTAGCAAATCTAGCCAAATAATTGAACAACATAAAAGACATATCTTCCAGCCCACTTGAGGGAATTCAGCATGCATGTGAACTATGCAGAATTGTTTCTTAATGGAACACAACAACATACAGCCACTTAAATTTATAAGAGTATAGTATGGTTGTAATAATCCCAATTTTAATACTTACAATCCTGGGTGAAAAAACACTCGAATTTTTTGTAGTCTAACAATGTAGGGAATCAAATTAATGCTCAAGGTCCATCAGGATTACAATAAGATAGGCTTAGTTTATTGGAATTAAAGATTCATAAGTTAAACGGATGTGTTGAATTCTAAGTTCACAAGCTAAGAAGAAAACCAAAAAAGGATGGAAACTAAGTTCTGTTAAATTGTAAAGAACCATGCACCTTCCATTCATAATATAGAGGTTTAGGTGGGCCAATTAGCTAATTTAATGTCTACAAGAAGTGTGGGGAGTCTTCTGAGTAACTAATTCAATGTCTACACAAAGTGTAAGGAGTCTTCCTAGCAACACAGAATCAAATACACGAGAGCAGTTGAAAGCCATAACATTTAGAAGTAGGAAGGAGTTAGAAGAACCATCTAAAAAGCAAACTAAATCCCACCAAGTAGAAAAATGACAAGGATGAAGAGAAGAAAAGGGAAACTCCTTATGTTCCTCCTCCACCATATACATAAAATATTTCATTTCTACACAGTCAGCAAAATAAAAAATTAGATTCATAATTTGTAAAGTTCGTGAAGAAGCTAAAGAAATTATAAATCAACCTATCTTTTATGGAAGCTTTGGAATACATGCCCAAGTACACGAAGTTCTTTAAGGATATATTATCAAACAACTTAGGAGGATAATCAAACATTTTCTTTAATTAAAAATTATAGCTCCATAATTTTCGACCATATGCCTTCAAATTTGAAGGAGTTAGAGAGTTTCACTATACCTCGTGTTATTGGTAATTTAAACTTTACTAAATGATTATGTAACTTAAGTGCAAGTGTTAATCTTATGTCTAATTTCTGGTAAATTGGGGCTAGGAGATCTGAAACTGACTTCTCTGCTTATTTAGTTGGCAAGTCAATTTATAAAGAAACCATTTAGTATAGTGGAGGATGTTAAAGTCAAGGTGTACAAATTCATTATTTCGGTGGACTTTGTAGTGTTAGACAGTGAAGAGGATATGAATTGCCCACTTGTTCTTGGCAGAATGTTTATGAATACAAAAAGAGCTTTAATTGATGTCTATAAAGGGGAATTCATCTTTTGGATTGGTGACAAACAAGTGGAATTTAATATGAATAAAGTGTTAAAGAATCCCAAGGATGGCAACTCTTGCATAAAGATAGATGTAGTATATGAGTGTATAAAATGAGCAAGAGGAGAGATATAATGAAGAACTAAGTGTTAGAGAAACTGAAGATAAAGGAGAGAGAGCAAAGGAGGAGTTAGATGTTCAATCAAAGCAAAAGATCTTAGTAAAGACTAAAACACCAAGGCCACCCTCAATTGAAAAACCACCCATTCTTGAGTTGAATCCCTTACCTACACATCTTATGTATACCTTTCTTGTGACACCCTAATACCCCATAGGAGGATATACAGATGCACCCAAAATAAATGCCTACCAATTTAAGAACTTCTAGGGATAAGGCAAACATATATCACATCTCATATTTCATTGTGGTTTACACAAGTCATAAATTACACATATAACATCCATACATAAAAAAATATCATTGTAACATCCCGTTA